>OU015502.1:29314552-29392052 GCA_907164885.2 Dolomedes plantarius
TTGATGCAGTGTCCAAGGTTGTTAAAATCAGGGAAGTTTAAAATCCGAAGGTGTCTTAGTTGAGTAAATTAAGAGACTTTTGAAGGAAAATTTCTTAACAGTTTCTAAATATAATGTAGTAATTATCGAAAACAAGATTAGGCTTTTTTTTTTAAAGGAGTGGTAAATGTTCTTTGTGCTAAGTAGCCTTCATTTTTACTAATTATCATAAGTTCTTACTCATGTCTTAAAAATTATTCAGTGCATTATAGTGGTCATTGCCTTGAACTTAAGTAATGTACGTCCTCAGTAGTGCAGTGGCCAAAGGCACCCCCCCCCCCCCGAAAATCCAGTTAATTTAATAATTAAAATTTCTAATTAATTTATGAAAATAAAAGTTTGTTCCAAACATTATAAATTTGTATTGTAAAAATAAGTATGTCTAGATTAGTATGTAATATATATATATATGTTATGTGTATTATATATATGTATATATACACTGCTCAAAAAAATTAGGGGAGCAAGCAAAGAAGTTAAGAAAACCGTGCGAGACAGCAACGTATTGGCATAAAATGGATAGTACACGCGTATCAATGCGCAATACAGAAAAAAGACGTAAAAAAATTTGTAATTAAGCTTTAATTCTTTGAAAATATGGAAAAAACATGAAAAGATGATTTAGGGCAACAATTTGGTTACATGTAAACGATAAAAAAAGTATTGTTTAGAAATGATGCAAGATTTTTAATATGGCGAGTGGTCTCCTCGAACAGCTAAGACTGCTGCACACCTGTTTTCCATGGATGCGATGATGTTATCGATCAGACTTTGGGGCATACTGTTTCACTCCTCAAGAAGTGCAATCTCCAAGTCTCGGAGAGTAAAAGGAGGCCTGCGTCGTCCGAGCATGTCCCAAACATGCTCGATTGGATTCAGGTCAGGAGAGCACGCTGGCCATTCCATACGCTGTATTGTTTCAGCTTCAAGCATGTTCTCCACAAGACGAGCTGTATGCGGATCATGCTGGAAAACAAAGGAATCTCCAATGGCTGCAGCGTAAGGTATGACATGAGGTCTCAGTATCTTGTTTGCATACCTTCGGGCCGTCAAAGTACCATTCCGAATGATATGCAGGTCCGTACGTCCACCTATGCTGATTCCACCCCATACCATAAAACCAGCTCGTTTGTGTTGTGACCTTTCACGGTCGAATGTGGAGTTATTTCGAGTTCCCCTTTCCCTCCATACCAAAACATGTGGGGTGTCACACTCCAGACTGAATCAGGACTCGTCTGTAAACAGCACTTGGCTCCAATCATGTTGCTCCCAATCTCGATATTCAGCAGCCCATCTTCTTCGGGCCGCACGGTGGCGTGAGGTCAACGGAATGCAGACCATTGGCCTACGTGCATAGACCTCCCTGATGAAGCCTATTACGTACTGTTTGGCTGGACACCCTTCGTCCTGTTGCCAAGAGCAACTGTCTTTGCAGCTGAGTAGCATTGTCTGTTCTGTTTCGACGAGCTGTTAACAGTATATACCGGTCATCAGTTGCTGTAGTGGTGCGTGGCCGACCTTGCCCTGGTCGATTTCTAACATTCCCTTTTTCTTGGAATCGATTCACAGCCTTGCAACGACACTTCTGGCGACTCCAACAGCGTCCGCGACACTACGTTGTGTTTGCCCGGATTCAAGTCTGCCTATAATACGCCATGCCATGGATTCCGGTAAATCACGTTGTTGAGACATCACCTTTTCTCAAAAAGAATAACTGAGCAATCGAATTTCACAGTTAAGGCAGTGAAACAGATGTTTCTGCAACATCCCAATTTCCGTCCTTATGCTCTTTTTCTGGTTTTTGACGTCATGAACTTTGATTTGCATATGAAGTTTTCTTCCTCCGTTTCCTGCTAGGCTTTCTTGTGTATATATATATATATATATATATATATATATATATATATATATATATATATATATATATATATATACACAAGAAAGAGAGCAACCGACCCCCTGTTGGCGGATCACTCTCCTGTTTATGCCTAGAAATAATGAAAGATAATGAGAAAATTAAATGTTATCTATACTAAATATCTATTCGTAATGCTAAAACGCTGTGGATTTTGAGTTAATTAACGTATGTACGTATAATTGTAAGTTGTGACGTGTAAAATGGCGTAAAATAGCAATTATCAGTCCTAGTCCCCATGTAAAAGGTTTCACTGTCACGTGACGCATAAAACGTTCCACGCGTTTTGTCGTTTTGTGCATCCCGTTTGCACGCTGTGAGGCCAAATCTTTTTTCGCCCATTACTTGCATGTTTTATTTTTATTTATTTTTTTCCCTTCTCTCTCTCTCTCTCTCTCTCTCCTCCAACCAGGGCTATTTGGCGGCACGCTCTGTAATTGGCGCGAGTGGCCGAATTGATGGCAATTGGAAGGGTCAGATTTGGCGCCGCCAAAATAGAGGGTGCCTGGAAGGACGCCAACTTAATACCTTTTTAACCCTCGTGAACTACTCGGTGATGGATGTGTCGTTATTATTCAATGGATTTGCGGCCGTGCGAAGTCTGGAGCGTTGCTCTTTTCTTTTTTTTTTTTTTTTCCGCTTTTTTTTCTTTCCATCTTCCACCACTTTCCATCAATTGGGCTTTTTTGATATTCGCGAATTGTTTCGCTAAATGCCGCGAAGTATTTCGTAAAGCCTGTACACTTATGCGGTTGGAAAGGGGGACATATTTCCGTGTATAGAGTACGCGCCGTTTTTATGGGATCAATAATGTTCAACCATTTTTGTGTTGTTGAGCGTATAGGGGTGGCCAATTTTAGAGACAGCGTGGGTTTGCCGTCATAGCGTGGTATATCGCATCATGTATATAAAGCAGGCTCTACAGAAATTAATTTTTTATTAGTTAAAATAATTTTTCTGTTAGTTGCTATATCTATCGTAGTTTTTAGACCATAAGATGGGTAAGTCTCGCCTCAAATTTATGGGAACATTTTTAGAAAATATTTAATATTTTGTTAGGTATATAAAGATATTTTCAATTTCTTACTTAATAAAAAGTATATATAATAAATATATATAAATATAAAACATATATAATAAATGTACAGTGGAACCTCGATATAATCGAATTACTTGATTAAATTTTTCCATTCCCCTTGAACCTGCCTAACACTCCCATGTCATTTTTACCTCTACATATAGAAGGACTGGTCAGGAAGACCTCGATATTTCGGATTTTTAGTTTGCTTGGCTGGACACCGCACCTCCTATATGGAAGTTTTTATTGGAAAACCTCTGTATATCGAAGTTGTTTTGATTAAAATCAGTAGCATTTAGGCAAAACTCAGTTCGTTCTTTGGGGAAAACCTCTATATATCGAAATCAGTCAGAAATCACCTCGATAAATCGAACCTCGATATTTTGAATTCCTCGATAATTCGAAGTTTTCTCGTTCCCTCGAGGTTCCACTGTTTATATATATATATATATATATATATATATATATATATATATATATATATATATATATATATATATATATATATATATATATATATATACATACACAGTGGTATCTCGATCTATCGTTTTTCAAGGGACCGACTTAACTGAACGATAGATGCGGGATCATAACAAAGAAATATGGTCGTCTGGACTGAGTGAAATAAACGACTTATACGGGAGAACGATGGATCGAGATTCTACTGTATATGTATATATATATATATATATATATATGGGTTCCTGGCCCTACATCGGACTGTGGTACCTGCATATGCCACCAGATGACACTATCATCTGTCTGCGTCAATTCAGCCCAACTAAAGAAGAGATCTGGCAACCCCAGTCAGCGGATGGACGTTGACGATGCCAGAACGATGACGCGTTTTGTCTGATAGCAGAAGACGTCTGCTCCTTCATTAGCCTATTATGTTGTTAATTAACGACGTAGCTTTGTAATATTTGTAAATAAGTAATGTTCATTAAATGTTAGTATAGATTATAATGGTCCAGTTATTTAAAACACCGCATGGCTATCCTGTCCTATATATATAATATAATATAAATAACACATTCATTTTATTTTAATGTTTCCAAGTCGATTTTTTTATGTAAAAAGGCGCGTCTTATGGTCCGTAAAATACTTTAATATGCGTGATGCACAAATCATTGTCAAAACTGGTTCTTGGTTCGCCAGCAGGAATAAAAAGGAAAAGTCGCTTTGTTGAAAATTGTTGTACCTGTGTTCGTATATACACAGCCCAAGATTTGTATTGGTCAAGATTGGTCAGCACAAGATTTGTATGACATTCAAATGCATTATTTATTTCATACAATACATTTTACATTGCGAAAATAAGGTTTAAAAATCAAAAACACGATTTTTATTGGAAAATGAGAAAAATTTTTCTTTGAACTCGCATATCTTCCTAACAACTTCACGTAATTTCAATGTATGGTGCTCATTCGACGCAGAATTTTGTGTACTTCAATTTATAAACGGATAACATTTTCCTAGAAATGCATCGTTTAGGATTTATTAGTGAAAAACTGTAAAAAGTCCGAAAACTTCGAGATTTTTGGGACACCCCTCATAGAGCACAAGCAGAAAATTGGTGCAAACTTCAATAAACTCTTTTTACATGCAAATGAAGAGATTAAAACCGTTTCCAGCTTTCTGAGAATTATTTCGTCTACAAACCCTATGTTGCCTGGCCTATGTATCGAGTCTCAGAAATTCAACTTACTGCCATTTGAGCTTCGTTCAATGTATCACTCTCCGTCCAGTTAACTATCGAAAGAAATGAAAGTATCTCCCCCCCAGAAATGGTGAAACCCCTACGTTGAATGGGACTCTAGTTGCGCTATTGCGAAAGTCTATACATAAATATTTAAAAGATGTAATTTATCCGTTCATTGGTCCCATTTAAAAAAAACAAACAAAGAAGTATAAATTATTCGAGAGAGTGTCAACATTGCTTGCAAAGAAAGGAATACAACTGGCTTTATATATTAGAACTAGCTGAAAACCCGCGCTTCGCTACGGAGTACATTGAAATTAAATACAACGGTCAATGTATGCAATTAATTCCAAAAAAAAAAAAAAAATATATATATATTTATAATAAATACGACGATCAATGTATACAATTGATGTAAAAAAACATATTTATAAAAAAATCGTAAGGGATATTTTTATAGACAAAATAAAGTCCAATCGTCTGCCGCATTAGCAAGAAAAAAAATTTATTTGTCTATTTTTTTTTTTTTGCTTGCACGTGACGATAAATTTATTTAAAGTACCAGAAAAAGAAATCACGTGATCAGCATTTAATAAATTAAATTCTAAAAATTAATCTTTAAAAATTCACCAAAAATCAGGAAATGGAGGTAAAAATTCGAAAAAAATTTCATTTTGAAGGAATTTTTATGATCTTTCCCGTGATATAAATTTTATAACCCTCAGTGTATTATTTTAAATGCAAACGTAAAAAAAGTTTAAAAACAGCTTAAAAATTTAATTTTAAAAAATCTAAGAAGAATTTTTGAAAAATCTTTCTTAGTGCACCCCTACACTATTAGAAGAATCGCCATGCAAAATTTCAGCCCTTTAGGTCCAGCGGTTTGGTCTGTGCGTTGTATGTCAGTCAGTCAGTGAATGAATGAATGAATGAGTCAGTTACGGAACTCTTTTATATATATAGATTACTGGCAATCTGTTAATATTTCAATCAAACCCTTTTGAATATAATTTAACTTTTCTATCTTGAACCTCCGAACAGTTCGTTTTTGAGGTACACAGAACACTTTTGAGGTTTATCATTTGCCAATTGGAAGTTTTTTGCATTTTACTGTTCATAAAACGGACAGTGAAGAGACGTTCTTACTAAGGCCTTGTTCACATTGCGTTCGTTAGCGTCAGCGTACTCGCATCGAAATGTTTTTAACCAATCGCAGTCTTTAACAGTTTGAGGCTAATCATTTTGGAGGTCTGACATTGGTTGAAAAATTTCGATACACGATCCCTAAGATGCTCGTTCCTTTATCATTTTCTTGCAGATGAGTCAACAGCTGCACAAACATATATGGTATGTGCCCTAAAATGAAGACTTCAAAAAAGGGGGGGGGGGGCAACACAGCTATTTTAAAACTTTAACGATATATCCACAACGACTGTTGTTTAAACACGTTGTCTATTTGTGAGTTTACTGAGCATATGCCCCAACACTTCATACTCCTTGAAAAAGTATGTGATGTTAAGGAAGTGTTCTCTGTACGACAGGTGACTTTTATGGACCGTTTTCTAGATGAAAGTGTCTGTTCCCCTGTATTCTTGCTATGCATTTTAACAAAAATTTTATGCTAGCGGAAGGCATGCCATACTTTGTTAGATTTATATAAAAATATTTTATTTCTTAACTCGTTTATATGTGTGTGTGAGAGAGAGGGTGAGTGAGTGAGTGAGTAAGTAATCGTACATGAGTAATAACGAACTAAATTTTAATGATTAATGTTCTTTCGTTAATAATTTTGCCCCTTCTTTCCTGCAGGCCTGCAACGAGTTCACGACGCATGTGATGAATTTGTTGAGGGAGCAGAGCCGTACCCGGCCCATCACGCCCAAGGAGATCGAACGTATGGTTCAGATCATCCACAAGAAGTTCAACTCCATCCAAGTCCAGCTCAAGCAGAGCACCTGCGAGGCCGTCATGATCCTCAGGTCCAGGTTCCTGGATGCCAGGTAATCTAAACTCTCCCTTGTCTGATGTTGCTGTAACACTTTTGCCTCTTGCTGTAAGGTTCTTGTCTCTTGCTGTTAGGCCCTTATCTCTTCCTGATATCTCTTCGTCTTCAAGAGACTTTTGGTCTCTGCATACTCATATGTGTGCCTGTGTTGAAATTCATGTTGACTGGAAATTAGGATTTTTTGGGCTGTCATGGCCTAAAAATCCTCCCAAATGTTGTTTGACAGTGCGGGGCAATTGTCAATGAAGACATTCGCTCTTTAACCGCGAGAATCGTTAGTTGCTTTCAACGGGGGCAATGTATAGGTTAACCAACACCATCCCCTGGTACCACCTCAATTTTGACAGAGAACTCCACCCCCCCCCCCCCTTTTTTTTTGGGGGGGGGTTGTTCTGACTTTATAGAAGGGCTCTCCGGTCTACATATTTAATGTTCCCATATTCGACCTCGATACGAATGTCTAGAGATGACCAACCAACTCTACGCTCCCTTTCTGTTGCTGATTTCCCGCTGTTTTTTCGATAACTTGAGGCTCTTGGTCATTACATGGGTTGCTCTCGGATGTCTGTATTCTTCTCGAAATACTTTCCTAATTGCTTTTTGTTGAATCTGTGCCCATCATGTTATTCTAAACTTATATTTATTTAGTTCAGTACAAATACGAGTAGTTTGGAGTAGATAATATATCGATAACTAAGTTGAAGAGAATCCAGTTGGTATTTGAACTATCCAGTGCATATTGTGCGTTTAAAGGAATAAAATTTAAGGGGATATTTTCGAAATTAGTGAAACATGTCTCTTTTTTATAACGTTTATGTTTGTGGTAAATGGTATAGGTTGATGGTAATGAATGCAAACTGTTCACTCATTTGAATTTTTCTGATTCTATTTGAGCACTATCTTATCGGCTTCTGTCCGACTTGTTGATGTCAGGTTTATGGCCGAATGGCTAGGGCGTTGGCATTCGGTTCAGACCCTGTGGGTTCGAGTCCCACTGTTGGCATGGTTGTTTGTAGCCGCTCGGAATCGGCTTTAAACCGTAGGTCCTCGTGTAGCAAAAAGTTGACCGTAGTGCTCCAAACCAAACCAGACCGACTTGTTGATGTTCTTGGTAAATAGTATTAGTTGATGGTGCTAAACGTAAACTTTTCAATCATTTGAATTTTTCTGATCCTGTTTGGGACTGCACTGTGTTGTAGACCAAATTTGAGGCTAATTTTTCCATTGAAAAGATTTCAGGTATCAATATTTATATCTTTTCGCTGTCAAGTTGTTCATGATCCCGGATAGGAATAGAATACCTTTATGGAAACTCGACGTTAACATTTCAAGTTTAGCTTTCACATTCTTAAGTGAACGTATGAGAAATACATTGTCCCAAACATTCTGCGGTCTAGTTCAGAATTACTGCGAAGCTATTACATTTCTCCGAAGAGATCCCCAAGAAACAGGTCCTAAAACCAGTGCCAGGTCTCTTCTAGCGGGAGGTTGACTATACTTGAATAACATTGTACCCTTTAAATGACCAGTACCTCCACGCGATTGAAAAGTTACTTCGTATTAGGCTGTCGACTATCAAAACTGTTCATAAACATTCTCGTGTGTTGAAATATGAAATACTATGCCATGAACATACGTTGCATTACCTCCTGTGTGTTTTTTTCTCCCAAGAAAACAACAAGTTTTTTTTTCCCCATCTAGGATTTCTAAAAAACGAATGAGATAAAGTTTTTCCCCCATCCATATCCTTATTATTTTGTCTAGATAAACCGGAACAACCATATAGAAAAGCGAAAAATGCCAGTAGCCCCTTTTTGAGTAATCGCCAACAAATAAGAGAAAGACTAAGTACCACTTTCAAATGTCGGTACAGTTACGGTGAAGAGGAACGGGGAAAAAAAAAAAAGCTGGGGGATTCTTTCGTTTTATTTTATCTTTTAAAAAAAATTGTAAAAAGGATGGTCTCTCCCAGCATCAAATTTCTCCTCTTTTGTATCCTGGCGCGAGAATTTTTACTCCTTGAAAAATGTTTCGCTGAAATGTCTACTCTTTTTATATTTATTTTCTCCGTCTGTCTGAATTGTACTCGAAGATGGAATTTCGTAAAAGTTGACAAGAAACAACGTGGAAATGAATTAGGTTAAATGCTCGTAGAGCTCGAGTGTTAAATTTCCCTCCCTTTTTTTTTTTCCCGCTTTTTTTTCCCCTCTTCGAAATGGGGAGAATTCGAGCACGTGTGAATTCTTATACGCGCAAGAAATTGTTAGATGCCTTGGCTGTTTTCTTTCATTTTTTTTTTTCCCGCGTTCGCCTTTCTTTTGCTGAAATTTCCTCTCGTCTTGTGCTTTTTTCCCGTGGATGTTTCGAGTCCGGGACGATAAAACGAATTTGCATGACAATAATTTGATCCGTTTTTCGGAAATTTTCACGTGTTATGACATTTGCCGAGGAATAACATCGCTTGGAAAGGTGTCCGTGAGTTTTTTTTTTCTCTTTTTGGGGAAGATTTCTGTATTTTTGCATGTAAATGCCGAACAACTGATCCGAGTGTTAAGTCCGTATTAGTTTTGTGTTTCAATTTTCGCATTTCGTCGTGTCAGACGGGTATTTTTTCGGCCCGTGGCGATATGTTGTTCGTAATGTATCCAGTTCTGCATAGGACGTTGCGGGTCGTATGCAATTTTTGGTTTGATGCAGAAAAACCTGACGTTTTGTAGTGAGAAAATACATGTATTTTTTGTTATGCTGCTCTAGAAGTAATTTTTATTCCATTTTGAAAAGATCGAACCCTTGATTTATACGTGTCAGCTCACTCGCAGAAAACAGGAAACCGGGATAACTCAAAAGTGGCTCTGCATTCCGTAAAAGTGTTATTCAGAGGTTTAAATGGACAACTTATAGCGATTTAATATACCGTAAAATCTCGACTATAATACGCACCGGAGTATAATACGCATGCTTGATTTTGCGCGAAATTTTCGGAAAAAATTAAAATTCGAGTATAATACGCACCCATAACTTTTCAATATTTTATTTAAAAATTGCACAAATAATAGTCGACGATATTTTTAGGGGAATAAATAAAATAAAATAATAAATTTTTGCACTTGCAACAACCGGGAACTATCACTATTTCAAGGGACCTGTTACTAAGCGAATGCGTGAGCGATACGAACTGTGAGTTCCGTTTGTTTAAAACGAACACCTGCTGAGTAAACGGGTGGATGAATCACGGAGTGGAGATGCTCGGACATCCGTGTTGCGACAATGTCTTACAGCTGCTGTACGTTCGTTTATTCAATGTTTAAAACTACGTTTATTTTTGTACGAGAGTATAATACGCACCCTCATTTTTGCGGACTAAAATGCGAAAAAAAGTTCGTTTTATACTCGAGATTTTACGGCAGGTTTCATTAAATTCGTGACATTTTTCAGTTTTATTTCGAATCAAGTCTTCTATATGCGTTTCTACTCGCTTTCGTATGCCCCTTACAGAGCTGAATGCCTGTGGTTCCGATTTTAGCACACACTACAGTGAAACTTCTCTATGGTGGCCAGAGAACAGTGTCCGTTTTGAGGGGTTGCATTTTATAAGGGGTTTCTTTCGTAACAGAGGCTGTATGGAGTCTTGAATCGGTTCTGAACAAATTATGGCCGTTTACAGGGGTGGTTGGCTAGAGAAGTTTCACTGTATTGGGAACCACAAGGGTCAGAATTCGATTTCTACCCATGTGCGACCATAATTTCGACCAAACAGCCCCATGGGCGAATTCAGGTAGGTTCGTACCCTCTTCCCACTCCTGCAAACCCCAAGGAGGACCTTTCGGCCTGTCGATTTACAATGAAATTTTTTTTTTTTAGATTAAGCTTGTCGTTTTAGATAGAAAAAATTAATAAATGTACAGAATATATTTCTTATGTAATAGATAATTTCTTTAATTCTGTTTCCTTTATTTGTTTCTTACCAACTACATAAAAAGCTCGCTTGCAGCCCTTTCATAAAATAGAATCTTATCGAAATATCTCGTCGAAAATTGAATCGATTCATAAAATAGAATCGATATAAATCGATTCATAAAATAGAATCTTATCGAAATAACGGTACTTATAATATATATGTACCGTTATTTTTGAGCCTTATTTTTAAAGCTTATGTTTTATGTCATGCTTTTTTATGTTTCGTCATGTGTTTAAGGTAGTCATTTTCACTCAAGAAATGTATTATTTTCACGAAGCAATTTAAATCCAGCAACATAATTTGACACTTTTTTTTTAAATAGAAAATTTTAAAATGTGCAGAATTTGTTTCTTCTGTAATAGGTTAATTTCTTATTTCCTATTTCTTTTTATTTATTCATTTATTTTCTTGCCAACTGCATAAAACACGGACTCGGAACCCTTTCCATAAAATAGATTCTCATCGAACCATCCCGTAACGTTATTTACTTCCTGTGCCTCGTTTCTAATCCACTTCCTTTCGATTATTCTTATATTTCACACATATTAACCCATTAAATCCCCTGCTTCTTGAACGCCGGCATTTAATTAGACTTTTTCAAACTTATATTTAATTAACATTAAATAACGAATTAAATGTGAAGCCTGGTATCTGGAAGAAGCGGAGGGAAAAAGCCCGAAAATTGAATTTTAACCTCCTCCAAAAACAGAAGCCTCGAGGAGAAGAAGTGAAAAAAAAATAATAATTAATTTGTGCTTTAAACAATAAACCTCATATAACAAAGTTGGACGTGGAAAAAGCGTTGAAAAAACGTCTCGAGGAATTCCTGTTTAAAAGTAAAAAAGCAAAGACTTTTAGTTTTTTCCAAATCAATTACATCCTGACACATCAAACAATGTTTAAGATTATAAAAAAAATATTAAAAAATTATCTTTTTGGCTAATAACTACTTCAAGAAGAAGGTATTTACCTCTTAATAGGAAACTTTCTATTTATTTTTATTTATTACTTGTGATTAGGAAGGTTTTTTTTCCCTCTTATCTCTCTCCTCTTTACGTGCGCGTTTGTTGTGAAGACGCTTTTCGAGTTGAGTTGAGTTGAGAGAAAAATTGTTAAACGCCTTAAAAATCTTCTTTTCGGACTATCAAAAAAATATTGGTGTAATAAATAGATTAATACGGAGGGTAAAAAAAAAAGGTAAAAAATACATTCCAGGTCGGGAGATAAATTTGAAAAAGGGTAGCTTATATTCGGGGGAGGTGGGGGGAGAAATGAAGAATTTTAACGTTCAAGGTTTAATTAGAATGACAAGTATTCATCGGATGATGCTTCTTTTTAGAAAAGTGTCTTGTGAGTGTTTTTATTTCTTTATTACTTTTTTTTTTCAACGTCCATACGGTGTCTTTCTCTTCTGAGGGGGCGTACTTTGTTGCGGAAATTAATGTTATCATTCCCATTAAGTGATGCTGTTAGTGTATTTAATAAGTGTAGGAACACCGTAGAATTATTTGTGGAGGTGTTTTGACTCTACGTTGTTAATTATGGGAAAATTGAGGTAAATTATTTGTAATAAACCCATGTAACGCCAATCTACTGAAATCTGATTTTTGCATCCCTTTAACCGGATTGACATATTATATGGACATAAAAAAAAATTATATGTATAAGAAAAACCATCACAAGTATAAAGATCATCCTGATGAATTTGTTTATATTATTTTAGAACCAAATCGTGATACATGTTCTGGAATGAGGATCAAAGGTTCTGGAACCCATGGTCTGGATGAATATATGGCAAAATTGTTATAGATTCCCCTCTGGAAAGTCTTCCGTTCATTTTAGTCGAATCTCGCGAAAGGTGTTTGCACCCCGTCTAAATTTCAAAACTTTCTTTTTAAAGCAGGTCCTCGCGCTTGACATTGCTTCACCCACCTGATTTTCCGGAGAGACCTACCTACCTGTATGAGTGACTAGGTCGGAGAACACTTGGTGGGTGGGTGGGCGCACAATTATTCACTAAAAATTAGAAAGAATTCGCCACACCTCAGCGCGGAAAGCGACTTCTCGTGTCCATAATTCTCCCGAAATTCCCGTCAGCGTCGTATTTTGGACGTATCCAAGAACCATTAGAGCGACATTTTTCAGGAAAACTTTTCCCTTTCGAAAGCGAGGGAAAACTTTTCCTGTTTAGCCAGGAAAACGGCCTGGAGTGTGGAGGTGAGGGGGGTCGGGGTGGGGTGGGATTACGCTGAATGACGGGGGGTGCGTGGAGGGCATATAATATAGGCCGGGGCGGAACGCATTCAGGCGTAGGGCTACAAAACTAATCCTTTTACCTGCCATAAACGTACCATTAATTAGAATTCAGATGTCACGGCGAGAACTCGCTAAGCTAATTAGCGGCATTTCTTAAAACCCCCCTGTGAGTTTTTAGTTTTGCTGCCTCACCGCCGCTTTTCAAAGTTTTCGGCAGTTTTAAGTCGCTGGCGATATCGTCTGCGTTTCTCTCCTCTACACCCAAGTGATGACATAAGCTTGGCAGTGGTAAGTAAGTAACGGGCGAAAGTCGGGGGTGTTGATTTCTGGTTTTCTTTTCGGAGACTGGTACCGGCTTCGGTACGAATGGTGATTTTGAGGTTGGGGGGGGGGGAGTACGGATTTATGAACGATCGTTGGACCTGCCTTTAGCGGCACCTGAAATGGCTTGATGTTTCCATTTGCAGGCTTTAAAAAAGTCTCTTAATGTGCCGGGTAATTCAGCTGCACTATTATAGGTCGAGTCGCAGCTTTGCCCGGCTTGCGAGATCGGCGTTTCTCAAACGTTGCGTCTCGTATTATTTCTCTGTGACTATTATTTTTAGTTAATGGTTAATCGCCTTCAAGAGGCGAGAAATTCATACCTCTAACTTATTCATAGTTTAGTTCATCCATGTGTAGTTTCCTTTCATACAAACATATATGTATGTAAATAATGAAATAGCATCATTTATTGTTTTTTAGCAGAACTTTTGCTCTGTCTCACCAGCATCGGACTGTTTCTTAATTTTTCAATACTCATCTATATTTATAAAATTGGAATTATGTCTGTCTATTTGATACCGTACACGAATATAAACTTTTAATGTGATCTGGACCAAATTTTACGTTTTTACTCCCCAGGACCTTTCTTAAAATAAAGGCTAACGTTCTAGTTCTGCCTCACCATTGACATAGTGTAGTGGTTGGCGTCGAAAACTACCTCACCGTCGGCTCATGTTTGAATCCATGAAAAAGCATGGACATTCCATGGCTGACTTGTCATAGGCACCAGTTGGGGCTCTCCGCTATCATGCTCCCAAAATGAAGTAGCTAACAAATGAAGCGTGTGTTTGGGCGAAGTACCAGCCGCATCGGTAGAAAAAAAGTTCTCCCATTGCTCGCCAGGTGGCTTGGTTCCCTTATGTCTGCAAAATAGTGTTTTTTCCACTTCCGTGATAAAAAATTAATTCATACACTTTCATCGCTGAAGAGAAATCCAGTAACATTGTGTAACAAATGCATTAGAATACAGTTATCTTCACTCCAATAATACATGCATTTGCTTAATATAGTTTAACAAAATGATACACAATATTAGTTTGTAAGTTAATATCTGTATGAATAAATTTCTTTTGGTCCCTGTTTGATCTTTATATTTCAAATAGACACAAAGTATTTGAACTTCATACATTTCATGTATTCAATTTGCTTGCTCCCTCTCTCTCTCTGTGTGTGTGTATATATATATATATATATATATATATATATATATATTTGCATAAATATCTCTCTCTCTCATATATTACTTCAGCCTAATTCATAACCATTCAGCTTATATAATCTGAATTCATATAAGTTAATTGAAGAAATATAAGCATTGTGTCTAGAAATATCATAATTAATTTATCACCCTATATGTAAGTTATATTTCCACAGAGCGTGTGAGGAATGAAATTCATAAGTAACCTTTTGTTGCTTATGTATGCATAGCAGAAATGGTTAGCATTCATTTCGTTATTGCTTCAAATATCTAATCTGACACGCGAAACTTCGAAAACGAGACTGTCATAGGAAAAAGAGCATATCAAAATGGCGATAAAAGCCTTACTCAGCTTTCAAGGATGTCAATATTTTATGAAGTCAGATAATCAAATTTTTTAGCTGTTTAAAAAAAATTTATGCAGTTGAAAGACAGATTTATTCTTATGATGCGGATGCTTATCATGTGTGTTCCCTAAAATTTTAGAGAACAGAGAATATACTTCCTTTTATCGTAAATTGAGATCGAATCTTGTGTATGAAATTCTAACTCACCTTTTTCTATTTTATGTGTGTATATATATATATATATATACACAGTGGAATCTCGATCGATCGTTTTCGGATCCATCGTTTTTCCGTATGTGTCGTTCATTTTATCCAGTCTCAACGATCATATTGCTTTGTTATGTTTCTGCATTTATCGTTCATTTCAATCGGTCCCTTGAAAAACGATAGATCGAGATTCCACTGTATGTGTATATATATATATATATATATTTATTTATCACTGCTGACTTTGCGGACCACTTCTTGGGTTCTCACGGACCACCTGTGGTTTGTAGACCATCAGTAAGAACCATGGCTTTAGAACGTGCGGGTTACTTACTCTTTACCCTTGTCTGATGATTGAGATTTGAGCTATTGTTCTGAATTCGGACTTTCAATGCATCTACTTTTTGTTTGTAACTCTTAAAAAGTGTTCATCCACTTATCCTCTTCCCATACTAATATCATCATTTACTTTCTAGCCATGTTTATCTGCATGTGTGAGCTATAATCGCCAGCGAGGGAAATTTGCGCTTTCGTGCATCAAAAAAGGGTTAGAATCTATTTCGCAATTATTGCAAACATCTAATCTGACATGAAACTTCGAAAGCGAAGCTCTCATGGAATGAGAACGTATTAAAATGGCGAGAAAAAGCTACAGAAATGTCAATATTTTATGAACCCAGATATTCACTCAGCTTTCATGAATGTCAATATTTTATGAAGCCAGATATTCAAATGTATTATATGCTCATAAAAAGGGAGATGCCATATCAAAGAACAAAAAAATTTTAATTACGGTGGAAAAGACCCGAATCAAGCCTTAAGATCTAGATGATACCTTTGAAGTGTATTCTCTGAGATTTTGGAGGGCGGGTAAAAAAAAAAATAAAGTGTACATTTCACCTTTTATCAGCTTCGCTTGCAATTAATTTAATCCAAAAAGATACCGACTTCCGTACCCGGTTCGAGGAAGAAAAGCCAAAGTTATCTTTTCCTTCGATTCCCCGAAATTAATTCAAGAGCTATCGCGTATAACGAGCATCAAATGAAATTAGTGTCATAATGAATATCATCTGTGACTGTATTTATTAACGCTGCTGCGAGCTGGGAATACCATTAAACACAAATTATTTGAACCTGCTCATAAATGTGCTTACTGCAAAATAAAAATAAAAAAATTCCGGGCTGAGCGAGCAAGTCGCAAAAAGGACTGGTGGAAAATAGGATTATTGCAGATTTATTTTTGGGTTTTTCGGGGATTCGCATGCGATATAACTCGAATTAACGTGTTCTGGGATCTCTGCGAAAATTCCGTGCCTTGCCTTTTTCTTTTGGTGAGGAGTTGCGTTTTTGTTTTAAATGTCTGTTATAATAATAATAAAACGGCAAGTTTTGCGTGATTTCTTTTGTGATTATTTTCTGTGGCAACGGTTTTTATGCTTTTTGGTTTTTAAATCTCTTTTCGGTTGCAGCTAACGTTATCTGTTTATTCTTGTCGAAATTTGAATTTATGCTCTCTGTGAACAAAAGAATCTTGATTTTAGAAGTGTGTTTATGCATAAAAACATTAAAAAAAAATTGTAGATAATTGCATTTAAATTATTTCGTGCGTTAAATACAAATACAAATCATTCTCACTTCTTTGAACCATCTTCAGAGATGTGATTTTTCTTGTCAAAAATATGTTCTTAGATCCTTATTGTCTAACGTGAGTAATTATTTTAAATGTGAAAAACATAATATTCGATTTTTGATAGCGAAATCGTAATCAACACTTGTGTGTAGATTAATTAAAATAACAAGGATGAAGGAGATGTAAGTGTCTGCGATTTCTTGATAGAGGTCGAAAAAAATTGGTGATTTCTGGTAAAAATCACGAATTTATATAGAAGATTGTTGGTGATTTTTCTAAAAAATAACTCTTATACTTCTAAAATGTGATTTCTAACGTGTTGCAAATAAATGATTGTCTTAAAAACATGCACTTGTCTCTGGGAGTAATATAGTGAGTTTTTAACGTAGGATTACGTTCCTCAATACCGGTCCTGCGGAGAGAAATAAATTGTCTTGCGTCGCGAGTTATAATTTTGGCAGCGCGCCAAACCCGGTAGCAATAAACAGTTAAATAGAAAAGTACCCAAATGCGTCCAAAAAAAAAAAAAAAAAAAAAAAAAAAAACCACAGTAAGCACACGATAGGCATTCCTACATTAATAACTCGCAGTTGTTTCCTTAGAGGAGACTACCTGAAATTTTTTTCTTCGAAATATATGTATTGGATGTTTATAACTGTAGATCCACTTTGGTTTAGAGCTGATTTTAGACAAAGTTGTACAAAAATATAGGGTATTCTTTTATATATGTACATCATTAAAATAGATTTTGCTTACTCTGGTACTCGAAACAAAGTCATATCGTTGTATACAGTAACATAAGTGTTTCTAAACTGCAGATAAACTATTAAGTCGCTCTATTAAACCCCCCCCCCCCCCCCGAAAAAGAAAAAAAAAAGTTCTCATCTGTTTGAGGAAAAGAAAGTCATTTAATTTATTGTTGGTTATTCCCCGATGCCCGTCTCGTTTGCAACGACTGAAGCATCGATACTGTCATTATGACTGTCTGAAGTGCGACCTGCATGATGTTTTACTTTTATTTTTAGACTGTGATTGCCATGTGAACCCATTCGAATGGGTTCCGCGCGTTGACTCACGGGAATGGGGGCTGTTTAAGACTGAAATGCGAGTAGCTGGCCGTGTG
Organism: Dolomedes plantarius; assembly: GCA_907164885.2. NCBI lineage: Eukaryota > Metazoa > Arthropoda > Arachnida > Araneae > Dolomedidae > Dolomedes > Dolomedes plantarius. Next base: position 29,332,338 of record OU015502.1, read on the forward strand.
ACTAACGTGCTGTGTTCTTTTTCAGGAGGAAAAGGCGGAATTTCAGCAAACAGGCTACCGAAATCCTTAACGAGTACTTCTATTCTCACCTCAGTAACCCCTACCCCAGCGAGGAGGCAAAGGAAGAACTCGCCAGGAAGTGTGGTATCACGGTTTCTCAGGTAAGAACACCCTCTTAACAGCACTGTGACGTCGCTTTCGTTTGCGTCCAAAATTTGATCACCGGTGTGACTTTCTACGGGTTCACTTTGACGGCGCTGCAAAGTTGCTATGACGCTTTTACGGCACCCTTTATAATTCTAGCAGCAAAATTCTCTCTTATTGATGAAACGCATGAATTCAGGAACGCACTTATAGTCTACTTAATAACTTAATTAGTATTTCTTCAGGAGCTAATAAGTTTTACCATGTTTTTATTAACTTGCTTTCTTGTTTGTGTGTTTGTCCAGTACAAATCTTGCAATCGATTTTTAACTAACTTCCCGACTAGCTAGATATTTGAAACTTTTAGAATAGCCCAGAACACGATGACAATGCATTCTTTTAATACTTTTAGCCATCTTTAAGCAGATTTTTACCGTGTTTTTATTATTTTCAGTTAATTTTGTTTTGTAGACTGGTGCAGCCATCTGTCGGCCGGGACAAGAATGAAAAGTTAAACGCAAGTTAATTTCCAATTAACTTCATTTTCTTTCAAGTTGATGCGATAATTCATCAAAAAAATTTTTAAAAAGTATTTATTAATACATAGAATTGTCAATTTTATATGATTCAACAGAAAATTTTAAAACTTAATACTCCTCGCACGATGACCAATTGGCCTGGGCAGTTTCCGGAGCAAGAGTATGCAGACTCGGTTAAGCCATCGTGTTGCAAAAGATCCCGAATTCTTCTCAGCCAAGCAATACCCAAACTCCTCTGTATGGAAAAAAAAATAATTAAATGGTGTATTTGACGAAATCCTGTAAAGAAAATGAGAATTAAAAAACAGGCTTAAATTCCGCAGCGCTTCAGATCCACTAACCATCATGCATGTAACTCCTCCTCGAGGGAGAAGCCCCAATTTGCAACCGACCATCAACCTAAATATTAAGTTGTAGTCCAGTGTTCAGAAGTAAAAACTATGATTTTAAATAACAAACGAAAGTTTAATGCTGCCTGACAACAGCCTTCCTCTACTTAAAGTGGTTTCACGTGTTCATTCTTTTCTTGTTAGTATATCAGATTGTTCTCTATTAGGTAGGGAGAACTCTAGCAACGAGTCAGACTTAAAAAAAAACTTCCTGCTGGGAACTCGCATGTATCAAGACCATAATGTTCAACTGTAAACCTTTCCCCCCCACCCCCTTCAACTAACTTTTGCTAATTAATTTTTACCCGGACAGTTAGCTTTTTGATAAATTGGCATCTATTTCACTCACCGATTTGGCTGATTCAATATAATTGAGATGAGCGAATCCAATAGGGTTTGTACACAGCAGCCTTAACAACTCTAGATCTTCGACGCTTGACATTTAAAAGTCAGTTATCCTACGGCTTACCGTCCTCTTATATAATTCGCAGGTTAACGTTATCCTTTCTGTGTTTTGGTGAAAAATCAATGAATAGTTTATATAATTTTTTAAAAACTTAACGCTTTCTTAATCATATAATTTATAAACTATAATTAAATAACTTTTAATATGATGACTAGAAATTGTTTTTGAAGAAGATTCACTGAATTAATTTGAAAAAATGTAAATTACTTTTAATTATTGTAAATAACTGAGTTAAGTAATTAAAATAAAAATATTGTACTATTTTTATATACCGACAGTAATCAAAGGAATTTTCACAATGTAGTACTCAATTGTTTTGAAAACATAATATTTAATCGTCCTTGAATTTTAAAAATTTAAGAAATCAAAAGGTAAAGGGATAATTTTGAACTGTGATAAATATTTTTATAGCGCTGGTGAAATGAATTGCACTAAAAGATATTATTGAATTCTCCAATTTTGTTGTAAAAAGATTAAGTAGGTGCCTGAATACGCTTAAATCACGTCTTGAGAGTTGTTAGGTAGACAATACAGCTTATAAATAATTAAACGTAGAGGTCCTAATTATAGGGCGAGTCTAGTGGTTAAAAATGGCGAACGAGTAACTTGGTCTAGCTTAATGTCGTTGAAAATTGAAGTGGTTTTTGAAGTGCTCAGTTTAAACGTTATTTCTTTCATAAATGGCGTATTGTTCACCTGCTATGCCTTAGCAGTTGTAATTTTTTCGGGGATAAAAGTATATTTAAAATTTAAAGGGGGAACTGATTATATTTAAGAAGAAAATGTAAAGCATCTTTCATGCTTCTAAGGGCTCCGCAAAAACTCATGTAAGATGCAAAGAATGGAGTTAATCCATATTGAAGTTTGCCTCAGGGCAATCAATATTTTACCTTATAAAAAGTTATCTGTTCTCAATTAGATTGAAATTACTGTATCTGTTCGGAATAATTAAGTTACCCGAAATCGGGCCGCCGCGTCGGATAATCTCTTTAAAAAAGCAAAGGAGACGCCTAATTTTACTAGCTAATGAGAAATAAAATTTTATATGAGTAATTTGAAGCTTCTCTGTTTTAATAGGTGTTTGAAAGAACTGCATCACTGATAGATTTCATTGTGGATAAAATACAATGATTTTGGAAGATTGTGTATATGCATGTTAAGTTACGCAGTTATTATGAAGTACTGTTTATTTCATTAGAACAATTCTGATAGGGATGTAAAAATTGTGTGCGAAATGGATTTTTATGATTTACATGCTATTTTTTTTTTTTTTTTTTGTTATCTAAGCAAGTGGTGAATTCAATAATTTCACTTGTATTTCAATAACACTCGAATTATAAATAATAATTATTATTCTAATAGTATTACTGAAAACGTGGGAAAGAGTATACACTACAGTATTTTCTCTAGCCTTTCCAAGCCTCTTAGAAAAGCCTTAATTTTCAAAATTCTTTTGGTACTCTCTTAGAGGGAATTGTTTTATTTTTTTACCCAAATCCTTAAAAAGCTCAATTTCGATCTGAAGCCTTAAAAGGGCCGTGTTTTGAATAATGTAAAATTATTGCTACAGTAAATTTGGGAAAGAATCCAAATTTATATTACAAGATTTTCCATAGCCTTACCAAGCCTCTTAGAAAAGCCTTAATTTTCAAAACATCTTAGGGCTGCTCCTTTTCGAGAGAATTATTATTATTATTTTTTATTTTTATTTTTTACGCAAAACTTTAAAAAGGTTCTAATTTTGATCCGCAGCCTTAAAATGACCTTATGTATGTAAATTCAGCATAACATTTTAAGTTTTGACTTTTTTTACAGGGGACGTTAAATTAGTTTTTAATTATTCATTGATATGAAAATATCTGTGCTTTGCTTACTGCACCAAGTTTTGTTTTCCAGCAGATGGCATTAAATATTTTTAAGTTGCAAATCTTTTTTTCTTTTTTTACCTGTCTATTAAATTGGTGCTTGTTATTATTTGTCAGCGTTTGAAATAGATCATTTTATTTTTCATCCAGATGTGTTAAATTGGCAAATTTCATAGTATATTAGCTAAGTATAGTGTAAAAGACAATTCAATAGGAAGGAAATAATGTTTGAAAGTAGTCAACTCTACTCTTTTTATTTGTAATTATTTTTAAGTTGGTATTTGCTTACTTAATGTACATGACTTAATCTTTCCATTATAATCAATTGCTGTATCAAACATTGTATCAATTTAATCGGACAGTAAACTCTCAAAATAATTAAATTACAAATCTGACTTGATTGTCTGATTTGAAGGCCTTTCAGTCATGTCTGCAGCACATACCTCCAAACTAGAAAAGTCAAGAGTGGTTTTTAGATAACGCAAAGAAGAAAAAAATTAACTTCCCATAATTTGCACGTATAATCAGTTGTTAAGTGTCACTAGTCTACAGTAAACAATGCCTCAAGACAGATTACAGGAAGAATTCCGTATTACCGAAATCTCGGGTCATGGAAGCTCCAGTTATGGAAATTTCTGTTTAGCTGCAAGTCATTAACACCAGAAATTCACTTATATGCTCCCACAAATACAAAACGAAAACTTCGTCTCCCGTGGCAAAATTATGCAAACTGTACCCGAACCTGAATTTTTCTTCCTCGCCTTTGTTACTGTTAGACTGGATATATTTACACAGGCATAAACACACTACTGACTCGACAAAAGAAACAGGGCATTTTTGTGTACAGCTTTCCCCACGCTGCGTGTAGGGGGATTGCATAAAAAAATATATAACACCAGGCAGGCGTTGTTTTGTTTTTTTTAACAGCACGCCTCTCCCGAAAATTTACTCTGGACCCCAGCGCGACAGGATATTAATATTTATGGCCTCATTTCCAGCATCTGAACGACAAACTCATTAAATTATAATGAATCAGGTCTCCGGGAGAGCCCGCGGCGATGGAAGACGCGCCGTTTTGACCCCCCCCCCCCCCCCCCTTTTCCTCCTGCGTTAGTTTCGTATTTTGCCGCCGGAGTGACGTAACCTCTCTCACGTGATGGATGCGGACCAATGAATGCCTGATTCGCGGCCTCGGACCGCGGCTTTGTTGTTATCAGGTGGGTTTTGATTGCACGAAGATAAGTGTGTCTTGATAAACTAGACGGCGCTACCAGCGTTTCTTATACGTAGATATATCAGCATTTTTGGAAATGTTAGAATAAAACAAGATAATTACAAGATAAAAAGAATTTTTACATACCATGTTTTTAAATTTTCTGTTGAATCATATAAACTTGACAATTCTATGTATTAATAAATACTTTAAAAAAATTTTGATGAATTATCCCATCAACTTGAAAGAAAATGAAGTTAATTGGAAATTAACTTGCGTTTCACTTTTCGTTCCCGTCTCGGTCGATAGATGGCTGCACCAGTCTACAAAACAAAATTAACTGAAAATGAATTCAATGCTGCTTAAATATGGCTAAAAGTATTAAAATAATGCATTGTCATCGTGTTCTGAGCTATTCTAAAAGTTTCAAATGTCTAGCTAGTCGGGAAGTTAGTTAAAAATCGATTGCAAGATTTATACCGGACAAACACTCACACACACAAGCAAACAAACAAGAAACCGAATTAATAAAAACATGGTAAAAAATATGGAAATTAGTGTATTGTCTGCTCATACGTCAAACTGAATCACTTTCTAATTCATTGTTGGTGTATGGATATTTATAGCTCTTACACTGTGTGGTGTCAAAACTTGTGGGTTGGCTATTGAGACTGCATTAGGCCAAGAAAATAGCAAGAGGTGCATTGTCCGCATTTTATGGCATCCCACGTATTCCTTATCAGAGTAACCAGTCCTGATCGGTCCAAGTGTTTAGGTTGGCATATAAAGTAAAATGCAGAAATTCAATAATCTCTCTCTCCCTCCGTATACACATACATATTCGAAATTCTGTGCACTAGCTCAAACATTCAAATTTAATCATTTATATATGTTATAAAAGTATGAAATCATATAGGTATAAGTATAAAATTGTATATTTTAAGCACGTATAAAGTAGCATATGTGTTATACAGTAGTGTGTTTATTTTGTATTTATCACAATTGCGTACCCAATAATGTTATGCAAATACATATATAAACGTGTTACGGCCTGTGTCCGAAATCTGGCCTATTGTAACATTGGCCAAGTCGGTGGGCCAAAGCCCGAAATACTCGAGAATTTATGGCTATTGCAGGCCAACGAATTCGCGATGCGCCCGACAGTCATTGGCCAGTTAGCAAATTACCCAAGAAAAATTGTCCTTTTTCTCTTTGATTTTGAAGTTATACCTACTTTGACTGGAGGGATTTTCACAGGGATAATAACATGAGTTAGAACTGGCATGATCAACTCCCTTAATTGCATGATCCAGCTCCGCAAAACTTTTATATTTGGCCACTTTTTCTTAGACAGTTCGTGAATAGGCTATTGATTGTCGGTTGCATCGCCAATTGGCCAACCAAAACCCGAGGAAGTCTGCAATTCTCGATTGTTTCGGGCTTTGGTCAAGTGGCTTGATCAGTTCTAGAAGTGACCAGCCATTTCGTGAATTGGCCAGACTTTGGACTTTATCCGTAACTAACACACACACACACAGGGTATTGCCGAATTTGACCGAGAAATTCAGATGGGTGATAGTAGGCATCAAGACGAGTAATTATCGTACAGGAATTTATGACGGGGAACGCAAACCTGACGCTGGAGGGCGCTGTTTGCTTAATCGGACCATACCTCTTACCAACCCCACTGGATGGCCGGAATATATCGCATTTTTCTGGAAATAAAAAGCCAACATTTCTACATCTTTGTTTATCCTCTAGTTCACCAGGTTTGCGTTTCTGGTCATATATTCTTATGTGATTCTGTTTTGTTTTTGAGTTTTTTACCTCCTCCAGAAAAATACATTTCCGGCCATCCAGTGGGGTTGGTAAGAGGTATGGTCCTATTAAGTAAACAGCGCTGTCCAGCGTCAGGTTTGCGTTTCCGGCCATATATTTCTATGTGATTATTGCTCGCCTTGATGCCTACTATCACCCCTTTGAATTTGTCGGTCGAATAATAAAAAATAATTAACTAATAGTAGTAACAATAATAAAACTAAATAAATAATGGAATAATAGTCTTAAAATAAGTTACCTAAGTAAGTCTGTAACTGAGTATCCACTACCTCAATGGTTGCAAGTTATGACGTCAGTCATCTTGCGGTTACAAGTTCTTAACTTCCACTCTGACTAGCGCCAGGCTTGTGTTCTTTGGTTAAGTACTTTAATACAAATTCATTTATTATTCAATTCTTCTGTTAATAATGGATTGTACGGTGTCTGAGTGTGTTTATTTAATAGATCATACTCATCAGAAACAATCCATTGGTTTTTAGACAGTATTGACACCGCTGATGAAGAAATGCTGTCAAAAACCGTATTCATACTTATCTTTACATGTTGGATGTTCCTGGCTTCATGTAGCTTTAGAGCTATTACTGGTTTTCTCTTTCATCTTATTCTTATTTATATATATATATATATATATATATAATATATATGTGTGTGTGTGTGTGTGTGTGTGTGTGTGTGTGTAACACAGAAAACTTTAAGACTGCAGAATGTAGGAAAGAAGAGTATGCAGTTGTGATAGTACCAGTACAATAGATATACCGCTGCGTAATATTATGAAACTTTGTCTATATTTATGTATATAAATCATACAATTTGAGATTTGCTTCAAATATAGAACCAGATTTAGCTTCCTCACAGGAAATATTTGCATACCGATTTCAGACTAAACTGCTACAAATGAAAGAAATGCAAATTAAATTTAACGACGAGCTGCTTTACCTTCTGTGGCCAAATCGAATTCGCTCGACAAACGCATGGAGTGCAACTGAGGGAATTTTTCAACCTAGGAAATTTGGTTTTTGTTTTTTATTGTGTTTCTAATCCGTGCTTCTCTTTCAGGTATCAAATTGGTTCGGCAATAAGAGGATACGATACAAAAAGAATATAGGCAAAGCTCAAGAAGAAGCCAACCTTTACGCCGCGAAAAAAGCAGGTAGGACTTGTGCATAAATAATCTTCTCTGTTACTTATTTATATATAAATAAATAAATATAAAAAAAGCTATATATAAACGCGCGTGTGTGTGTATGTATATATATATGTATAAATAAATAGATAAATAAATAAATAAATAAATAAATATATATATATATATATATATATATATATATATATATATATATATATATATATATATATATATATTATATATATAAATAATTTACATTTAGTGAAAGCTGATTAAAATTGGAGCAAATTTTGTAAATGTGCTTGTCAAAATTTTTCTATCACTCGTAATTACAGTCTAGCTTCCATCGCTTTATAATTCCACCAAATTCCCGAACGCAAGTCTCCTACCTTTCGGAACTCTCAGAAGTATTTTACAAAATCAGGTCTTGCGTAGGAATTATTCATTCCCGGCAGATGAAGCAAAGCTCATTCCGGAATCAACCACCTCCGAAATAATAAAAACCTATTTAACCCGGCACAACTACAGCGAAAAGATTCGAAAACGCCAAAGGAAGAGCAAAGTCAAGGGAGTGACCCGCAAACCGCGTCGTTTTCATCAGTATAATGGGTTTCTGTTCCTGCAGATAGCTTTGAATTGTGCCGGGGGGTGGAGAAAGGGGCAAAAGAGAGGGGGCCCCTAACTCTCTCTCTCTCTGCCTGATTGCGAGGCCCCATAGGCGTCTCCCCCGATAATGACGTACGCGAGCCATAGGGGGCCCACCCAAAACTGTCTTGACTGCATTCGCTTAGGCCTAAGTCGGATTAGTTTCAACCTGAAGGTTCAAATACCAGACTAAATGTTCTCGACATTTTGTTGCGTAACAGAGGCAGTGTGACTGACTGTATAATTAGTGGAGCATAGACCTTGGGAGATGAATGATTTATTTGCATTTATTCATTCATAATAGAGTATGGATCTCTTGTTGTAACCATACAAGTGCTGTTATCTTATTAGTTTTAAAGCATGCCTGCCTTGAGAAATTATGCTCGAACTGTTCGCTGTGATGTAAATAAGGTACTAAGCCTGTTCAATTCTTAACGAGGCGTAAATTGGTTTTGGACACATTTTTGTTGTTGTTTAACAAGCAAGAGAGAATTCTAGGTTAACTATGGATGATTAAATACCGCCCAAATTTGCAACCGCACAAAGAAAAAAGGAGTAATAGAAAAAAAAAAGATATTTCGGACTAGAATCAAATTTAAATATCTGCTTTTCCTATTATGGCTACCTACCTATATGCTTTCAAAAAGTAAGAAAATTTAAGTAAAGTAAAAAAAAAAAAGTCTAGTTTTATACGTTCTTTTATTTAAAAGTATAAAACTGGACATTTTTCTTTTATACAGTTGGCTTTCTGTTTAACGACGCTCTGCTTAACGACGATCTCTTTTTAAAGACGATATTTCCCAGTACCTCCGATGTTATGGGAAATGTTACTTTTTCACAAATTCTGTTTAAGGGCGATCTCTACTTAAAGGACGATTTTTCACGGTCCCTTGAAAGTCGTTAAACAGGGAGTTTTTAAAAAACAGGAAAGTGCTTAAATATTACCTTTTAAAATAATAATTGTGTTTTCCAGTGCTGTACTGTATAGCGAAGTTCATGTCCTGTTATTAATTTTTCCCTTTTAAATTATAAACTCTACAAAAAATATTACTGTACGATGAGTAAAAATGCACTGCTTTAAGAGGAAAAACAGCAAAAATATTAACATCTAACCGCAAATTATTTTTTTCGTGTATCAGTTTTGAGTCGTTACTACTTCCTAGAGGTAAATTTGAACAATTACAAGCAATAAACTTAACAAATAGCGTTACTAACTCTTTCAAACTCACCGGCTTTTTTTTTTTTTTTTAAATCCATTTCAATCAAAAACACTAAAAGAACAAAATACCTTTCAATTACCGTGGCCAGCTTGTCATTTCATTGTAAGATGATTGAAAAGAAATGGCCCATAAAAATTACCCGAGTTACATATCAGTTCAAGTCATAAGTTCGCTTCGTCCAAGTCATGAATAAACAGATCTACGTATAATGACTGATATACTTGGAGGTGTGGAAAGTAAATAGATGGAAACATCTGCCAAGCCTTCGCAGAATTTATTCCTGCGAGGAGTTGATAATTGTACGTTTTTAGTCTGTGCATGTTGTTAGAATAAAATGCAGCGTGAGTTAATTGATTTATAAATGAAGGGTATATTGAAATATCGTGATTGGTAGGGGAAAATACATATACACACACACACACACACACACATATATATATATATATATATATATATATATATATATATATATATATATTATATATATACATATATATATATATATATATATATATATATATATATATATATATATATATATATATATATATATATATATATATATATATATATATATATATATATATATATATATATATATATATATATATATATATATATATATATGTATACAACGGTTTAGGAAAAGAATAAATTTTTATGTTAGTAATCTTAGGCTCATTTGACAACCTGTTGTGTAAAGGTTGCGAATAATTAAAGCTAATTTCAGTAATGCACCAATATGAAGGTTTGATTTTATGTAATTAAGCTTTTTGATGCATTCCTGTTAATAGCCCCATATATGTTAGAAAACAAAAAATGTCTACCCCGAGCAAAAGCAAAGCAAAATGAAACAAGTTTCGTCAAACTCGAGCCATGGGTTAGCGAGTTATCTCTTTCTAATAGTCTTGCCGCATTCCAAGATTCCTTGAAACCGGATCTGATGGAATGTTAGTTAAGCGAATTAAGTAATTGTCATGGTGGTCGAAATTTAATGATATCTGAACTTTCAGGTGTATATAACTGAAGAAATTATTACATGATAACCATTGACTTCATTTTGACCGTAATTGGTTCATCGTCTTTCAGCTAATTTCAAGTGTAATTTTTGCGAATATGGCTGTTTTTGTTGTATTGAATTACACAGAATTAATTAGGAATTATTTAGGTAAATTTTCGACTTTATTATTTCGCTGACATTAAATAAAAAATTTTCAAAATAAATTTATGATCAAACAACTATTTGTAAGAAAGTGTTTTATTAAGTTAATTATTTTAAATAGTTAGCATATTTTGCTTTTATTATGATTTTAAACGTAATCTGGTAATGGTATAAATATATAATAAGGGAACGTTTGTATTTTTCTGTTATTTAGTTTAACATAAATAACAAAGTTATTGGCATGCCACATAAGAGATACGTACTATTTTGCAATAGCGTAGTTCTTAATCAATTGTTAATGCCGCTCTTATCATATGATTAGCATTACATAGACATCTTGTTGCGTATCATCCGATAGCAACAAGATGTCGGGTGCGCCGGCCCTGTATTTTAAAGGCGCAGCCGCTCTCAGTTCCGAAGGGTATGGAGGGGGAAGAATTTATTCTGGCTGATTGGCGATATTTATGAGAAGGGATTGGCGAAAGGTGATCCTCGGTTTTGTTTTAATGAATTTGTTTCTGGAGTTGCATATTTCGGACTCGATGAAGGAACGCTGGTTCATTGTTAGCTCGTAATCGATATACGCCTCAGATGCGACGTTGAGAGGAAGTTGAGTGGAGAGAGAGCGCGCGTTTTGGAATCTCTCGTTAGGTGTTACTGTGGTCAGTTAAAAGTTTACTTAACTGTGGAGTCGGTTTTGGAGCTCGTCATTCCAATTGTTGATAAATTATAAGGAAATGTAAATTGATTATTCGCAGTAAAAATTAATCGGGCTTTGTTTGAAAAAAAATCAACTTTTAATTCTTTATGATTATGAATTCCATTAATTGTATTTCTTGCACCCGTTGAATATTGATTAGAGTTTTGTAAGGAGTCTTACAAATACGTTTTTAGCTGTTTATGGATCAATTTAAAAATATTTCTCTGTATGGATAGCGTAGACAGTTTTTCAAAAAAATAAATACTCTTCCTTCGAGGTGGTTGTTCGTACAATGATTTTTTATTTATTTTTAATCTGAAAATTTTCTTGACATTTATTGAACATTTAAAAATAATAATAATAATAATATTTTCAGCTATTTCAAGCAGGACTGTGTTTTCAGTGATTTTAATGTTTTGAAATTAAAGTAATTTTTTTTTACCAAAATATTTTACTTTTTTTAAAAGTATAATATTGCTTTTTTTAAAAAAAGTTTTAATTTAAAATAAATATTTTAAGTTTATTTCAAACAGAAATTGAGTCTTAATTGAAAATTTTACAAGAAATTAAAAAAAAATAAAAGCCATTTTTCAAAGCTTATAATAAGTAGAATTCTGACTATAGAAAATAATTAAAACATGAAAATATATATTTTAAATTTTAATTTTTCAGGTAACGTAGTTTTTGTTTTAAATTAATAAATCATAAATATTTTTAAGTTTTTTTGATTTTGGGAGTTTTATATGCGTAAATTGTACATCGTAATTTGACGAAATAAAAAAAATTATAAATTTTAATAAATTAATATTAAATAAAATATCTCAAACAAACAAAGGTTACAGAGATTTTCAAATGTTTTATTTATTTTTTCAAAAATTTCAGCAGTTTTTAATATGTAATATCTTTAAAGTTTTATAGAAAGATTTGATAATGGATCAGTTGTTAGCGCTTAGGTACTATTGTTGTCACTTTGACAGATTTGCGTTTCTGCCTTTTTCACGTGTGTCGAAATTTTCTATAAAACAAGTAATATACCAATACCTTGCCGACATTTTAATAGAGGAAGAAAAGATAATTCAATCAATAACACTTAGGTGTGTGTTTAAAATATCGTATTATCCATTTATTTATTTCAAGTTAGGGAAATGCAATTTGTTTGAACTATCGTTTAAAAATAAAAGATTAGTTTGAATCAACTAAACATATTTTATTACGTAAACAACACTTAATAATCTCCTTGCCATATCTGTGATCAGGACGAGATGACAAATTTTTGCTTAAAAAGGAATTGCAGCGTAATCCGATTAACGTGTTTTCCCTGAAATTTTTGTCTTTAAGGTTGAAAATGCTTTATAGAAGAGCATGTTATTTGAAGCAGTTTTAAGATTTAAGCATCTCCCCAAAGGCATCAAAATATGTAAACGTATTGCTTTGAGATGTGCGTAAATGGAGTGGAATGATTTTTAGCAAATAATTGTCGGCAAACGCAATAAAATAATAAGTCACGGAAGATGCATTTAATTCAAGCTGTTTAAGATTGGGTGTTTTGCTTTAAAGTTTGTTTTGTTTGTTCGCTGTGCTTGAGAAATAATTTTTTTTACACTATCTTTTTCATGCTTTAAAAGAACCGTAAATAATATTTTAAAATTTGAATTATTCGAAGAGAAAATGGGATATACCGTATTAAACGTACGTAATTTGCTCTGGCGGCCTGAAATTCTTTAGATAATTAACTTAGCAGAGTTTAAAAATTCTATTACGTAGTACAATTTTAAAAAAAGATCTTAAAATCCGAGTCTACAATTCTTGGATACATTTTCTCCATAGGTTAACATGGAGGTGAGCTAATCCAATAGGGCATGTATGATAACCCTATTGAATTAGCTCACTTCCATGTTAACCTATGGAAAAAATGTGCTCAAGGATTGCCAACATAGATTTAAAGGATTTTTTATTTCTTAAATGTTGTACTCCGTAATAGAAAAAAATTTACACCTTGGGGCATTTTTCACTTTTTTAAAAATGAAAATAATATTTTAAAATTTAAATTATTCGGGGGGGGGGGATCTGGTATAGTGTTTTTTAAACGCTCCTAAATTCCTTTGGTGGACGAAATTTATAAAATGAATCCTGTGGCAAGGTTCAGAAAATTTCAGGCTATCTGAAAATACCATTTTTATTGAACTATCGGCATTTATGCAGCTGTATATAGTAGACACATTTCCTCCATAGGTTAACATTGAGGTGAGCTAATCCAATATGGCTTCTTCCCAGCCGCCTTAAGGGACAAATAAGATCAGACCTCTTTTTTTTTTTTTGAAAAAAATACCATCTTTTCCCTTTGCAGTTTAGGTGCCGTTTTTACCCTCTGCACTTTTAGTCTTTCTTTGAACTTTCCTGAATTTTTACTTCCCTTTCAACTTAAGAGACTGACTGGTTCAACGGACCACGGAAATAAAGTCCACAGACCACGCATGGGCCGCGGGTTGAAGACCCCTTTCCGTAGATTATTAGCCGTGATAAATGGGCAGTTAATGTTTAAAACCGCCGATGTTGTTATTGTTTTATCTCGCGCATTACCATAGTAATTATGTACCGATTCCTCCCGATAGCATCTCCGCAATCTACCTGCAATATTATAATACCGGAGGCCTCTCTGCGTTGGGCCCGCCATTTAAGGCTCCATTTATCATGCTATGGAAACTTGTCCGTGATGGATGGAGAAGCACGACGCTATTAATCACGGCCCTGCTTTCGCGAAGACATCTACAGTCCACCTCTGGAGAGAAGAGACCTGGGACCGGTTTTAAGGTTGCTGCCTCCGGGAGGTCGATTCTCAAAATGAGGGGTCGGGGATAATCAACACCCCAGTACCATTTCCCGCGGAAAGTATTTATCACTCTTTAGGCATTAAGAAAATTATGAAGGTTTTAATTATTTAGGCTTTAAGAAAACCATCGCATGTTTTGATTTCCATTTTCATGTAATCAACGTATTTTGGGACTTTTTACCCTGCATCGTATTACTTACTATTTCTCGAAGTAATGTAAGGGAGTTTCAGAAAACCTCAATAAAATTTAGAGTCATGTTTATTTTTATAAATACTGGATCATACAAAAATTTATTATTATAGATACAGATTTCAAGTATTTTGGTTTTGCAACTGTTATTTTTTCTTTCGCCAAAGGAGACGCGATCTTTTTCGGTAATTTTGTTTTCATTTAAGGGGTCTCGGGAGTCTTACTATTTTACTGAAGGTGCAATTTAGCATCATGTCACATTTAGTTTTATTTCTCATTCCCTACAAAACATAAATACATGAAATTTTTGCCACTGAAAGCTTAATATATGTTCTATGTAGAATAATTATTTCAATGTTCTACAACTGGTATTTTAATTAATTTTCCATTTTTAATTTTGATGAAAATTTTAAAATTGTGTTTTGGCTTGCATCCATTGCGCGCAAGACTGTAGCAAAACTATTGGTTCTAGATTCCCAAAAAATATTGATAAAGTTGTAAAACTAATGTATATTTAACGTATACTCCATTTTTAAGCAATTAAAAACTTAAATTTTTTAAGTTAAAATTAAAATTACAAAACTTTGAAAAATGCATTTTTTATTGAAAACATATTAATTTTAAATAATTAATGCAATTAAAAATACTAAATTTGAAGTATACATTATTCCTTGCATCAAAATAAACGTATTCACCAAGTTTTATAGAAATTGCTTTGTCAGTTTCTTTATCAGTCAAAAAATGACTGAAAAAAAAAGACACAACTCTAGTATAATTTTACCCCAATTTCCCCCTCCAAATTTCGGAATAGAACTTCACTTTAAAAGCCCCGGACTTAGTTATTGCTGGGCCCAACTGCAGAAATTACGATAAAAATATAATGTACAGATATTTTGATAAAAATATAGTTACACACTGGCCTGTGGCGTCCTTGTGGTACAACGCGCTGGCTTTCGGTGCTGAGGGTGCTCGGATCGAATCCCGGCCTTGCGCCACTGAAAATGCCTCTGTTTATGTAGTCCATTTATAGGGGTTAGTGCTGGTCCGCTTATATGGCACCCCCATAATAAAATATTTGAAAGTGGTGTATGTCCACTTTAAAAAAATGAGTTAACGGTGATTTTAGTAAGATATACACACCTTTTTTTGTACGATTTTTTTCATAAAGTAAACAAAAGAATTTTGGCTATAAAAATGTTATCGCAAAAATTTTTTTTTTAAAGTGGAATAAGTCCATTCCTAATAATTATAATAAAAGCAACTTGCTTATTGCAATTATTATTGATTATTACGACTTCAGTGTACACTAAGCTTTAGCATATATTACTTAGCTAGTGTCTTAAAAACAACATCGTTAACAAAATAACGGTATTATTGTTCTTATTAAGTGGTCAGAAGTAATTTCACTGATTTTGTTTGGTTTTCTTTCGCAATTCCTACTGTTTGGTTTGTGTTTCTTATACTAATAGATTGCAGCGTGAGTATTATTTAAATATTTTTATTAAAGCAGTAAATCAAAGTTTTAGATAAATAACATTTAATACAGTTGTTACAATGAGTTCACATACCAATAAAAAAGACGATAATATGTCAATTTGGTCTGATAGTGATGTTGGTAAGTAAGAGTTTACATTAAAATATCCATTTCACTGAAACTAATGTATATAAAAATATGGACTTAATTTCCACTTGTTTTTATTTTTTATAATATGTTATTTTTGAAAGTGGTATAAGTCCATTTGGAGCTAAAAAAATCGTTTATTTTTTAAATAATTTTAATAATTATTATTTCATAGTAAAATTTAAAAGGTGTATAGTGTTAAAAACATCACTCGAATTGATTAACGTTTGCCAATATTTTTAAATTCATTCAAATACAAACCTTTAAATATCTCGATACGTGAAAAATGGACTAAATCACTTTCAAAAATAACAGCTCATATGTTAAAGCCATTTCAGTTTAGACATATTTTTAATTTTCCAGATCAAATAGGTTCAACTGGCAAGGTCGGCCCTGCCCTTTAAAGTGTGCTACCCTAATGACCTCTCCTAATCAAAATTCACAATTAACTTTATCAACACTATAAAATTTTCCCATTTTCCGCAATTTGAATACGGAAAATTTTCTTCAAACTTTAATTTCCCCCTCTTTGAAATATTTTCTCATAACTTGGTTTTTGTTAACTTTTAAACTGGCCAAAATTATGGCTAATAAAGACGGGAAAGATGTTTTGCTTGGTTGCAAATTTATACCTTGGAAAATAGACTTCAGAAATGAGCATTTAGACATTTCAGATTATACAGCACATCACGGCAGTTAATATTCCAAAAGGTATAATAGTTCCAATAGTGTTTAAAATTTCCTTTCAATTGTAACTGCAGATGTGTATTTCGCCCCATCTGTTTCTTGTAAACACTGCGTTTTCTTTATACTAAACCATTGTCAATCGGCAGAAAACACCTGTTCGACTCTTCCTTGGGACAAATGCCGATATTTGGCGAAAAGTGGGGGGATGTTTGGTGACAATCTCTTTCTCTCTCGTTGACCCTTCGCTTTAACGTTCCACCCCTCATCGAAAAAGAACTCTCCCCGAGTGACGGATTTCTCAGGGATCTTCTCTTCAGAGGTCGACTGTAGTGGCAGTGTTGTGTCGGGGCACACACATGCCGGAGACTAGCATTAACACTCATACAGTGAGGGAAGTGGTTTTTCGCGCTCTTTTGCCAGCACTAAGTCAGGTGGGGGAAAAAAAAAAAAAGAGGAAAGGGATGAAGAAAATCCCGTTAGCGGAAAAGAAAAAGCTCTTAGTCTTTGTGGATGGGACCGTAATAGCTTCGGCAATTTCGCCAACGCGAGAATTATCTGCTGAACACAAAAGGCATGCCATTCAGATTGCGTTAAGTGTGTTTGGGTTTTTTTTTAGTGTTTTCAATTCGTGGAATTCATTAAATGTAGTTATCTTTTTTTAGTTATCATAAAACCGCCTTAGTTAATAGTCACGAAGTATATGCATGTTGTTAAAGCGCAATTTTTGTTCATCAGATAGAGAAAGAAATAAAATGCGTATTGATTTCTATTTTAAGACCATTTTAGGGATAAATTTATTTCCTTTTTCCAGTTCCTCTATGTTCTTTTAAAATGATCTTTTATTAATCATAAATTGTATATAAGCTGTTTAGTGCTATTACTGATGAGTACAAAGCATTAGCAATATTATTAGGATTAAGTTTTACCCAATATGGAGAAATTTTAGCAATATATTAGCAGTTTTTTTTCTAGAATTAGGAGTTGTTAAAAAGGTGCTCACAGAGTTTCCGCTACTCCCTCTCTAGAACAAGAATCGCCTTCTTCATTCCAGAATCACCCCATCCTTTGAACGTGATTCTGGTTGCGCCACTGCTGAGAGTAGGCAGATACAGTGCATAATGCGGAGTCACTTCGAAATCGGAAGAAGCTTTATTCCATTTAGAACGCCGTGATTGAGATCTACCGCTGAGTTCCCACCCCCACCCCCACCCATCCTGCTTTCCCGATTCTGTCAGTCACTCAGCAGCGAATGATAAATCTAGAGGGATTAATATCAAACAATCCCATCATGCACTCGCCGAAATAATACAGCATGTAATCATCCCGCCTTTCTTTGACGAGCTACCCCTGCTTAAAGCGATCATCAATTCCACGGGAGTTTATTGAATTTATGATCGCAAGAAGAGGGCCGAGAGAGAGAGAGAGAATCTTAACGTTCTCAAAATAATTCCGGAGTGACGCGGGGATGCTAAAGACAAACTTTTGGCAATCCTTCATCAAGAATTATGGCCGTGTCAGTTCTTTGTGAGACAGTCTGTTGTCGGTTTTGTCTTTTGTTTTATTCCAGCAGTGTCGCTGTCTGCTTTCTTGCGTTCCGTCGGCAGGAATTTTGTTTTTCTGCTTTTCTTCAGCTGGTGAAGTTCTCCCCATTGTTTCAGATCCGTTACCTTTTGTTGTACACCAGCGGCTAGTTGGATGGAGGATTTTGTTTGCGCTGAGGAATCTCTTTGCATCCCCTCCGCCATTGTCTCTGGGCTTCCTTAGATAAATATTTTGGGCATGAAATGTGTTTTCTGGGATAATTAGCTCGATCATGGGTATTCGATTCGGTGTAGGAACAAGTGGGGATGACTTTGCGAGGTTTAGAGTGGAACTAATCCTCCCATGTGGTTGTAATCCTTAGCCTTATGCGAGTGTCTTGTGTAGTCGTGTCTTAAATCTGTTTCCATGAGGATTTATTGTAGATTATGACACGAAACTAAAGTTTAATTCAGGTAATTCGTTTTTTTTTATATTTCTTTTTGCTGTTCCTGCCTCTATTTATGCATCATCAACGAATTGTTTTTCGGTGGATGACTTGTGAATTTGAATTGTGACTTTCAGAGATGATGTACTTACTGAATAGTTGAGATTTTGGGAGATGTGTTGAGCAGATACGATTTTGTGAGACGATATATCGAAAAGATTCGGTTTTTGGAAGCTGGTGTATCGAAAAGCTGCGATTTTGGGAGATGATGTATCAAAAAGCTGCGATTTTGGGAGATGACGTCTTAACAGGGGGAATTTTGGGAGATGATGTATTGGACAAATGTGACCTTTGGAAGATGATGTATTTAATAGGTGCTATTTTGGGTGTTGATGTTTGGAATAAAGGAGATTTTTGGAGATGTTTGTAATTAGATTTTGGGAAATGTGTATAAAATAAATGAAATTTCGGGTAATGAAATAAACTGGATTTTGGGTGTTCATGAACGAGATAAATGGGATTTTGGGAACTGATAGATGGGATAAATAAGATTTGGAAGTTTGTGTCTAAAATAAAGTTTCAGGGGTTTATTATAGATTGTGATTTGGATAACTGATGTATTATATAATTCTGATCATAGGTGTTTATACATCGATTATGATTGTGGGAGTTAATTAATGAATTGTAATTTTGGAATTCGATTTATGAATTGTGATTTTGAGAGTTGATTTTTGAATTAGGATTTTGAGAGTTGATGTATGAATTGTGATTTCGGAAGTTAATACAACAAGATTTGGGAAGTGCGTCTAAATATGAAGAACTAACATTAATTTATCATGTTTTTACATCTTCAAAAAAAAAAAAAAAGTTCTTGATGTAAACCATTAAACCAATTCATAAAACATTTAATTTTCACCTGAATCTTTATTCTTTTTCATTCTTACATCTTAAACAGGAATTAAAAATTCTTAATTGGAAAATTATACTGTTTGTAAATTTAACTGACTGTTTTAACATATTTGACAATTTGATTAATGAATAGAATATATAAATAGGTTTTCGATAGATTCATTAAATATTCATTTTTCATTTATAAATATGCGAAAATGCGAACTTAAAATTAACGTCGTTTTCTGGAATTTGTTTTCTCGTTTACAAGATGAGATTTCTAGTCCATTTTGTATTATACCAATATGTAACGTTATACTATTAAACTACACATTAAAATTCCCTATACGAGTTAACTTATTAAAATTATAAACACTTTTTATTTAAAATAACGATAAATTTATGCATGACTTGTTATCTCAATGAACATTACACCAACGATATACCCACGCAATATTTTCACTGCGATTTAAAAAAAAAAAAAAGTATTGTATTCGATTCAGGGGCGGCTCCAGTCCAGAGTTGGGGGGGGGGGGGGTGCAACGTTGGCTCTTAGAGTTATATATATATATATATATATATATATATATATATATATATATATATATATATATATATATATATATATGTATATATAAAATATGTATGTATGTAAAGAAATAAACATCGTCTCACTTTAAATTTAAACTCATTTAGTATTAGGTCTACGATTATATAATTTTAGGCTATGAAAAAAAAAAAAGTCAGGCTTTTCTTTTTTTTTGGGGGGGGGGGGCAATTGTCCTTAATGCCCCCCCCCCTGGAGCCGTCATTGATTCGATTTCAGAAAAACATAAATAAATTACTCCCAAATTTTCCGAAGAAATATCAACATCGTGGCAACCATTTAATATAATCAACTTTAGATTAAAAATATTTATTTAGTCATGCAGCATTCATTTATATAAATTCGAAATTTCCCAAAACATTTAATTTTAGATTTTAATCCCTCGCGAACTGATTAATTTACCCGAGTGACGTAAGGCGGGCAGAATGAGTGCTCGCACGCGACCTACAGCCTCTCGCCACACTTGATGTTCGGTCCCTTTAAAGTCAGCCACTATGAAATCTGATTGTATAGTGAGCTGAAATTCCCTGCACCCCTATTTCTGTCTGGTCGCAATTTGATTGGCGGACGGCGAAGTATCACTGTAATTTCCAGCGTCATAATAGGAGGCCAAATATGATTGGGCCGGCAATTCCCCGAGCGTGTGGAAAAAGGGTACCAGCTATTCTCTTCTCTCTCTTATTGTTATTTTCATTCTTCATTTTTTTTTTTTTTTTTTTTTTTTTTTTTTTTTTTTTTTGTTCTTCGTCCCTCCCTGCAGAACATTCCTTGCTTTTCTGATGTGTGAGTGTTTATTCTTTCTTTTTTATCTTCGCTTTCCGTCTTAATTTCTGGGGAGCTGAGGCATTTCAAGTTTTATGGAACCCCCTGCCTCTAAACCCCACCGGGGAAAAAAAAATCGTTAAAAAATATTTCAGCCGGGAATGAAGTTTTTTTTTTCTTTTTTTTAAATGCTAACTTGAGCCCAAAATAGTTATCAATGTCGTCTGTTTACATAGTTGTCACTGGTTGGGGGTGAGTCAAATGAAATTTGGGTGTCAGAAGTTGTGCTATCTCCATGGTTAGGTTTGTTAATCAGTCACTTTTTTCAACCTTGTCCATGGAAAAAGTAATTTTGTTGGTGGTAGTTAAGTGGTTTGCATTTAATTTATTCTACGCGAATATGAATATATATATATACATACATACACATACATAAATAAATACACACACACACACACACACACACACACACATACACACACACACACACATACACACACACACACACACACACACACACACACACAGTGAAACTTCTCTTGCCGTCCACCGCTCTGAACGGGCATATTTTGTTCAGAATCGATTCAAGATGCCATAAGAGCCAGTGGTATTGTTGAAACTTCTTTTTGACAGCCACCCCTCAAAACGGCCACATTTTTCGGAGCCATTTCTGGCCGCCATAGAGAGGTTTCATTGTGTGTGTGTGTGTATGTATATATATATATATATATATATATATATATATATATATATATATATATATATATATATATATATACATACATACATACATACATACACACACACACACACACACATATTGTGTGTGTGTATTAGTCAAAATCAATAAATTAAGGGTACGAAAAGGTAAGCAAAATAATTAGTGTAGTTCACTTGCGGGTAAAATTGCCCCATATGCCTAGTCGAATACACCTGTTAACTATTGGAAAATCCCTGTAGAAGGTTTAGCCCTTCTTGGCCATTTCCTATGTACTGTCTTTTAAACAATATTGTGTCATGATTTATAAGGTCGTGTAATAGCTATCGATGACGAAATGACACATCAGTGTTACTCGCGTCGAAATATTTTTTAAACCAGTCACAGACCTTCACAGTTTCGTGGCTAATTATTTAGAGGTCTGTGATTGGTTAAAAAATGTCTATGCTTGCGACTTTGACGCAGTGTGAACGAGGCCTAAGTGAGTGACAGAAGCATTTGTACATATTCTCCCGAAGAGGAAGTAAGAAATATCTCTTATTTCAGAGCAAAAGAATAATAAATTATCAATATTCCAATAATATATTATGTACATTAATATTGCAGAATAAAGGGATACATACGGAGGAATTTGGTTAGGTTCGGACCTCTGAAGCCGGGCCCGAACTCACCTCTTTTTAGAGCCTTGGAGAGAGTATTTAATGAAAAACATTTGAATATTACTCTGTTATCCCGTTCACGTGTCCAATATTGCAATAAAGAAAACGTCTAAAGCCGCGGAGTTGAGACCTATTTAACGCTAATCGGAAAACTTAGCAACCCGGAGCGGTCGGGGCTCCCTGGCAACTTGTGTGATGGTTGGCGACTTTTCGTCCTCCACTTTTGGCGACACTTTTGTCATTCCGGCAAACCTTGGGCGCGATCCCTTGCTAAGCATCCGCGGAATTTAATATTAGTGCCTGGTTACTTGGGGATAAGCAAGAAGAAGCTGTATCGAGAAAGAGTGAGGGAGCCCTAGCAGCATTCTTTTGTTTTTATTACCTTGCACATATCCCCCCTCACCCCTCCTCCCATAGCATATCTTTTCGAACACCAAGAGGGGGGAGGGGGGAGTTGGGAAATTTTCGCGCACATTCCTGGCAAGTTCTAGCACTACTATATCGCAGTAAGAGTTTTGCTTTTTCTTTTGCTGTATTTTTTTTCCCCTCAGCCTGCCTTTAAGACTCTCGGATGCTTTCTCGCTAATTATATCGAAAGTAGACCCTCCCCCCCCTCCTCCTCTTTGCACCATCGAAAAGTTTTATCCCCCCTTGGTTGCCCCCCTCTTTTACTGTGCTGTGTGAATGCGTGGCTTCACCTTTTAACATTATACGTCCTGAAATTTTTCGCACGCTTTTAAAAGCGCTGAAAAAGTTCGCTATTGGAATTCGAGGAAAAGGCAGATTTTTGACAATATCGCGCGCGCGCACACAGACACACACACTCGCGTATATTTTATTTTAATCTTTTAGTTCTGCCTTTTGCTCTCACGTGCAATCTTTTGTTTTCAGCGGGTAGCGATCAATGAGATGAAATATTTAAGATATTATTTCCAACTTTATATGTGATTTTTTTTTTATGTTTAATCTCCTTTTGGTTTGTATGTATATAAAAAAATAAATAAATAAATTCGAAATAGAATGAAATCTCGCGCTGGATGATTGATACGTTCTTCGGTGGAATTTTGTGTCGCCATTTAACTTTTTCTTATTTCGTCGCGGAATAAATTTAGACCGTCTTTTCGTTATCGGAATCGAAAAAAGAAAAAAAATTAAATTTTTGGACCAAACTTAAATTGAATTCTGTAACAATTAATTGAAGTTGTTTCCGCCGGCCTTGCAGTGCGGAATTAACATTTCATGCTTTAATTGATTGGTTCTTTCCTCCTACAAACGCGCGGATTTTCTTCCATTTTGTTTCTTTTTAATTTCTCTTCCCCCCCCCCCCTTCCTTTTTCCTTTTATAACCCGATCCCCGTTTAATTAACAGGCAATGGACACCGCCATTTTTGTGCGTTTCTGATTTTTTCCTCGTTCCAATTTTATCGTCCAATGATTATACTCATATAAATGTATGTATACACGTACATACATTATGTTAAACAACTAAGTACAAGAGGGCAGATCAGGTTTTGAAAATTACTGAAACTAGAGGATCTGCTTATTGTAGATAAATTTTAATTTTATTTATGGTTTTATGTGCTGCTAATTTTCCCTTAAGTGAGTTGACATTGCAAATTTTCACTGTGCATGCTAAGCTCTGGGTAATTTTTTTAAAAATCGCTGATTAGTTGATGCATATTCTTCTGTATTTGAAAACAAGAGTTTTTAGTTTTAAAAGACTACTAATGCTTGATGTTAATCGTGCACCCTCATATGCGCAAAAACATAGTAAAA
The DNA here is from genome assembly GCA_907164885.2 of Dolomedes plantarius. NCBI lineage: Eukaryota > Metazoa > Arthropoda > Arachnida > Araneae > Dolomedidae > Dolomedes > Dolomedes plantarius. The sequence goes on from OU015502.1 coordinate 29,356,350, forward strand.
AAATTTTTCATTTGCTAATTTGTGGTCAAAAATGGGCTAAGAGCCTATTCACATAGAATCCGCCAGCGTAAAAAATTTTAACCAATCATATGCCAATCATTGATTTAACAAATCAACGCCAACGGAATCTTTAACGCTGACGGATTCTATGTGAACAGGCCTTAAGAGAAACGACTAAGTTGCTGATCATTGACACCAGAGTCTATTGGTTCGAGTCCATCTGTTGATGTGAGTGTTTATAGCTGTATGTAGACTGGAGGGCTCTGTCTGATTAGCTCTTGTGTAGCCGATGGTGAGCGTAGCATACCAAAATTGAACCAATCAGACCTCAAGGTACTAACTTAGCATATTTATACTGGAGGGTTTTGGCTTACTAGCTCTCGTGTAGCTTAAGGTGACTGTAGCGCACCAAAATTCAACCAATCGACCCTTAGGGCTTGTTCACATAGAATCCGTCAGTGTCGGCGTGAAAATTTTTAACCAATCATATACCAATCATTGACCCATTTTACCAATCAGCGCCAACGGAATCTTTGACGCTGACTCATTCTGTGTAAACAGACCCTTAAGGTACAGACGTAGCAAGAAAGAAGAGCCCCCTTCCACCTCAGATGTCTCCCCTCTTGGTCTAAATTGTGGTAGCACAGCATATTCACCGGAAGGCTATGTCGGGACCTGTCTGGAGTTAGGAGGCATTAGAATACCACAACGGAAAGGGTCTTAATGTATTAAAGTTCATTTATTATGAATTTTAGTTCGGCTCTGTACTACTTTCATACTCCAAATCTTGTTAATTGACGCTTTATGAGTGAAATTTCATCGCTACTTTGCTATTGTGATTGCTACTTGCTTCGCTATCGCCGCTTCCTTTGTTTGGGCACGATGCAAGTACCACGTTTGGAAAATGCCAATCATCGCCGATTTTTTTTTAAAAACAATTTTTTACACCCCCTTGCTTTTTGGCCGTCGCTTCTCGATATATTTTTCCCGTGACTACATTAATAATCGATTCATTACTTTCGAAAGTTTTTACTTTTTTTTTCCGCTTCCCTCCCTAATTTAGAGTTATTCAGCGAACTGAAAATTTATTCAAATAATGTGTTCCTTCTCTCTTTTTCTCTGGAATGTCCGTCTTCCCAGAGTAAGAGGCGGAAAATGCATTTAAATATTTGATGCCGGGTGACATACTGTCGCTAGAATTCTGCAATTCTGTCTTAATTCAGATACAACGAGAGGGGACGAAAATAAAGAAAGAAAGGGAAAAAAGAAAAAAGTGTGCCGAAAGAAGCAAAATTGGGAAAGAGAGAAGAGAAAGAAATAAAAAAAAAATAAGGTTGCAAATCTGAATTTTTCAAATTGCAGTCTAAGGGAGAGAAAAAAGAGGAGAAAGTTAGAAAGATAAAAGAAGATGTGAAAGAAAAAAAATAAAGATGTTCGGCGGGAAAAAAAAAAAATTCTGTCCTTCGTTGCGGAAATCCCAAATTGACATTTATTAACCTATAGAAATTCAGACTATATGAGAGAAGTTTTAAAAGAACATGAAGAAAAAAGTTTTTTTTTTTTTTCGCTCCTGAAAGCATCTTTTGCGAAACAGAAAAGCGGGGGTCTCTGAATTCGCACCGAAGGAATGGAAGTTTTCACACAATAAGGTGCCACCAAACAAGTGAGGGTTGATTATTATTTAATATTCAAATTAAAGGGTAAAGAAACATCCCTGGGAAGAGGAATTTTTAATGCGCAGACTGAATGCACTCTAGAAATTAGGATTTTTCTCTTTTGTCTGCTCGCTTTCTTATGGGGGAGAGAAGTTTTAACTGTCATGTAGCTCAGTTTACGTAGAGGTTGTATAATAGCCTTTGATGATTCGTAGGTGAGACTTTTTTTTTTTTTTTTTCTGAATGAAAGAAGCTTGGAATTAGCTGATGTGTGTATAGTCGCAGTTTTTAAAGTAAGTAAAGAAGTGTGTTACTTTTAATGAGTGATAGGGCACATTGTTACTGGTTGCGTCACCCAGTAATCGTAGTTTACGAGGAATTCAATGAAGTATCGATACTGCGAAGGTTTATTCCGACCTTATTTAAATTAAGTGTGGAGCCGGAAATAAACTTGGAAAACAAATTCAAATGACAACTCAGCTTGGTTGTATAAAATATTAAGTATGTTTTAGATATATTTAAATGCAGCGAAAAAAAAACATTTTATTTAATATTTGAGTGGTATTCATTTACGAAATATAACCGAGATAATTAATAAATAAAATAAAAAAATAAATAGAAGGAAATAGAATGCGCTTTTAATCAGTTGAACTTTGCTCCATTATTTTTATATATATATATATATATATATATATATGTGTGTGTGTGTGTGTATGTATATATATTTATATGCATGTATGTATGTGTATGTATATTTACATATGTATATTTATGTATATATATGTGTATATATATGTATGTGTATATATATATATATATATATATAGAGAGAGAGAGAGAGAGATGATATATACATACATACGTACGTACATACATACATACATACATACTCTGAACCCAAAAATTTAAATATATAAATCACTCCCCATTGTATATCGAGGTGTCAGGGTTGTAAACTTACTTTTTCGCTCTGAATTCTGACATCAGATCATTCACATATAAATCCCTTCGTTAAAAAGAAACATATAACTTGTAAATAAAGAAAAATTGTTAAAACTGTGCTTTTTTTTTACTTTGCCGCCGAATGTCTCTTTAAGGTGATACGTGTCGCAACGCCTTTTATCGACTTTTATGACAAGGATCCAAAGTAACCCGTTTTGAATCGTTTTCAAGTCGAAACATACATATTTTTTTGTTGTTGTTCTGTTTCATTTCATAAAAAAAATTTCCTTAATGAAGATGTTTGGCCGGAATGACAGTATTTCTCAGCGGCCTGTGTAATCGATTGGCCGGACTTCTGAATCGATGTTATCAATCTCTCTTTGTTAAGTAAAGCTTTTTGTGACGGGTATATGTGAGAACTAAAACGTATGCCTTGTCCGCGACGTACGTCTATATTTGAACTGGATTCGGGAAAAATTGTGAATATTTAATGTTGGGACTGCATTGTTTGGCGTAGTTTCCGAAGTCTATGGAATTTTGACATTTTTTCGGGCACATGTTCTCATTAATATTTCCTTAGATGTACAAGGGTTAGCATTCATAACATAATTTTTATTAGATATCTGTCTAGTGTAAATAAGGATTGATATTTATATCAAGAATCAACATTTACTTCAGCCATCTTGCTATTTTTTACCATGTTTTTATTGACTCCCTTTCTTGTTTGTTTGTGTGTGTGTGTTTGTCCAGTACAAATCTTGCAATCGATTTTTAACTAACTTCCCGACTAGCTAGACATTTGAAACTTTTAGAATAGCTCAGAACACGATGACAATGTATTCTCTTAATACTTTTAGCCTTCTTTAAGCAGGCTTGAATTAAGTTTCAGTTAATTTTGTTTTGTAGACTGGTGCAGCCATCTATCGGCCGAACGGGAACGAAAAGTTAAACGCAAGTTAACTTTTCGTTCTTAATTTTCTTTCAAGAATGGTTAACTTCATTTTCTTTCAAGTTGATGGGATAATTCATAAAAAAGTTTTTAAAAAGTATTTATTAATGCATAGAATTGTCAAGTTTATATGATTCAACAGAAAATTTAAAAATATGGTATATAAAAAGTTCTTTTATCTCGTAATTATTAAAATTAATTTTGAATCAAGAAATTTGGAGCAATTTTGGCGATTTTGAGCCTATACAGTCAATTATAGGCGAAAACATCGCAACTTTTTGCACATCAGACAGCAAGAATCGTGAAGTGAAATGTCCTATGTATAAAGACAATTGTGAACAGTAAAAATTCATAATTGATCTATTGTGAATAATGATTCATGGTTAAATGAAAGTTCAACGTTTAATACACCAAACCTTCTTTTTTTTTAAAGTGTTAGCTCTGCATCTGGAAATTTGTCGTAATTTTTGCGATTTTAAGCCCATTGAGTCGCTTATAGGCGAAAAAATTGCAATTTTGTGGGCATAATTAAAGAAACAGTGGAATGAAAAGAAAATCAGCAGGAGATAGCTCACTAAAATGCATAATTAACTACATGGCTTGCAGTAAAAAAACGATCACATAGTAAGCATTAATTCCTGTAAAACAAATAAATTGGCGTTTTATAAACGAGAAACAGACTTTCCATTTATATACCATTCTCCATAGTATTATTGACTTGTAGATAGCTAAAGTTCCTGTGGTAAATAAGATATAAAGACAACCTAGCCCAGTTACAGTTTTGTTTGTATTTTAGTTGACTTCATCTTAAAAAGGGAAACAAATTATAGCAGCTGCATCCGGTTTACCCCTTACTCAGGGCTCGTACAACTTCATTGAAGATAACACAGTTTTATCGGAGAGTTATACCTGTGGAACATAGCTGATATAAAAATAGAAATTGTTAGACAACAGTAAATGATATACGGGTTTAAGGCTGCTTTGTACTAACCCAGCTGGATTCGCCCATCTTAATCTATATATATAAAACAGTTCCGTAACTGACTCATTCATTCACTGACTGACTGACTGACATACAACGCACAGACCAAACCGCCGGACCTAAAGGGCTGAAATTTTGCATGGCGATTCTTCTAATAGTGTAGGGGTGCACTAAGAAATATTTTTCAAAAATTCTTCTTAGATTTTTTAAAATTAAATTTTTAAGCTGTTTTTTAAACTTTTTTTACGTTTGCATTTAAAATAATACATTGAGGGTTATAAAATTTATATCACGAGAAAGATCATAAAAATTCCTTCAAAATGAAAATTTTTTCGAATTTTTACCTCCATTTCCTGATTTTTTGGTGAATTTTTAAAGATTAATTTTTAGAATTTAATTTATTAAATGCTGATCACGTGATTTCTTTTTCTGGTACTTTCCATAAATTTATCGTCACGTGCGTAACAACTAAATTGACAAAAAAAAATATGTTTTTCTCATTCTAATGCAGCAGACGATTGGATATTATCCAAAAAAAATGCATATCCCTTACGATTTTTTTATAAATATATATATATAGATAGATATATATTTTACATCAATTGTATACATTGATCATCGCATTTATTATAAATATATATATTTATTTTTTGGCATAAATTGCATACGTTGACCGTTGTATTTAATTTGAATGTACTCCGTAGCGAAGCGCGGGTTTTCAGCTAGTGTTAACATATGGGGAAAACTTGTCCGAGGATTGCCGACTTGGATTTAGAGGGGTTTTTTTTCTTTCTTTTTTTTTACTCCGTAATAGAGAAAGAAATTGGACACCTTGGGAAATTTTCGTTTAAAAAAATGCAAATATTTAAAAATTTAAATGATTCGGGGACAAATCTGGTATAGTGTTTTTTAAACGCCTGGTAACGAATTTATAAAATAAATCCTGTTGCAAGGTGCAAAAAAGTTCAGGCTATCTGAAAATACCATTTTTATTGGATTATCAGCATTTATCTAGCTGTCAATAGGAGACACATTTTCTCCATAGGTTAACATTGAGGTGGGCAAATCCAAATCCAATAGGGTTAGTACACAGTAACCTTAACATGTCCTATGAGTACTGAAGATATTTATTACACATGGAGGTGTTCCATAAGCAAGAATTGTTTGAATGATAAACGCTGGAAATCAAATATCTAAGTAGGGTCAAAAAAAGCCTTCGTCAAAAAATTAAATCAAATATTTTAGCAAAAAACCTTTGAATAGTGAACATTCATAAATGATAATGGCCGTAATATAATCAGCAAGAACCATTTGAATAGCAAACATTATCAATGATTGGGGGCGTATTATGAACTTATTGCGCAAAATGATTATTTCATTTGAATTGCAAACATTCCCAATAAGTGGAGGCGTATAATAAGGGAGGATAATTTGAATAGTAAACATTCGCTGTAGATGGAGGTATTTAATGATCACGAATCGTTTTAGTACCAAGCATTCGTAATCAGTTGACAGACATTCAGTGAACAAAAATCACTAGTATCAAACATTAATGAGCAATTGGCAGACTCTTTCAACATAGAGCAGTGGTCATAGCAGTTGTATTGTGAGGCTTTCTAGTTTAGATAATATGGGTAATATTCGGTCTATATTTCTAGGATAGATGGTACTGTCATATATCATATTCAAATAATTGTGTTTGTGTAAACTACTGGCATTGTTGAATTTTGACTATTATTATTTGTAGGGACACGTGTCGTGGTTAGGCAGAGACCGTCTTTCAGGGGTTAAAGTCACTTCCTCTATCTGGGTTCGTGCGATCCTCTAAAGTACTTCAAAACTACTTAGTTTCTGCTTTAAAGGGCTCTTAAAATTTTTTAAAGTAGCTATTTTTGCATTCGATGTCCTTACGTTTCTTCGTTTGCCATCCGGCCCTTAAAAAATGAGCTATTTTCGAGTTGAAAGTTTAAAAAATGTCAACTAGTTACTGTGAATAACTGGCCTTTGGAGAATGCAGATAACTCTGTGTGTGTGTGTGTATCAATGGTTTTTTCTGTCGTTGTTATTCGGGATGAGAACTCTTTGGCCTTTGGAAAATGCAGATAACTTTTTGTGTGTGTGTATCAGTGGTTTTTTTCTTTCGTTGTTATTCGTGATGAGAACTCTGGCCTTTGGAAAATGCAGATAACTCTCTGTGTGTGCGTATCAGTGGTTTTTTGTATCGTTGTTATTCGGGATGAGAACCCTTATTTGAGTATATCGCTCTTGCCTTCGCACACACACATACATATGAGAGGTTTAAAGGCAATGTGGTGTAAGTCAAGTTAGAGTCATTTTGAGAAACAGGGCTTTTTACTACAAAAACTACAAAAAAAATCTACTACAAATTGAACAAATTATAATTTATAATTATTTGCAATTCTACTATAAATTGAACATGGAGATTACATTTTTGCCCTCAGCTAAAAAAAGTTGAAAATGTGACTTGCCTTTCACCGCCTCATATATAAACAAATGGTTTGCTCTAATTGTTACGACACTGCGTATTAATATAAATTCGTCAATTTAAAATGCAAGGAAAAGCGAGCAAATTGCAACCTTTAAGAACAATTTTTGAGATATGATTATCATTGTTATGAATTTATTTAGTTAATATTTTGGGAGAGCGAAGGTTGAACCTAAAAGTCAAGTATTTTTAAATGTCTAAATTAATGTCTTCGGAAGATAAAACATTTAAAAAATATTTTTTTGTGTGCGAAAAAAAGTACTGTTCAAAAGTCAAAAGTTTTCGTGCTATATCTTGGGCTAAGCAGTCTTTGTGTCGCGTCGCCAAAGTTGAGGAGTCAATTCCTGATCGTGAGCATTGCACAAAAGTAAAAGAAGTCACGTGCCGCGTAAGTTTGTTCCGCCATCCTCCAGTCTTGGTCCGTTGAATTCTGGAGCACAGCACAGCACAGCACAGAACACAACCGAGTCAAATTAAATGGCCTATTCTCCATACCCCTTTGCCTTTTTGGTAAATTCCTCCTGAACATACATTGCTGAATAAGCTAGTTTTAGGGAAATTTTTTTTTCTTCCATGGGTGCCTCTCCCCACCCGGTTTTGTTCGTAGAACGAAAAAAAAAGGTTTAAAAAAGGGAGAGGGTGGTGGGGGGGAAAAAGAAAGAATAATAATAAAAAAAAGTTCTTCGGCCAATTCGTATAGCGTGATGCATTCCAACTTCCACTAATGAGAAAAAAGCTGAAATCTCAGTTTCTTCTTCTTGTTCTGCGAGTTTTAATCTGCTAAATTGTCGGGGCCCTGCACTAACAGGGGTTGAGCTGCAGGGACGGGCAGATGACAGCGCATTACTCAGGGAGGGGTCCCTCTGGCGTCTCAACGTTTCATTCGACCGAGTGGCAACAGCAGTCGGAAAGGGGGAGAAAAAAAACTACTGACCCGTTTATCGTAAAATTAAAGTTTCTTGGAACTGTTTTGCATAGTTTTCTGTGAAATCGGGAATTTTTTTTTATCTATATGTTTTTTATTTTTATTTTTTCCAATTGATAATCGATGAGTTAATCTGCAGATGGAATCGATTTGTATCTATTCTCGCGTTCTTTCTCTCTCTTAAAAAAAAAATTTTTTTTAGTAAATTTTTTATCCTTATACTGGCGTTTTTTTTGTCAGAGTTCTGCATCTCCAATTTAATTTTACTGTATCTCAATTTAACGCCAGTGCCTGTGTTTGGCTAATGATCTGAACGACAGATTCAGTAGCACCCGGGATTAACAAAATCACCTGAATGTGCCAGTAATCAAAGCAGTTCACTTAGCTAAACAGCTAGATTAAGGCCTAGCTGATCCCGTTTTTATTATTCCTCGTTCTGATTCTCGTTTTTTAATTATCAGCATCTAGGTGTAGTGTTTGGTATACACTAATGACTAGTTAAACTGTGTTATCCCACATGCAATGGCATAAAGCAGTTGCCGGTGGGATGACTGGTTTTCGTATGCAAGAACAACTGATAAATTCCAGTGCCCTCTCAGATTCCTCTTCCCCCCCCCCCCCCCAAAAAAAAAAAAAAAAAAAAAGCGATGAAATTAATGAAAAGATATATATAAATATATAAAGAAAATCCTCAGTTATTTTTAACGTAGTATTACGTTTCCGGAAAGAAAAATTTCAGATGTCCTGCGTCGCGAGTTATAATTTTGGCAGAGCGCCAAACCCAGTCTGTATTGGTTGGGCAAGCAGTAAACAGTTAAACAGAAAAGTACCAAAATGCGTCAAAATTTTGACACACACACACACACACATACATATATATATATATATATATATATATATATATATATATATATATATATATATATATTAGATAGATAGATAGCTCACACATACATATATACATACACAAGAGGTAAGCAACAATAAGTAATCCTACGTTAATAACCCGCGGTAGTTTCGTTAGAAGAGACTACCTGAAATTTTTTTTGTAGTTCTTCTTTTGATTTCTTTATGGTCTCAAATTGTGTGTGCATTAATTTGTGTCCTTCAATAACCGAGACTGGTTTCGTCTCTTTTCAGACTACATCAACGACTGCTATTCTCCGCCCTCTGCGGCGGGTTCCTCCCCTTACAGCCTAGCACCCTCGTCTCAAGGGCAGATGATCAGCCCGCCCCCCGGTGCGGGGACACCCCAAGAGTCCATGTACAATATGAGCATGAACGGCGGGGATTCTTACTCGTCCATGGGCGCCAACGTACAGTCGCAAGTAAGTACCACATTTGCAAATTCGAAGGTGTCTGTTCTAGCGACGCAAAGTTCCTTATTTTGTTCGTGTTACAGGCGCGTATAGTGTTGTGTGTGTGTGTGTGTGTGTATATATATATATATATATATATATATATATATATATATATATATATATATATATATATATATATATATAAAATCTGTGGCTTGGTACAAGAAGTACCTAAGTCAGTTTTTTCCGAGATGACTTTGTTTGCTTATATCTGTTTTTTTTTTTAAATATTATTTTTAATGTAAGAAGTACCCAAGTCTGTCCGATGCTTTTAAAGGGTTTTCTAAGCAATTGTACAGACTTTGGTACTTCTTGCATTGAAAATAATATTTTTTCAAAGAAACATAAGCAAACAAAGTCATCTTGGAAAAAACTGACTTAGGCAAATCTTGTACCAAGCCACAGATATATATATATAGCGTTTCGTGTAGATATATCTGTACTTAGCGTATAAGCGTATAGTAATGCACGCAGGGCGCGCGTATACTGTACGTGTTATGTCCTCGTTTATGGTGTTATATGTGTGGGTTTCACACTTTTGGAAATTGGATCATAGTTCTTAATGACTCGTTATCATGAAAAGATAAAATTTATAGATTGTCCGTGCAATGCTGAGAGATATTTAGAGCGGGATAGATTATAACTTTTTTCTGTGCTTTTGCGTTATTTATTTTTAATCGATATTATTCCTCGATTTCTTTCCGTGTGTTACTTTAGTGCATGCAGCGTGCTTTGTATAATTCCATTACGAGGAAGCAGTCGTTTATTGACTGCTTGTGTTTATTCCCCACTCTTCTTGTAGGCAATATTTTAAGAGCATAAAATTTAAGATTTCGTGTTAGTAACTTTACCCTGATTTTTAGTAACACGACTGTCGTTTCATGACTACTGCCATTTTACTTGAGTATTTCTTGATGACTCTCCTTTCAGCGTAACTGTTACAGACTTTAAGGCTGTTTAAAGGCAATATTTTAAAAGCGGTATATTTAAAATTTCGTGTTAGTAACTTTACCCAGGCTTTTAGCAACACAACTGTCGTTTCATGACTACTGACATTTTACTTGAGTATTTCTTGATGACTCTCCTTTCAGCGTGACTGTTACAGATTTGAAGGCTATTTAAAGCCACAAATGCACCCAAAAATAGTCTGAAGAGAAGGGAAGACAAAGTCTCAAAAATGTTGAATTGGATGTTTTTTGTCCCAAGGTGCTTTTTTTTTAATCTGTAGTTTCATGCATGCAGATTACTTTTATTGAAATAACACTGCGAAGTGATTGCCTCCTTTCTGACGGCCTGTTAAATTAAATAAATGGAAATGGGAAAATTTTAAAAATACAGGATTCTTTAAAAAGTCAGAATTGAAAATTTTGCTGTCAACTTTCTATACAGTAGAATCCGGTTAATTGGACCACCGGGTAATCAGACCTGCCGCTTATTCCGACCGAATCCTAAAGAACCGAAAGAAATCCTGTTGCATAAGCCTAATAGGGCATGTTCATGTAATCGGACCAGCCGGTTATTAGGACCAAAATGATCGCGTCCCGATGTGGTCCGATTAATCGGAATGGACTGTATATTATAAACTTATCAAGGCATGATACGTAATTCTTTTAGTTCATAGTTCATTAAGGACCTGTTAACATAGTGTCCGTCAGCGTTAAAGATTCCGTTGCCGCTAATTGCTTAAATGGATCAATGATTCATATATGATTGGTTAAAATTTTTTTACTTTGACGGATTCTACGTAAACAGGCCCTAATAATTGAGGGAATTTTTGTCGTGATATTATATGGAGTAACAAGTTTCAAACCAGATATAACTTTACCCTTCAAATCTGAACTTTACGTACAAAAAAAAAAACCCTCGAAAATTTGACGTTCGTTACTTAATTTCTATGCTATAAACATCAGTTTTATTGAAGATTCAGTTTTAGAGCATCGTTGCATGTCATTACGACAAAAAAGAAAAAAAAAATCTTTGTTTGAAATATTAATGTAAAAGAGAAAATTATCTTTTTCTTGGAAAAATTTTTTCCCACCTGTTTTCCGGCGGGGGTAGCTGCGTGTAGGAAATTAAGGAACGTTTACGTTGTCTTCGAGCGTCACTTAAAAGAGTTCGATAAGTTACGAAATGAAACAAGAAAACTTAATCGCTTTATTTAATTTAATTTTTTTTCCACTGGAAAAATCACTGTCCTTAAAAATAAAAGTTTAGAGGTTAAAAAAAAAAAGGAAAAGAAAAGTGAATGGCGAGGAAAACAGCCCGCTGCTAAAAATTGAATCAGAAGAGCCATTTTATCGAAAAGACAGCCGCAGACAAGAATTTAAGAAAATGGGAGCCGAAGTTTAGCTGGGAGAAGGTGGCAGCAGCTCAGAAAAAGAACTATTTCGCTTGAATAGCGGGCGAAAAAATAGCCGTGGCTGCAGAAACAACTAGTTAAACAACGAAGGATAAGGAAATAAAGTAATGAAAAAAAAAGAGAGCGTAATCAAAATAACAGCAACAAAAGAAAAAGAGTTGGTAGGGGGGTGCACCGGGGGGGGGGATGAGTGAAAAAGTAACAAAACAGTTCTTTTGAGAGCGTGGCAGTGAAAACTGCTTTTGGCATAGCTCGTTATAAAAGAGCCAAGTTAAGGACAAATCAGGAAGCCTAATTTGAAAAGGCTGCCTTCTCTTCCACAACAAAATAAAATCTATCTCTATAGATATATATCTATATATTTTGGGGTGGAAGTGGGGGGGGGGTGGCGGGAGAAAGGGAAAAAAGACGGAAAAATCTTTTGGTCAATGTAGTTTAAGAGAGAGAGGGGGGGGGGATATGTGGGAGTAAAGGGTGGTGGGGGGGGGGGGGGGTAAACACACTCCTAATTCAATAACGTTGCAGGTTAGCTGGAGGGGTGGAGATGTTCGTAATTTTGGTCTGCTTTTTCATTGGAAGGGAAGGAGAAATGGCGGGCAAAAAACGCAACTTGGCTTCCGCTAAACAGGATTACGTAGATACTAATGAGAGCGGAGATGGGCTACTTAGGCTTTGGGTTTGATTCTGGGAGTTGCAGGATTCTTTATTATTTATACTGTCCATCCCGAGGCCTCCTTCGCTGCCTCTGAGGGTGTGTGCTTATTCTTGGGGCAGTTCGAAGTGCCCTGGCTTTTTCGTGTTAAATCCGAGGTTGTGAAAGCTTTCTGTTTATTTATTTACCATCGATGTGTATATGCTGCTAGCTGAGATAGATCTTTGGTGGGATGTATGTGTAGGGTTGCTTGTGACAACCTCTCGTTTTATTTTGCTCGGCGTATGCAAAATTAGATGTGTCATTCACAACTCTGTTTGCTACGCTTCTGTATATATCCGCATCTAATGTATGCAGAATCGAGTACGTCGTTCTCAACTCTGTTTAGAACTTAACCTATGAATTTCTGACTGTTTAGATTTGTCGTTTACAACACTTCGATTATCTACGGAATTTATACTGAATAAATTTGTGTCATTCAGGACGCTTGCGTATGAATTCATGCGTCATTCCCAACTCTGTTACTGTTAGTAAATCTTACGTATTAATTTATTCAGTTTGTGTGGAAAGTCAAGAATGGCTTTCACACGACTATTAAGAACATTAGCATATAATTTTATGATTATATGATTATTCAGATTTGTCGTTTTGAAACACTTAAATTATCTACGGAATTTATACCGAATATATTTCTAGGTGTCATTTAGAACGCTTGCGTATGAATTCATGTCAAATTGAACGTTCGTTCCCAACTCTGTTCTCAACACTTGCGTATGAATTTATTCAGTTTGTTTGCAAAATCAAGAAGTGCGTCGTTCACAACTCTGTTGAGAAAATTAGTATATAAATTTATGATAATATGCTAATTCAGATTTGTCGTGTACAACACTTAAATTATCTACGGAATAAATTTGTAAATGTCATTCAGAACGCTTGCCTTTAAAATTCATGTCAAAATGAATGTCAATTGAAGTGGGTGTTTCCCAACTCTGTTCGCAACATTTACGTATGAATTTATTCCATTTGTGAGCAAGATCAAGAGCAGAATCAATCATCTACTAAATTCAACGTAATTTGTTTTTTATTCAGAATAATTACATTTGAATTCATGTTAAATTGAAATGCGTCAACCCCAATTCTGTTCACCACACTTATGTATGAATGTGTTCAGTTTGTATGCAAAATCTAGAGCAGCTTTCACAACTCTGTTACGAACATTTGCACATAAATTTATGACACAATTTATGTAAGTTTAAATATGTTACTTACAACTCTAAAATACTCTTTTTAATGTACGTAAATTTGAATGTGTCATTTGCATAGACTGGAATGCGAGTGATATAGTCTATCTTCGCTACAATTTTATGAACGTTTGCGTATATATTCATGCCAGAATGTAAATTCTAACATGCTATTTCGAATGCTTAAATTAAAATGAATGCTAGAAGTTACGTAAATTTGAGCTTTTCGTTTCAGAAGCAAAGGTATAAATTGATAGCGTGTACGTCCATTCTAATGTGTCACTAGCCTCTCTTATAAAAAGTCATATCTGAAAGTGCGCAAATTCAAGTGTGAATCATAAACAATTTTTCATGCAAATTAATCATCTGAATTGACGTAAATTTTCTGTGTATGTGCATTTATTTTTAAGTATATAAGAGTGTATGATGTATGTGTATGCTAAGGTATATGTGGGTGTATGTGTGCTTACACATATATGAATTCATGTATATGTAAATATACCTGAGTATGTTATAATATACATGTGTTCGTACATTTGTATACATGTTTATGGGTATGTGTTTGTATATCTATGGTGCCCGGTATAAGGGGCTTTAATCAAAAACAGTGATTTAAATATACCAATCGCTGAACAATAATTTCGACTTGTCTTTTGTACAAAGAAATGTACTTTTGTATACAAAATTGATAGACCTTTTAATACAAGTCAAAAGATAATATATACAAGTTTTTATACAAGTCAAAACTAAGCCTTTTTATACAAGTCAAAACTAAGCCTTTTTATACAAGTCAAAACTAAGCCTTTTTATACAAGTCAAAACTAAGCCTTTTTATACAAGTCAAAACTAAGCCTTTTTATACAAGTCAAAACTAAGCCTTTTTATACAAGTCAAAACTAAGCCTTTTTATACAAGTCAAAGCTAAGCCTTTTTATACAAGTCAAAGCTAAGCCTTTTTATACAAGTCAAAGCTAAGCCTTTTTATACAAGTCAAAACTAAGCCTTTTTATACAAGTCAAAAGATTTTTTATTTTATTTATCAATACTAACAAATATCTAAAAATCGCTTTTTTTGACTTAAGCCCTTTATACCGGACACCATAAATATTTGCCTGGGAGTTAATATATGGATATATATGTAGGGTTTTAATGTCTCATTGCGTGTATGTGATTAGGAGACGCATCTGATTCAATTGCTGTGAGGCGCCTGACCAACCTAAAAATCACTTTTAAAGTGGGTATACGTGTGGCAGTGTGGTTGCAAAAGCTGTTGTAGTGCATTATAACGGCTTAGGGAACAGATTCTTAGATAAATATGTACCTCCGAGAGAACCAATTCATTAAGAGTGTATTGACAACATGTTACGTAATTTAAATGAACCATGTGTTTTCATCTGTGGATACAGTATATGACTAGGGTCGTATAATCGCGGTGTGTGTAAGTCTGAAGCTATTAACGATTTGAGTAGCTATTAACCTCCCTACCCTTGTTTCTCACGAAGAACTTCATTCTTTCCAGCCCCCTCTACGATCCAACTTTCTTTAATTACTCATTGGGCATGTCACCAACTGAACAGAACAGAGTGAAAGAGAAGGGAAAAAAATTCTACTCTGGAGAGAAAGGAACAGAGAGAGAGGGAATAATAATAAATAAAAAAAATAAAAAAAAAACCAGGAGTGGTAAAAAAATTTCGGAGGCGTAAGAAATGGGAATCTAGTAAAAGTAAGTGAAGAAGAAAGCTTTTGGGGGCGAAAATCTATATAGAAGGGAAAAAAGAAATGTTTTTCGGGTCTTCCAATTGAATTTAGCCCGCTGTAGTTCTCGCTTTAACTGGATTTCGTTTCCCTGACAAGGCAGTTAGCGAATTCGGTGACGCCGTTTTTTTTCTTTTTTTTTTTCCTTTTTTTTTTCCTGGTGTGTTTGCCGGGGAAATCAACTCGATCTGCTGCTCACAAATTAGGCCGCCTATAGGCCTTGTCCTTTCCTGATTGCCTAATGTCTGTCTTGTGCTCTCTTCCTTGGCTTCAATTTAATTATGTGGATCCCCGCTCTGCCGCTCTTCTTTCTTTCTTTTTCCTTTTGGCGAGGTGTGCGTCTGTCCGTATGTGTCTTTTTTGTCTGACAGCGGTCGTTTTGTGAAAAGTCGAATGGACAGTTGGGACTCGGAATATTTCGCTTTTTCAAGGGATAGGGCTGTTTAGCTAAATCCAAGCGCCTTAACCCGTCGTTGATATGACACGTGTTTAATATGTTATCTGTGTGTTGACGTATCAGTAAACGAACATCTACACGTATATAATACGTTCTTTAATAAGCATGCATCTTTCTACTTCCCCCTCTTTATTATATATATATATATATATATATTGATTGATTGTTGCTTATGCCCCGTGGCCGGAATGTATTCCAAACCAGATCCATATAGGCTTGCGGGCTGAGGCTCCGGTTTATAATGGCACCGCAGGGGTGGATGTTCGACTTAGCCAGGTCCCACATCAATTTTAACCGAGCACCCCGTGGGGTGACATCTGAGGGATCGTACCTTCAGCCACTGACCTCAACGAAGGAGTTTCCAGTATACAGATGTAACGTGCCCACATCCGGCCTAGACACGAAGGTATTTAATGTCGCTTGTCGGGATTCGATCCGGGCACCCTCATTACCGAAAGCCAACACGCTACCACTAGGCTACCTCTGGTCCATATATATATATATATATATGTGTGTGTGTGTGTGTGTGTGTGCGTATAAACAATTCAACACAAACAAAAACATTTTATAAAGCTGGCCTTGGAATGTCTTTTGGTTAAACCTGCATCCTATTCAGAAAGTTCCCCCCCTTGAGGTAACTGATTTGGTTAGGCTCCCTGATGTCAAGACCAGTCGGTTACCTCGATTTCTGGTTTAGTTCCGGCACTACTACAAAATCTTGCCTTATGGTGCGTAGAACCCTGAGTGCTTGATTTCTGTTTATTTTTTGTCTACATTCTTCCTATAATTATCTACCTCTGTTGGAATATTTATTTATTTATTTTTAGTTATATAAAATATATACACACATATTTCAGATGAAGACGGCCAAGATAAACTGTTTAAGATAAACTTTTTTCGATGATTATAAGTATTGTAGCAAAATTTTCAATTATTTTTTTAAGGTTAATCAAAATATTGTTAATGAAGGTTTATTATTCTTCAGTGTTAGACAAACTAGTTTTTGCTATTATCTATATTTTTTTTGTACGTTTATGTTTTTTTATTAATTTTGCGACCGGTTTTGATAGTTTGTCAGACACGTCTGTAATTAAAAACATATTCCAGTATCAGGCGGTAAAGAGTGCTGTTTGAAAAATTCGTATAGCTATCGTGGGAAGCTTTATGTTTTTTCTTACAGCATTTATTGCTAAAACATCAGTTTCTACCTCAGCTATATACATCGCACGTCACAGTTTTACGCTCGCGTAAATAAACCACGAAGCACCCATTTTGTGAATACGGAACTGTTTAATTAAAACCCTCTGTGTGAAATTCTTAATGCTCTATCTCTTCCCGAAAGGTGTGGGATGAAAAAAAAAAAATTCCCAAGTTTTTTTTTCCACGCTATTATTGCATAAGTTTTTTTTTCCACGCTATTATTGCATAATGCCGGAGTCCGGCCCGGTCATTAATGCATTTCTTATTTAAAGGTTTCTTCGATGAAGGTGAGGTACTTAAGGTCTTCTCTTCTCCGCGCATTTCTTTAGCGGTTTTTACCGCAGAGCATTAAGCCGGAATTCCTTTTCCGTTCAAACCTAATTTTCCATTCGCAGTTAATTGAACCCAACTTCTGAAAACGTAACCGCACATGAAACTTTAATAACCCCCTGGCGCCGGAGGAAAGAGGATAAAAAAAAAATAAAGAAGAGGAAAGCTTAAGGCCGTTGGCTGGACGCTGTTGAAAAAAAAAATTGAACGCTCTATGTCTTCTATATTACTATAAGTCCATCAGAACAATTTGTCACCGAATCGCGACAAAAACAGTGACGCCGATGACTTAACAAACATTATACCCCCGCGTTAGGATGCGAAAAAAAATAGCCTTTTAAACTTTCCACCCACTAATAAAAACAGCCTTTCCTCTATTTTTTTTTTACCCAGTTTTGTCTTATTTTTTTTTCTCTTCGTCTTTAACCAAAGTGTGTCGGTTTTTCACTTATTCTTTGGCGATGCCGCTTTTTGCTGTTTAGATTTAAGTGTGAGAGGAAAGGAGAATTTTTTTTTTTTTTGGCGTGTGTGTGTTTCTTTATTTTTATTTATTCTTCTTATCTTTTTATTATTTACCCTACCTCGTTAATCTACTTAATGGCTCACACTTATCCTGCAATGAAGTTTTTCTTAAGTATATCCAGAGCTTCTTTATTTATTTTTTCACTCTCCGTTCTTCATCTTTTTTATTTATTTATTCCTTCGTCATTACCTTGCACTTTAGCTTTCCTTTTGAAACTTGGGGGGGAAAAAAAAGCGAGGTTTTTTTTTTTTTTTTTACCCTGTTTTTAAAAGGGCTCTTTCCTTTAAGAATGGTGGTCGCTTAAAAAGTGGGGAAAAAATATAATAATAAAAAAATTTCCCTTCTCAGCCCCTTATTTTGCACTCTGATGTTATAGAGAAGAGAACAAACCTGGTCAGAATTTTGTTTACTTATTTATCCATTTTTTTCTTTACCGCCGTGAGATTCTTTTATGCAAGTATTCCTATTATTTGCATAAGTACTTATCAAAATTGAACGGAGGTTGCTGGAACGTTTAAAAATTTTCGAGCTTTTTTTTTCTTTTTTTGAGCGGAGGCTCGATTTAATTAATCCTAACGCGTCGTGTTAGTTACGACGATGTATGACCGACGGTTTACATTTCCCGAGACCACCTGTAATTTCAAATCATTATTTTGAGACAGTGATAATCAATCTACTTACTTCTTGTCGCTACATAAGCCACAAGCATACAGGTAGTAGACAAGGTGATGGAAACGTTTAATAACGAAGGAGGTCACGAACGTTGTTGGGGAGGTTTCGTGAATCGGAAGACTGACGTCAACAACTTGTGAAGCTATAAAATGAGATGATTGTACTTAAAATCTTCATGATGTTTATTGGTCGCTCTTTCTTAATCAAATCCCTTTCTTGGTCTGAACGTTGCAAAATCTCACCTCTGTGACTTCCTGAAAGACATGTTTATTGAAGTGCATCGAAGAACTGCCACAGATTCCAAGAGTGTTTGTTGTTAAAGCAGCAGTATCAGAAGTCATGGCAATGTGCATTGGAAAAGAACATTTCGTCGTCTTCAAACGCCAACAAAAGAAGATAATATCCTTCAGGAACCGTTGGATGATGACTCAGATTGCTGAAAGAAAAGGAAAAATCCATGAAAGATTTCAAATAAATATTTGCAGAGTCGATTCATTCCAAACAGGTCGTAAGAAGCTCTTCACCATTGATTTCAACGATGTAATTAGTAAGTCTTCTATACCAGCTCGCCATGATCTAAAACGCTTAGAACAGTGTTGAAAGCATCAAAATTGGAGCCTCAAACGACTGGCTACTTGTCGTTTGGTCTAGCAACTCATGATCATGTGTTCACTTTTGGTGGCATGATCAGAAGTGACTGTCATGATCAGCTGTTCTCGTAACACCGGAAGTGTGTACCAGATATAAGACGGGCCGAACCCACCTCGGTCGAACTCGTACTCTATATTTTTCAATAGACTTGGACGTCACCCGGACGAGATCATGATAAAAGGTAAACAAGCTAATTTGAACGAGCTTTGTTCTGAGATCTACTTTCGTTTACTAACCAAAAATATTATCTCAGTAAGAAATAATCACTAAGAGTGTCTTAGTTTAGATAAAAACGTTTTGTCTCTCTGTAAAATATTTAAATTGCGGACGACTAAGCATCGTACTGGGGGGTGTATGTGTCTCATATAAACTCAAAATCCATCGGGTCTGGTTATAGTGGTATATTGGAATTTTCCATCACATTTGCGGTATTTTCGTTGTTGTTATAAATTATAAATTACTCCATGCATGTAATATTTATCTTTTAAATGAATTTTTTTATTTTGATTATTAAATACATTTTGCTGGTACTCTTTCGTCGTTCTCCAACCCCCCCCCCCCCCCCAAAAAAAAAAAAAAAAAAAAAAAAAAAAAAAAAAAAAAAAAAAAACCTGGTCTGTTTGTTTTAAGGCTTTACTTGGCCAGCCGTGAGTATGAGCTGCCATCCGGCCACCCGTTAATCTTCGGTCACGAAGAATTCAAGCTCATTTTAATATTGCACAGCCATGAAAGTTTATAGTGATAATCCTAAATCAAATAATTCAATCCAACTGAGTTGCTCATAATTCAAGAACGGCAATTGTTAATTACTTATTGATTGAGTAATTAAATTAGAATTAGTTAGGAATAAACTATTCCTTATTATTTTAGTAATAAACTATTCCCAATTATTTTAGGAATTTATTGTCCCTTGTTATTTTAATAATAAACTATCCCTTTATTTTAAATGCAACTACTTTCTGTTCATCAAAGAATGCTTTTGTTATTAAAACATTTTCGGTTGGTTTGCCGTCATATAAAAATACTCGATCGTTATTTCCCCGAGTTTTAGCCACTGTTCAGAAAACTAAGTACTTTAACCTTAAAGGATTCCCGTCTAAGCATTCCGGTGACTGGAGGCAACCAGGAATTAAAATACCTATTACTATCCCATATTTTTACAAAACGTATTTTCATATCATGGTACCGTATTCTTCCCAACTATGACGCTATTTTTCCCCCGCTGTTACCGTATTAATGACAGACAAGCGGGCTTTGTTTAATATTTAGTATTATATTAAGTGACAATCAAATCGTCGGTGACTTAAGATATCAGTTAAATTAAGTGAATTCATTTTACGAGGTGTGACTAAGTGTTCGCTGTGTAATGGTAAAGTTACCCGAAGCTTAGTAGAGTATTTTTCTTTAATGTATCTATTCCCCCTGTTTGTTTGCATTTGTTTCAGTAAAGCTCTTCTGATCGGAGTGGATCCTCTATTTTATGTATCTAAAGGCTGTATTTAGCGGTAACCGCTGAAGACATCCAGAGGTGTGCCCATCTGGTTTGAGTTAAAATGGAAGTGATAAACAAGAACCGAAATACCTTTGTGAGGTTAAAGTAAAAGCAAAATCATGACGTGACTTGGTGGCGTAGAGGAAAACAAATCGGAAGTCGCTGGGTTTAGTAACCGGCTCAGACAAATTGTTTTTTTCTGGTGTAAGATTGAAAATATATATATATATATATAAGGGTATTGCTGAATGATTGTAATTATGAACTGAGGTTTTTTCTGTTTAGTAAGAGCTGTGGACAAAACATGCTTGCAAACATGCTTGTTCCCTGGGGTCTTGAAAGTGCTATTCAGGAGCTCCGAATGTCAAAATGTAGTTATATTGATCAAGGTCCTTTCAGTACTTGATACTCGGACCTTTAAGAATTTGATTCTGAGAGCTTTCTCAAGAACTGCCTGACCCGCCACAGACATTCATTAAGGGGGAAAAATTGTCTTTATGTAACTGATGCTCTCTCTGCCTCAGCTGTGTTTCTGTTTCTAAAGTTTTGATTTCGTTTGCAGGCTAACGCACTGAGGCACGTGATTTCCCAAACGGCGGGCTACGCAGACGGTCTACCGCCCCAGTCCACCGCATCTATGTACGATCCTGCAGGCATGCACCAGGTGGGTACAGACTCCATTGTCTCTAATGCTGAAAATGGGTCAGTGTTGGCCCTAAAGGCGGTTTCACACTACCGGGATGCGAAGATGCGCAACTACCAGTAGCTATAGAGGGCTTAATTCATTCAGTTCAGAGAATTAGGTATTTTTGTTTTTCCTTCTATTGCTTTTTTGTTTCTTTTCTTTTTGTGAATGAATGAGTATTGCAGGTGGTGGTAAAGCGGGCTTGTTATTCTAACCTTTTATCTACTAGGGAATTTTTTTTGCCCCTTCCAATCGAAAAGGCTGGGGCATCAAGTGCAGTTTTTATCTGTTCGTGTGCGTTTATGAGTCTGTTTTGGTGGATTCATTTACTTGAGAGTCGAATCGTAGTCTAATAATCGCATTTGAATGCATGTGTACAACCAATGGAAGTCTTTTGTGTCCTCTCAGTATAATGCGAGAGTGTAAGCCAGTTTTCCCCCACCGACACGAATTCATTTTTGTACCATCATACTACGTATATCTAGTTAAACTCTAACATAGCCATTAACTTTTTATCCTGTGCCCTTTCAGTACATCCATTACACTGTTTATCCAGTGCAACTTTAATGCATACATTATGCTGTTTATCTAGTGCAACTTTAGTACATCCATTGCGTTATTAAATACTACAAATTTAGTACATATATGTGCCTTACAACCTTAACAAGTTAATATCTGTGGCTTGGTACAAGAGGTGCTTATGTCAGTTTTCTCCAAGAAGGCTTTGTTTGCTTATGTCTCTTTAAAAGAATATTATTTTCAATGTAAGAAGTACGTAAATCTGTCCGATGGTTTAAAATTGTTATCTAATCCATTATTGTACAGACTTGGGTCATTCTTACATTGAAAATAATATTTTTTTAAAGAGACATAAGCAAACAAAGTCAACTCGGAGAAAACTGACATAAGCACCTCTTGTACCAAGCCACAGATATATATATATATATATATATATATATATAATATCCTTCTTCATGTATATCCAGTGCATCCATTGAACTATCTAGTGCAACTTTAGTAAATCTGTTATACTCTATATCCAGTGCTATACGAATATATTCACTATACTTAATATCCTGTGCAACTTTATTACATCTTTTACACTTTACATCTTGTGCTTCTTTAGTCCATCCATATAGCCACATAACCAGCACCATTGCGCGTTATACGGTTTATCAAACACAATTTAATACATACATTACATTATTTACCTTCTACCACTTTAATACATCCATTCCACAGTACATCCAATGGGACTTTAAAAACGTTGCACTATAAACGTGCGACACATTAACATTTGGATATATCCGATGCATCTTAAAGAGAACTTACAAGTTAAGTTTATCTAGTATGTTTGGAAGAAGTCCTTCTTTAATTTTGAAAAAATATGTCCTAGGGTTTTTTTTAATGAAACGTCATACCCTTTGAGTCAGATAACGGCAAGATGGCCGAATTTGAAAAGCGAGCCTGCCTGTGTGTTTGAACCTCTTTCACTGTTCTTTCACGCTGTGAGAGCGTTGTTTCCAAAGTGTGTGAAACCGCCTTTAAATGTTTGAAACAGTCTGTGGTATGTTACTTGTCCTGAAAATCAGTATTTGTCAGGAGTCTGTAGCACCTTTAACATTGCAAAATTCTTTGTCACTTTTCTGTCCTACCGTCTGCGTAACCCCTACGAATTTGTAGACTTACGTTTTCGTTGTATCTCTTTATCTCTCTGGGTGTGTTTATGTTGGTTTTAGGGGGGGGGGGGGGTAGAAATAAACGGAGTGCAAAACTTATTTTATCATTGTTGTCATTGGCTTCAAGGTTAAATTTCCGGTATGCTTTGTGGTTTAATGATGTCCTGTGTCTTATCAGGAAAAAAATCCATAAAATTGGGTACTGGTCAATACCTTACCATTAATTTTGTGTAAAAGTAATGGAGCATGTAACTCACGTGTGTTTTGTTGTTCTATTCATGTGTGTATTTTAATAACACTTATGCACATGAAAATAATTGGATAATTTGAATTTTTCCAAAAATATAAAAATCGGTATTTAAAGATTGTTATTTATCTAATGAACCAATGGCTATATTTTCTGTATTTTTTTTAACGCTTGGGTCTAAAAGAATTTTCAAAGATAATTTTTCTTTAAAATTCATAAAAACAATTTGCGTATAAAATTTATAATCTCTTTAGGATCCCCAATTTTTTTTTTCAGAGTGATTTTTTGTATCTGACTAAATATTTTCAAAAAATTAAAATTATTGAAGACAGTTTTGTTTAAATAGAGCAAAGGGTTACTCCGCAAAAATTTCTTGCCAGGAATTTCAATTACATCCATTTAGAGATGATAAATCATGATTTTCTACCCTTTGACGTAGACATCATTTTAAAAAAACAACTGTTTCTGGAAGCGGTATCACTATAGTTGATTAAGAGCGGTACGGTTAACTTTTGCAACACATGGGCTGGGACCTACAGTTTAAAGCCGATTCCGAACGGCTGCAGACATCTATGTTAGAAGTGGGTTTCGAACCCTCAAGCTATGGGACCAAATTACGTAGAAACGTGCGGTTTGTATTGGTTTATTTTAAAGGCTCTATAGAATGTTTCAAACTAAGAACTTAACAATGTGTCGTATTTGGGGCGGGGATTTCATGTTTGGTACCCCTTTAATCCTTGAATTCCATTAATCGTTCTGTCCATGGCTGTACCTTGGACTGCCTCGAGTTTTATTGGGGTGTTCCGCGCTTTCCTTATATTTTTGTAGATCGCGTTTCTAACACTTACTGTATACTAACCCTATTGGATTCGCTTACCTTTGGAGAAAAATTTGTCCAAGGATTGCCGAAGATTTTTTTTTTAAATTGTACTCCGTAATAGAGAAAGAAATTTTATATCTGGGAGCTTTTTTCGATTAAAAAAAATGCCAATAATATTTTTAAATTTAAATTATTCTCTGGAAAAAAAACTGGTATAGTGTGTTTTAAACGTTCCTAAATTCCCTTGGTGGACGAAATTTATAAAATGGATCCTGATGCAAGGTGCAAAAAAGTTCGGGCTATCTGGAAATATCGTTTTTATTGGATTATCAGCATTTATGTAGCTGTAAATCGACACATTTTCTGCATAGGTTAACATTGAGGTGAGCCAATCCAATAGGGTTAATACACAGCAGCCTTAATTTCTTTTTAACTTATTTTCTTTATAACGAAGTATTTTAGCAACTTTAAATGCTCTCTCTGAGTTGTGTTTTTTGTTTACTTATATATTACATATATTAATTTATTATATTAATTATTTATTATATTATGTTATTATGTAAAGTTAACTTCCTGCTATTAACGATCTACTGTTTGCTACTTTACCTAATTTAAATAAACGTGTGTGGTTAACAGCATACATGATACTGACTGAAATGAACTACCTTTAAAAACTAACCCATTTCGTTTTTTCTCTCTTTTACAGCCTTCTGAGCTTCATCCCTAGTGCAGTAAGAGAACCAAAAGCGTCAGCCAATCGGTGAACAGGGCCAGGCTCAAACCAGCCATCAGGAAGGACTCAGTACTTCACAGATATACGTTTCCAATGAAAAAAAATCTATTAAAAAAAAGAAAAAAAAATCTCGCAGACCTCAAGAATCATGTTTCATCAAAATAAAAGATAAACAAGTTAAAACATCTTTTTCTTGCACTGTCGCACAGATGAAGATGTGGGCATAGTTTGTGTGCTGCCGCCCACAACGGTCGAGGCGTGTACAGTTTAACTTCTGTATACTAGTGTCGTTTTTCCTCCGAAAAAACAAACAAACAAACCCGCGTACAACACACGTGGTCGGTTTTTAAGTGTACATTTCTTTCTCCCGAAGTAAATAAGAAAAACAAAGACTGTTGTGATGATTCATCAGACATACACAAACAAAAAAGACTGCTTGTACATCAGAACTGAAGAATTCTACGTCTCTCTTTTTCCGTGTTGTTGTGTGAGGTTCTGTAGCAGAATTGTGCACTTTTATAAAAAAAAAAATGATGGACAAGGAGAGTTAAGCAAAAAGAAAAGAAAGATATTATTGAGTTTAAAAGATAAAAAACAGAGCATTGGACTCTCATTTGGAACTGCATTTTTATTTCTCATTCGTTTTCATTCACTCCGATCGCTATAAATACTGTGAACAATATGGCCGCTGCGCGCAAGCTCTCGCTACTGCAGCGACCCCATGCGGAACGCCACCTGGCGGATAAGGGAAGAAACTGTTGATGCGTGATGCTTCGAGTTGTTTTTATATAATATTTCTTAAAAAGGCCCAAAGATTGCTCTAACTCACGTCCACTCATTGATTTTTGTTTGTTTTTTTCCAGTCATTTGCCAGTGTATTTCTAGTGTTTGACTGATTTTTCTTTTTTTTTATCAGATATGTATGTTTTTTTTTCTTTTTTGCCTCCTCAAATGAAACATGTATAAAATTCTGAAGAAAGTAGCTCATTTGAACACATACTGTCATGAATGTGAATATTTTATTACTTCGATCTCTAACGCCGGTTTATAATTTTTTTTACTGCATTTGGTAGATTTCGCAGGTCGGAAATCAAAACGCCAGTTTCAATGGAACAATTGAACTTTTTTTCTTCTTTTAATTCGGTAGCGTAATTTTAAATTTCATTAATTATGCATTTTATAGTCATTTGTAATTTTATTTATTGTTGTACATTTCATCATTTTTCACTTCAAAGATTAAAGAATCTAATCTTTTTTTTTTTTTCTGCAAAGGAATATCTTGTTAGTCGCTTAATTTTATGAGCTAAGTGTATATCGGTAACTGTAATTGAATAACGCTTTCTTTTCTTTCGAGTTTCTGAATTCTACCAAATCCAGTGAAGCATAACACAATAGTGAGTATCAAAAAGTGAGTAAAAAAAAACAAGCAAATCAAACCTGTTTAAATATTTCAGTGGTTGTTTTAACGAAAACTAAATAGCTGCAGTATGTTTGATAAAAATTAAAAAAATGATTTCGCAATATCTGCATTAAACTGTGATTTTTGTAAGATATGAAAGTGAAAATTTTATTTTATTTTTCATTTAGTGCATAAAAATTTTTAAAATCCCGAATTACGCTGATTTTTATTTAAATTTTTTTTTCTTTGGATTCGTATTGCCCCATATTTTAATTTTTAATTTTTTTTTTAAATTTTGGTTCTCTTAATTAATTCATCATTCACATTTTTCAGCAATGTGATAGTTTTGTTGTACTTAAAAACAAATTCCGGAAAAAAAAAACTTCTTAAATTGTAAATCCCTGTTTTATGTACAGGAGTTTATGATCAGCTTGTCTGTGTTGTGTACAGCGAAATAATTGTATGGGAGAAGGCTGAGTATGACTTCGGATCCATAGTGCCAAGTTTCGCACTGCTTTTCAAAAATTTTGACGTTGGAGCCAGTAATCGTAAATGTTTTTTTGTCCATAAAAATGTAGAAAACCTTTTTGTGATTTGTTATGTACGTTTTCAGAGTGTGTGTTGTATATTAAATATATTTAACTGAATTTTTATTGAACAGACTTGGTTTTCATGAATTAGTTAACTTAAATGGAATTCATTTTTTTACTTATAAAAAATAATTTTTAATATATAATGTTTAATTGTTTCAATTCTATATTTACTATTATTAAACGACTTTACGAATCTTTCGCTAAGTTGCTAATAAATAGAATTGACAAATTAAAACTCAAATTTTTCATTATCATGTGTGTGTATATATATTTATAGATTTCTCTTTTATGGATAGAATAAGCCAATCAAATCCAGGTGTTAAATTTGGCATGAAGTAATGACGTCATACTCAAGTCCAGCCCTTTTTAATCTATGCAAAACCTGTAATACCATATTGTAATTTAAAAAAAAGAGTTGAAAAAATGAGATGGGTTTGCGACCCGTTGTTCACTTTCGTTTCAATATGTCCGGACAAGAACTCGTTTCATGTGCTCTAAATTCATGTAATAATAATAATTAAAAAAAATACGCGCTGTACAATTCTACAATCTGCCCCCTGCAATGATCTCTTAGTGTACAATCAATGACAAAAAAGTTTTGTTTTTAAGAACTTTGCAAACTGCACATATTGTATTTGAATAAACGAAATATAAATTATGTTATTCGTTAAAAAACAATTTGTGTCTTCTCTTTTATTTATTTCTTCACGTGATTCACTGCACTATCCACATAACATTTGAAGAATGGAATTTGCTTGGAATACATAAAAATGCATTGCGTACGTGGCTATGGTACATGACTATTGCATTCAAACACAATAATTCCCTTTTGGGGAATTGTCATAGGTATCGTATTATTTTAAACGCATGTACTCTCTTCTGAAGAGATGTAGTCTTTTAAGTATGCTCTATGAAAAATTAGTAAATTTCTCGTCTCTTCACACGAACTGGCAGCATTTATGTCTTTGAAACTGCATAATAATTATCTAAGATTTCTGCAAACAAAGCAAACTTTCAACACTAACAAACATCTTTTTAAAAAAAAAATCCTGACAACCTTCATCTACTTTTTTTTAATGCTAAAAATCTTAAAAAAAACTAACAATCTTTTTTTTTTAATTCTAACAACCAACCATCATTTTTTAGTACTAACAACTATCTTCTTTTTTTAAATGCCTACTGCCATCTTCTCTTTTTTAAATACTAACAACAACCTTCTTTTTTTTAATACTAACAAATATTTCCTTTTTTTAAACACCAACAACCATCTTTCATTTTTTAAATACCAACAACCATCTTCTCTTTTTTTAATACTAACAACAACCTTCTTTTTTTTAATACTAACAACTATTTCCTTTTTTTAAATACCAACAACCTTCTTTTTTTAATGCTGACAACCTTCTTTTTTAATACTAACAATACTCTCCTTTTTTAAGTAACGGACCTTCGTACCGAAAGTTGTTTGTCCGTTAGAACAGTGCTCCGCAACCGCTGTGCCGTGGCACACTAGTGTGCCGCGAGGTGATCTTGACTGTGCCGCGGTGATTTTATCGATTATGATAATAAAAAAATTAACCACCGCATTAAATATAAATTTTTCTAAGTAAAATATTCCTCTAACTTTTTGTTAATATGTAATTTTTCTGGGTCGAAATTATACACAAAACAAAAATATGTTGTTAGCCATACATTGTATGTATGCTCGAGCGTCATATTTCTGAATTTCAGTTAAGAAAGAATATCCACAAATTTCTGACAAGGCCATTGCAATTTTGCTCCCATTTTCTACGACATACTTATGCGAACTAAGTTTTTCGACACTGGTTCTAATTGAAAATGACAAACGATCATATTTAAAGGGCCTTGACCATGAACTGTAGCTCTTTCTATTATAGAGCCAAATATAAAACGCACATTTATCAAAACAATCTCAAATATCTCATTAATAAATTAGTTATGTTTAAATTAACTTTGATTTATTAGGCTTTAGTAAAGACCAAAAAGCAAATTTTAATAGAAAAATTTAAAGAGAAAATTTTTTTACTTGTAAACTATAATTTTATATTTTTGTTCTTGTGTTGGTGTACAGTTCAAAATGATTTATATAAAACTTAAATGATTATAATTATCTTGATACATAGAGCTATTTTGTTGTGTTTTTTTATCTAATAAAAACATATACGTATTTCTTGTAATTTATATATTTGCAAGCTTTTTCTTGTGATTTGCCGCGGAATTATCGAAAAAAACGTTGTGCCGTGGAAGATAAAAGGTTGCGGAGCTCTGCGTTAGAACATTGACACATGTATTTAAAGTTCAGTTTATCTAATGGCTAAGATGTTTTATTCTCCATGAACTATGTACTTGCAGGTTCTAAATGTGATTCAGCAACCCAGTGGCAAATCATAGGTGTTGCTGAACTCTAGAAGCTTGGGCTGCTAATCAGAGGTGTCACGATTTTGAAAAGTCACCATTTATTATTTGGTGTTATGTCCTTAATTTCTCTAATGATTAAAGACTTATTACGAGACCTTAAAACTGTGGAAGTTTTTAAAAGGCCTTGAATACTAGATGCGAAAAAAAAAATCAAATCTCTGGTTTCAGTCTCTGATTTAAGATGAAAAAGGGACAGGTAGAGTTTCAGTTTACCAAGTTCCATCAGTGATGAGATCCAGGATTTTGGGAGAGATTTAACCCTTCAACTGGCGCGCTCTGTACAAAGTGCAACATTTTTGTAATCTTGAATGGTTTGTTTTTACATGTAAGGTATGAATGTTCTAAGGAGTTTTGTAGCTACACCCTTTCTAATACAGGTCTGAATTTCTGATCCTTGTATTTCTTTCCATTCATTGTTAGTCGGGATTTAACCGCGGTAAATCAGCGATTGTACTGGATTAGAATACGACAAAACAGGAGTTGATGTACTTGATAAGATGTGCAGCTATTACACGGTATCCCTCGTATCACGAAGATGGGCAATCTCATTGTTTTTTAGGTTTTGGGACATAATAGGAATCCATTCGCAAGTTGTCCTTAGATCCAATAAACCGGACAATTTTGAAATAAGGCGATTGTGTCTGCATTCTTTGGCCTGTAATTATAAATGTATCTCAATATTAAAACATTTTATATCTTGTCATAATACGCAGAATTATTATTTTCAATTTGAAAAAAAAAAGTTTATTACAAAAGAAATAATCAAGGTTGAAAAAGACGTTGCACTTTGTGCAACGCGCGCCTACTGGCGTTCCAAAAATTGGCGTGCCCTCTGAAGGGTTAAAGTAGAGAACTACTTATGTGATCCTTTGCATCAGGCAATCGTCTTAGCTTACGCTGCCTAATGAATTGACGCTAACTGTCTGATGCATGTTCAGAAGCAATATGCTTGGTATTTTATGAAGCAGCAAAAATGTAGTGTTTGATTAAAACTATAATACCGGTGCAGTTTACTTTTCCTCCTCCCCAGAGTCGAGGGAGTGGCGTGTTTTAGAGTCCTCACCGGACATGATTACTTGCAGGCACATCTTTATTGAATTAAACTAGCCGATTCTCCATTCTGCACACTCTGCAATACTATGCACATGACTGGGGAACATCTTTTCAGTTGCCCCTACCTACTTGACGTTCGCTCTTGTGATGGCTTTGGGGTTCTCCCCCTTTCTGGAGCCACCTCCCTGTTGTATTGGACTGCAAGACGCCTTATGTCTGAGAAGATGATGGCGGGCGTAATTAAAAAAAAAAAAAGTTTATTGTCAGTAAGGTAAATTCCAATACCGCATAGGTAGAATGTTATTACGGTCTACGTGAAAAACTTTTCAGTTTACCAAAGTAGCATAAACGTGTTATCACTTGCTTGCAAAGTATCCTAGATGTTTTTCTGTCAAGCTTTTCTTTTTGATTTTAGTTTTGCATAAATATACTATATTTAGTGTCTATACATTATATGTCAATAGTTTTGGATTTCTTTTACTAATCCTCTATCCCAGATACGAGGGATGGAACTTTAATAGTAGCAACATTGTTGTTAGAGCAGAACACATGAAAGCAACTTGCACCACGCGTACGTCACATACATATGCCTTACCTCAGAGCGAATGTACTCTCCCCAGAAACTTCACACGCCTACACACGGTGACAGGATGAACACAGCCATGTTTTAGTTACCGGTCTATCGTACGAAATAATTTGTTGCATCGTACTCATGGAAGGAAAATGGTTGTGCGCGCACTCCGGCTGATGCGTTTGCTCTCTGGGGCTGGGAAGTTCTCTACAGTCCCCCATATTCCCCGGACTTGAGTCTCTGTGACTTTGATCTCATCCCCAAAGGCGCATCCACACACATGCAGAGCACATATGCAGTAAGCATCCCCCCATGACACATTTTGGGATCGATTAGTCACGCTCCTCCCCCCTGCTAGTCCATAGCGATGTGTGAATGAACACTAGACCGTCTTCCAGACATTCCCCCAATCAACCCCCCCCCAAGGTCACTCGTGTCTCTTTGATGATCTGTGAAAAACCGCTCTTTCGAAGGATCGCCGCAGAGCGAGAGGAGTTGACGTCTCCGCCCGTAAATCACTGTTTTCCCCGCAGAATTCTGTGCAGTGCAAGATGTGTGTGGACGCAGAGTAAGATGAAGGAACCGCTCCGTTGATTCCACCAGAGATTCTGCATGCTGTAGACCGCTCCATTCTAGAGATTTTTTTTTTTTTTTTTTTTTGGGGGGGGGGGGGGCAAAGTCGGCTCTTAGAGTTTTATATATATATATATATATATTAGTTGTGCTAAACGTAATCTAATAAGTTTATTAAGTGAATATAACTACTAAAAAATTATATTCATTAATGCTAAATAATACTCATTAATAAATAATAATATTCTTAAGTAAAAAAAATAATATATAGTAATATTTTACTCTTAGTAATAATAATAATACATAATTAATTTAGGTTTATATGTCCAATAACACAGTCTCCATAGTAAGTTTGCATCTGTGAATCCATTAACTCCATGGTTGCAAGGTTTGTGATGTTAGTCTTCTTGCGGTATCCTACTCTTAACTTCAACTTTGTTTAGCGTCAGGCTTGGTGTTCTTTGGTTGAGCAACTTTTTATTCAATTCTTCTGTTTCTTATGGATTGTACGGTGTCTAAGCATGTTTATTGTTTAGTTTATACATATCAGAAACAATCCATTGGTTTTTTGACAGTATCGACACCGCTGATGAAGAGATGCTGTCTAAAACCTTTTTAATACTTATCTTTTCATGTTTTTAGTTCCTGGCTGCAAGTAGTAATAGAGCTTATGCTGGTTTTTCACTTTCAACTTTGTCTTATATATACTATATATATATATATATATATATATATATATATATATATATATATATATATATATATATACTAGCTGAAAACCCGCGCTTCGCTACGGAGTACATTCAAATTAAATACAACGGTCAATGTATGCAATTAATGCCAAAAAAATAAATATATATATTTATAATAAATGCGACAATCAATATACACAATTGATGTAGAAAAAAAAATATATATTTATAAAAAAATCGTAAGGGATATTTTTATAGACAAAATAATGTCCAATCGTCTGCCGCATTAGCAAGAAATTTTTTTTTTTTTTTTTGTCTATTTAGTTGTTATGCACGTGACGATAAATTTATTTAAAGTACCAGAAAAAGAAATCACGTGATCAGCATTTAATAAATTAAATTCTAAAAATTGATCTTTAAAAATTCACCAAAAATCAGAAAATTGAGGTAAAGATTCGAAAAAGATTTCATTTTAAAGGAAGTTTTATGATCTTTCTCGTGATATAAATTTTATAACCCTCAAATTATTATTTTAAATGCAAACTTAAAAAAAGTTACTAAAACAGCTAAAAAATTTAATTTAAAAAAATCTAAGAATTTTTCAAAAATCTTTTTTAGTGCACCCCTACACTATAAGAAGAATCGCCATGCAAAATTTCACCCCTTTAGGTCCAGCGGTTTGGTCTGCGCGTTGTATGTCAGTTACGGAACTGTTTTATATATATATATATATATATATATATATATATATATATATATATATATATATATATATATATATATATATATATATATAAAGAAATAAACATCCTCTCATTTTAAATTTATACTAATTTAGTATTGGGTCTACGATTATATAATTTTAGGCTATGAAAAAAAAAATACGCCGGGCTGTTTTTTAGGGGGTAGGCAATTGCCCCTACTGCTTCCCCCTTGGAGCCGCCGTTGTTCGAAGGATCAACGGATCAGGTTTTGCCAACGGCATCCTGTAGCTTCCAGCACGGTAGCAACGGGGGCTAAACAATGCTGGTAACTACTTCGAAGCGCTATAAAAGTTTCACCCCTGTATCTATCTCATCTGTATACTTTGTACATACCTAGTTGCCACTATTAAAAGTTCCATTCTATCTATAAGTACTTACACGTATCAATAAAGAGTTAAGACACATTTTAATCCTGTTGTCATAAAGGTTAGGAAGCTTTGGTGTAAGGCACAACAAACTTCTGCCTCTCATGAGTGACGTTGGATGGGGTGACAAAAAATAACACTATGAAAATCTTTCACTCTACTCCCTTCTGCAGCGGGTGGTCTTTCTTCCTTTTGTATTTTTAACTCGATCTGCTTATTCACCCCTTTTTGACGTTATTCAGCTGTCCGCCAATGGCTTGCGAGACACGTTTTGATGACCCCTATCTTAATTTTTTTTTCATTATCACGCAGCTAATGAGTCGTTATTGGTCTAGGTTTTTAATTCGTAACCAACGCAAAAGAAATACCAGTTATGATGGAAGAGTAAAGAAAACAAAATGCAGATTACAATGCTGCTTGGGAGCTGTTGGTCAGTTAGTTTAGTAAATTAGCTCTGATTGGGCAGCATTTAAATAATTGGTATACATGGATAATGCTTTTAACACTTTATAAGCGAGCGACGGAATATTCCACGTTTACTTATACATAGCTTAAGACTGCTGTTTACTAATCCTATTAGATTCGCTCACATCAATGTTAAGGCTGCTATGTACTAACCCCATTAGATTCGCTCACCTCAATGTTAACCTATGGAGAAAATTTGTCCACGGATTGCCGACTTGGATTCAAAAATTTTTTTTTGTTAAATTGTACTCCGTCATAGAGAAAGAAATTTTACATTTGTGGACATTTTTCGTTTTTTTTTAAAAATTCAATTAATATTTTAAAATTTAAATTATTCGGGGAAAAATCTGGTATAGTGTGTTTTAAACGCTCATAAATTCCTTCGGCGGATGAAATTTATAAAATGAATCCTGTAGCGCTTTGCAGAAAATTTCAGGCTATCTGACAATACCAATTTTATTTCATTATCAGCATTTATGTACCTGTAAATTAGTTGACTAAAATATATTTTAAATAAAAAATTTGGGGGCAGTGCTTAACCCCCCTATAGACAGAGAGCCATTACAATCCCTCAAAATGTCAATCCTAAGGGGGGTGGAATTCTCGAACTGTCAACTGGACTCCTCCCACCACAAAAAGTGCAAAGTCTGCAAAAAGAGGAAAAGGGAATTGCGATTTTTTTTCTTAGTACATAGCAGCCTTAACCTACGGAGAAAATATGTCTACTATTGACAGGGCCCGATATAGAAAATTCTTGACTATACGCACAACTCGGGATGCCCCCCCCCCCCTTAACACTGATGTGGGCATAACATTTCCAAAATTGACACATAAAAAAATAATCATGAATCATTGTGATAGTACCATCTTACTAAGAATTGGCTATTTGAAGCGTAGAAGCCTAGAACATTATCAAATAACAAAAGGCAATACAGCATATTAAATTCATCATTAAAACACCAATACAATGCAACCAGAAAAACTTATTAATCCCTTATATACACTATAACATACATATGATGAACTATACATATAACTATACATATGATGTACCAATTAATCAAATTTGAGGATATATAAAAAAAAAATTGCTATTAAACAGAGGTTTAAAAAATTTGAATTAGAAATTTTCTTTTTTCTTTTAAAATAAAAATTTGGGGGGGGGGGGTGGCCTTAGGCCCGGGCCTAATGGAAAATCAAGTCCTGACTGTTGACAGCTACATAAAGGCTGATAATCCAGTAAAAATGGTTTTTTTCAGATAGCCTGAACTTTTTTGCTCCTTGCAGCTGGATTCATTTTATCAATTTCGTCCACCAAAGGAATTGAGGAACATTTAAATCACAATATGCCAGATTTTTTTCACCGAATACATAACCGAATAATTTAAATTTTAAAATATTTACGTTTAAAAAAAAAGGAAAAATGCACCAAGGTGTAAAATTTCTTTCCTATTACGGAGTAAAATTTAAAAAAAAAATCTTTCAATCCAAGTCGGCAATCCTTGGACGCATTTTCTCCATAGGTTAACGTTGAGGTCAGCAAATCCAATAGGGTTAGTACACATCAACCTTAATAGCGGTCAACGAAAAATTCCGTTTTTATTTCGTATGTTCGTTTCTTGGGAGTCTGGACAATTTCTTGCTCTTAAAACTTGCTTGCTTGTGCGCGACGTGTTCTTAAACATACAGATAGTTCATTATTGAAATCGAACTGTTTATGCGATCATGCCAATAAACTAAAAAATGGTTGATAATGGTGAGTGTAGATCAAAAGATTTTATTCAATTCCGGCGGCAACTTCAAACGTTATGTGACTCTTTTGTATACTTCACGAAATCGCCCAAAAATTAGCTGGAGGCCAATAGGTTAAGATTGCAAGATTCCCCGCTTTATAAAGGTTTAAAAGATGTGGATTTTACGGAAGCTCATGCTTCTGAATGATTAGTGGGTTATAGGGTTACAATGATACTGTTTAT
>OU015502.1:29397052-29406430 GCA_907164885.2 Dolomedes plantarius
TTTATGCAGAATTGAATTAACTTTCAGTTATTTTCGGTTAATTTTGTTTTGTAGACTGGTGCAGCCATCTATCGTCCGGAACAGGAACGAAAAGTTAAACGCAAGTTAACTTCCAATTAACTTCAATTTCTTTCATTGTATATTATATATATATATATATATATATATATATATATATTAATAATATATATTAATATATAGTTATATTATATATATATATATATATATATATATATATATGTGTGTGTGTGTGTGTGTGTGTGTGTGTGTGTGTGTGTATGTCCTCACGAGCATAAAGAAATGCTGGAACATTAAGTTGAAAAGTTAATTCATCAAAAAATTTTTAAAAAAGTATTTATTAATACATAGAATTGTCAAGTTTATATGATTCAACAGAAAATTTAAAAGCATGGTACATAAAAAAAGTTTTTTTTTTTATCCTGCAATTATCTGACTGTTATATATTTCTTATACTGCGCATCACATTATTATTTTTTTACTTGTTCATTGTTAGTGTGAAAAACATTATTTTATCATATAAAAAAAATGTTCAACTGTTAATATTTTATATAAAACATATGCCTTTGGTCCTTTTTGGATCTAAAGTTACTGCATCGTGACATTGGCTGATATTATAATGGAAATGTAATTTCTTTCTGTTTGTTATTTGACATTAGCCCTTTCAGAACTACTCCACCGATCGATATATATATATATATATATATATATATATATATATATATATATATATATATATATATATATATATATATATATATATATATATATATATATATATATGTGTGTGTCCTCACGAGCATGAAGAAGTGCTGGAACACGACGTGGCATCGACTCGACTAATATCTGAAGGTACCCTGGATGTAACTCATACCATGAATCCTGAAATGCAGTTCACAAATCCATAGGAGTGCGAGGGGATGGAAATCTCTTCTGAACAGCATGTCGCATCCCAGATATGCTCAATAATGTTAATATCTGGAGATTTAGGTGGGTAATGGAAGTGTCTACAGTCAGAAGAGTGATCCTGGAGCCACTCGGAAACAACTCTGAACGTGGGGGGGGGGGGGCCGCATTGTACTGCTGGAATTCTCCAAGTCCGTCGGAATGCGCAATGGACATGAATATGTGTAGATGATCGGACAGGATGCTTATGTACCCGTCACCTGTCAGAGTCGTTTTTAGACGTATCAGGGGTACCATATCACGCTAACTGCACCCACTACATACCATGACAGAGGCTCCACCAGCTTGAACAGTCCCCGGTTGACATGTACGGTCCATGGATTCATGAGTTTGTCTCCTTACCCGTACACGTCCAACCGGCCATACAACTGGAAACGAGCCTCGTCAGACCAGGCAACGTGTTTCCAGTCATCAACAATCTAATGGACATGTTGGCGGGCCCGGGCGAGTTGTAAAGCTTTGTTCTTGCAGTCAACAACGGCACACGAATGGGTCTGAAGCTCTGACAGCCCATATCAATGACGGTCCATTGAACAGTTCGCACGCTGACACTTGCCGATGCTCCAGCATTGAAATCCGCAGCAATATGACGAAATGTTGCACATCTATCTCGTTTAAGGATTCTCCCCAGTAGTTGATGGTCCGTTCTTTCGAGGCCTTTTCCCGGCAGCATCGCTGTCTGATATTTGATGCTTTATCGGATACCTGATATTCACGGTACACTTGTGCAATGGTCGTGCGCGAAAATCCAAATTACAACTAATTTTGAGCTTATATATCGAGTTCATATATATATATATATATATATATATATACACTGCTCAAAAAAATTAGGGGAGCATGCAAAGAAGTTTAGAAAACCGTGCGAGACAGCCACTTATTGGCATAAAATGGATAGTACACGCGTATCAATGCTCAATACAGACAAAAAGACGTAAAAAAAATTTGTAATTAAGCTTTAATTCGTTCAAAATATGGAAAAAACACGAAAAGATGATTTAGGGAACAATTTGGTTACATGTAAACGATAAAAAAAAAAGTATTGTTTAGAAATGATGCAAGATTTTTAATATGGCGTGTGGTCTCCTCGAACAGCTAAGACTGCTGCACACCTGTTTTCCATAGATGCGATGATGTTATTGATAAGACTTTGGGGAATACTGTTCCACTCCTCAAGAAGTGCAATCTCAAAGTCTCGGAGAGTAAAAGGAGGCCTTGGTCTCGCAGCAATGCGTTGTCCGAGCATGTCCCAAACATGCTCGATTGGATTCAAGTCAGGAGAGCACGCTGGCCATTCCATAAGCCGTATTGTTTCAGCTTCAAGCATGTTCTCCACAAGACGAGCTGTATAAGGTCTGGCATTATCATGCTGGAAAACAAAGGAATCTCCAATGGCTGCAGCGTAAGGTATGACATGAGGTCTCAGTATCTCGTCTGCATACCATCGGGCCGTCAAAGTACCATTCCAAATGATATGCAGGTCCGTACGTCCACCTATGCTAATTCCACCCCATACCATAAAACAAGCTCGTCTCTATTGTGACCTTTCACAAACGAATGTGGGGTTATTTCGAGTGCCCCTTTCCTCCATACCAAAACACGTCGGGTGTCACACTCTAGACTGAATCGGGACTCGTCTGTAAACAGCACTTGACTCCAATCATGTTGCTCCCAATCTCGATGTTCAACAGCCCATCTTCTCCGGGCCGCACGATGGCGTGAGGTCAACGGAATGCAGACTATCGGCCTACGTGCATAGAGACCTCCCTGATGAAGCCTATTACGTACTGTTTGGCTGGACACCCTTCGTCCTGTTGCCAAGAGCAACTGTCATTGCAGCTGAGTAGCATTGTCTGTTCTGTTTCGACGAGCTGTTAACAGTATATACCGGTCATCAGTTGCGGTAGTGGCGCGTGGCTGACCTTGCCCTGGTCGACGTATAACATTCCCTGTTTCTTGGAATCGATTCCACAGCCTTGAAACGACACTTCTGGCGACTCCTACAGCGTCCGCGACACTACGTGGTGTTTACCCGCATTCAAGTCTGCCTATAATACGCCATGCCATGGATTCCGGTAAATCACATTGTTGAGACATTTTCAAGTCACCTTTTCTCAAAAAGAATAACTGAGCAATCGAATTTCGCAGTTAAGGCAGTGAAACAGACGTTTCTGCAACGTCCCGATTTCCGCCCTTATGTTCTTTTTCTGGTTTTTTACGTCATGAACTTTGATTTGCACATGAAGTTTTCTTCTTCTGTTTCCTGCTAGGCTTTAAATTATGGATGATTTATTTTATGTTACTTATCGGTGTAAGTATTTGCGTAATTTCTTTAAAACCATGTGCTCCCCTAATTGTTTTGAGCAGTGTATATATATATATATATATATATATATATATATATATATATATATATATATATATATATATATATATATATATATTGTATTCTAGCAGAG
This sequence comes from Dolomedes plantarius, assembly GCA_907164885.2. Taxonomy (NCBI): domain Eukaryota; kingdom Metazoa; phylum Arthropoda; class Arachnida; order Araneae; family Dolomedidae; genus Dolomedes; species Dolomedes plantarius. The sequence goes on from OU015502.1 coordinate 29,400,496, forward strand.
CTTTGGAAATAAGCTTTGTTTATCTGAAAAAAAGGGCGGCAAGAGGGAAAGTGTATAAAGACTAACTATATATATATATATATATATATATATATATATATATATATATATATTAAATAAAAACATTTTTAAACCTGACAACACCAGCACAATTCATCTTTCAGGTTGATGAATTGTGCTGGTGTTGTCAGGTTTAAAAATGTTTTTATTTAATATATAGCAGCTTACGGTTGAGCAGCGTAGCGCCATAGTAAGATTGCCGTTGTTCATTGGTTTGATTTCTGGTAGTACTTTTGTAGACACACACACACACACACATATATATATATATATATATATATATATATATATATATATATATATATATATATATATACACACACACTACCCTACAATAATGGACCGGACAGCAAGATGTGATGGTATAAGGGAAAGAATACATGCTTTCATAGGGGGGATTGTTCTCCACTCACCGCAGCTACATTAGCAACACTTCTAGGCATACTTTCAACAAGATTTTGATACCCAGCTATTTGTGTCCATTTCTGTTGCAAGAATGTCTCCAACTCAGCTGTAGATTTCGGACGTGGTTCCCTGGTCCGTAACCTTCGCTCTAATGCTTCCGACAAATGTTCTATGGGGTTTAGGTAGGGACTCTGAGCAGGCCAGGGAGGACGTTTTACATCCATATCTTGATACCACTGCTTGACAGAGGCTGCAACATGACATGGAGCGTCGTCTTCCTGGAAGTAATATTCGTCCATTCCATAAAATTGCCAGAGCGTATGAAGGACCTGATTGTCTGATTGTCCAAAACGCTCATGTAGGCGTCGGCGTTCAGTTTACCAGAAACTACATGCAAAGGTCCAGGCCATAAATCACCCCCAAGTACACCACGACCACTGAACTTGAGAGTTGGAACAAGGCACTCGTAACACGAGTGCTCGATCACTCGTGTATATATATATATATATATATATATATATATATATATATATATATATATATATATATATATATATATATATATATATATATATTAACAGGCCCAAATTCAGGATTTTAGAGTTACACAGATGGATATTAAAATATATCTCAAGTTTCTTATGTTTTTTCAAGAACTGGAATATTTGCAGATAGACGGCTTTGACGAACTTAGTATCGTAACTTACTGTCGTAAAAGGACAGAAGAGACATAAAAACTATTTATTGTCTACAACAGCGGTTCTCAACCTGGGGGCGTAGAATAATTTCAAGGGAGGCGTGAGTTTAAAAAAAAGTAAAATAAGTGAAACTGACTGTAATTTACTGTACTCAGTTTTGAGGTCAATGTAACCGTAATGTATTTTCGACATACGAACACGATATTTGTCGTACACAGTAATTGTTGTAATCGTAAAAACACGATAATTGTCGTACGTCTGGACGTTGAAAGTGACCTGCGGTGTGCTTTGTCACAGTTACAATCTAATATTCAAAAACTTGTCACGGACAAACAGTGCCAGTCCTCTCATTAATGTTGTGACTCACCTAGATCCTTGATCGCCTCAAATATATTTGATCTGTATTTAATTCTTTGATTTCATATGTTCTAATTCTAATACTAAAATTTCTTACGTATACTTACCTGGTTTGTTGGCAAGAAAATTTAATTAAATTATAAGGATGAATACTATGTTTTCATTTCAGGTTATTCAACAAATGGAGTATTTACGTATGGACGTATGAGCATTTACATATAGAGTATATTGGAGTATTATAGACCTTTTTAAGTGTATTTACATATAGATGCCTTTAACGTATTAAGATTAACAAATGATAAAAGAAGCAAAACATTGTTTGACAGTCTTTACTGTATAATATTTGCCGCAATTTACGTATAGATGAGTCGTTGTGGGAGTCCTTAAATTAAAGCCGAGAGATAAACCCCCACAAACAACCTCTATTTTAATAACTACTCCCAAAATGCGAGAAAAAGAATTAAAAAATATGTAATTTATAATCCTTGATTAGAAAAATACTGAAAACTTCATAGCTGAACAGGGAAATTGAAGATGTAGGAGGTCAAATGACGTGCCGGAGAATGGATAAAATACTTATTTCCAACACCACTCTAAAAAAACGCCACCACCCTTTGTTTTAAAATCTATTCCCAAATACGAAGAGGAATTTGAAAATAGGTGTTTGCTAATCCTTGATTATAAAAAAACATTTTCTAGCTGAATATGAAGACTGAAAATCTACGAGGTCAAATGATGCACCTGCTTAAGGATAAAATAGTTATTTCCAACACCCTTCTAAAAAAATTGCCACTAGTTCATTCGAAAATTTATACCCAAACGCGAAAATAAGAATTCAAATATAGACATTTGATAATCCTTAATTAGAAAAAAATCCGAGAAAAAAACTTCTCCTAACGGAATATGGAGATTGAAGATCTGGGAGGTCAAATGACGTGCCAGATGAAGGATAAAATACTAATTCCCACCACCTCACTAAAAAACAATTGCCAGCATCCTTAAATTTAATATCTATTCCCAAATGAGAAAAAAAAGAATTCAAATATAGACAATCCTTAATTAGAAAAAAGACTGAGGAAAAAACTTCTAACTGAATATAGAGATTGACGATCTAGGAGGTCAAATGACGTGCCGGATGAAGGATAAAATATTTATCTCCAACATCACTCTAAAAAAATCCCAACCACCCTTCATTTTAAAATCTATTCGCAAATAAGGAAAGAGGAATTCAGAAATAGGTATTTGCTATTCCTTGATTAGAAAAAAACTTTTCCTAGCTGAATATGGAGATTGAAGATCTACGAGGTTAAATGATGCACCTGCTTAAGGATAAAATACTTATTTCCAACACCCCTCTAAAAAAATCCTCACCACCCTTTGTTTTAAAATCTATTCCCAAACACGAAGAGGAATTTGAAAATAGGTGTTTACTAATCCTTGATTAGAACAATTTTTCCTAGCTGAATATGGAGATTGAAGATCTACGAGGTCAAATGATGCACCTGCTTAAGGGTAAAATACTTATTTCCAACACCCCTCTAAAAAAAATCGCCTCCAGTTCATTTTAAAATTTATACCCATATGCAAAAGGGGGAATTCAGAAATAGACATTTGATAATCCTTAATTAGAAAAAATCTGAGAAAAAAACTTATCCTAACGGAATATAGAGATTGAAGATCTGGGAGGTCAAATGACATGCCAGATGAAGGATAAAATTCTTATTTCCACCACCCCACTAAAAAAAGAATTGCCATCATCCTTCATTTTAATATCTAAACCCAAATGAGAAAAAAAGAATTCAAATATAGATATTTGATAATCCTTGATTAGAAAAAAAATACTGAGAAAAAAAACTTTTCCTAATTGAATATGGAGATTGAAGATCTGCGAGATCAAATGACGTGCGAGATGAAGGATAAAATACTTATTTCCACCGCCCCACTAAAAAAAATCTCTAGCATCCTCCATCTTATTATCTATTCCCAAATGCGAGAAAAAGAATTCAAATATAGACATTTGATTATCCTTGATTATAAAAAAACTGAGAAAAAAACTTCTGCTAACTGAATATGGAGATTGAAGATCTGGGAGGTCAAATGACGTGCCGAATGAAGGATAAAATACTTATTTCCCTCACCACACTAAAAAAAGAATTACCAGCATCCTTCATTTTAATATCTAAACCCAAATGAGAAAAAAAGAATTCAAATATAGATATTTGATAATCCTTGATTAGAAAAAAAATACTGAGAAAAAAAACTTTTCCTAATTGAATATGGAGATTGAAGATCTGCGAGATCAAATGACGTGCGAGATGAAGGATAAAATACTTATTTCCACCGCCCCACTAAAAAAAATCTCTAGCATCCTCCATCTTATTATCTATTCCCAAATGCGAGAAAAAGAATTCAAATATAGACATTTGATTATCCTTGATTATAAAAAAAACTGAGAAAAAAACTTCTGCTAACTGAATATGGAGATTGAAGATCTGGGAGGTCAAATGACGTGCCGAATGAAGGATGAAATACTTATTTCCCCCGCCACACTAAAAAATGAATTGCCATCATCCTTCATTTTAATATCTAAACCCAAATGAGAAAAAAAGAATTCAAATATAGACATTTGATTATACTTGATTATAAAAAAAACTGAGAAAAAAACTTCTTCTAACTGAATATGGAGATTGAAGATTTGGGAGGTCAAATGACGTGCCGAATGAAGGATAAAATACTTATTTCCCTCACAACACTAAAAAAAGAATTGCCAGCATCCTTCATTTTAATATCTAAACCCAAATGAGAAAAAAAGAATTCAAATATAGATATTTGATAATCCTTGATTAGAAAAAAAATACTGAGAAAAAAAACTTTTCCTAATTGAATATGGAGATTGAAGATCTGCGAGATCAAATGACGTGCCAGATGAAGGATAAAATACTTATTTCCACCGCCCCACTAAAAAAAATTGCTAGCATCCTCCATCTTATTATCTATTCCCAAATGCGAAAAAAAGAATTCAAATATAGACATTTGATTATCCTTGATTATAAAAAAAACTGAGAAAAAAACTTCTGCTAACTGAATATGGAGATTGAAGATCTGGGAGGTCAAATGACGTGCCGGATGAAGGATAAAATACTTATTTACACCAACCCACTAAGAAAAACAATTGCCAGCATCCTTCATTTTAATATCTATTCCCAAATGTAAAAAAAAGAATTCCAATATAGACATTTAATAATCCTTGATTAGAAAAAAAACTGAGAAAAAAACTTCTCCTAACTGAATATGGAGATTGAAGATCTGGGAGGTCAAATGACGTGCCAGATGAAGGATAAAAAATTTATTTCGAACGAAAAAAATCGCCACCGCCTTTCATTTTAAAATCTATTCCCAAATGTGGAAAGAAGAATTAAAAAAATAGGTTTTTGCTAATCCTTGATTAGAAAAAAAACTGAGATGAAAACTTTTCCTAGCTGAATATGGAGATTGTAAATCTGGGAGATCAAATGAGGTGCCAATGAAGAATAAAATACTTATATATTTCACCCATCTAAAAAATCCCCACTACTCTTCATTTAAAAATCTATTCCGAAATGTGAAAAGAGGTATTCAAATATTGATATTTGCTAATCCTTGATTAGAAAAAAAAATGAGAAAAATCTTTTCCTAGCTGAATATGGAGATTGAAGATCTGTGATATCAAATAATATTCGGGCTTAAATCTAAAATATTTATTTCAACCAACCCTCTAGAAATATTGCCACCACCTTTTATTTTAATATACATTCCCAAAGCCGAAAAAAAATTAAAAAATATTTATTTTCTAATTCTTGATTAGAAAAAACTGAGATGAAAACATTTCCTAGCTGAATATGGAGATTGTAAATCTAGGAGATCAAATGACGTGCCAATGAAGGATAAAATACTTATTTATAACACCCATCTAAAAAATCTCCAAAACTCTTCATTTAAAAATCTATTCCTAAATGTGAAAAGAGGTATTCAAGTATAGATATTTGCTAATCCTTGATTAGAAAAAAAATGAGAAAAATCTTTTCGTAGCTGAATATGGAGATTGAAAATGTGTGATATCAAATAATATCCGGGCTTAAATCTAAAATATTTATTTTAACCAACTCTTCTAGAAAAATTGAATAAATAAAAAAAGAATAAAAAAATAGGTATTTGCTAATCCTTGATTAGAAAAATACTAAGGTAAAAACTTCTCCTAGCTGAATATGGCGATGGACATTTGCTAGATCAAATGATGCCTTAGCTTAAGACAAAAATACTTATTTCCACCACCCTTCTAGAAAAAATCGCCACCACCAGTTCACTGCGGAATATGGAGACTGAAGTTTTGCGAGGTCAAATGATATTCAGGCTTAAAGCTAAAATATTTATTTCAA
>OU015502.1:29406930-29414430 GCA_907164885.2 Dolomedes plantarius
TCTTGGGAGGTCAAATGACGTGCCAGATGAAGGATAAAAAATTTATTTCGAACGAAAAAAATCGCCACCGCCTTTCATTTTAAAATCTATTCCCAAATGTGGAAAGAAGAATTAAAAAAATAGGTTTTTGCTAATCCTTGATTAGAAAAAAAACTGAGATGAAAACTTTTCCTAGCTGAATATGGAGATTGTAAATCTGGGAGATCAAATGAGGTGCCAATGAAGAATAAAATACTTATATATTTCACCCATCTAAAAAATCCCCACTACTCTTCATTTAAAAATCTATTCCGAAATGTGAAAAGAGGTATTCAAATATTGATATTTGCTAATCCTTGATTAGAAAAAAAAATGAGAAAAATCTTTTCCTAGCTGAATATGGAGATTGAAGATCTGTGATATCAAATAATATTCGGGCTTAAATCTAAAATATTTATTTCAACCAACCCTCTAGAAATATTGCCACCACCTTTTATTTTAATATACATTCCCAAAGCCGAAAAAAAAATTAAAAAATATTTATTTTCTAATTCTTGATTAGAAAAAACTGAGATGAAAACATTTCCTAGCTGAATATGGAGATTGTAAATCTAGGAGATCAAATGACGTGCCAATGAAGGATAAAATACTTATTTATAACACCCATCTAAAAAATCTCCACAACTCTTCATTTAAAAATCTATTCCTAAATGTGAAAAGAGGTATTCAAGTATAGATATTTGCTAATCCTTGATTAGAAAAAAAATGAGAAAAATCTTTTCGTAGCTGAATATGGAGATTGAAAATGTGTGATATCAAATAATATCCGGGCTTAAATCTAAAATATTTATTTTAACCAACTCTTCTAGAAAAATTGAATAAATAAAAAAAAGAATAAAAAAATAGGTATTTGCTAATCCTTGATTAGAAAAATACTAAGGTAAAAACTTCTCCTAGCTGAATATGGCGATGGACATTTGCTAGATCAAATGATGCCTTAGCTTAAGACAAAAATACTTATTTCCACCACCCTTCTAGAAAAAATCGCCACCACCAGTTCACTGCGGAATATGGAGACTGAAGTTTTGCGAGGTCAAATGATATTCAGGCTTAAAGCTAAAATATTTATTTCAACCAATCCTTCTAGAAAAATCGCCGTGAGCATCTACATTAAAAAAAATAAGAAACATCTTACGAAATAGTTAAAACAATTCTTAGCGCAACTGTTATCGTGAAAATTGGAGCGGAAAATATTTTATGATGTGAAATAAAATCAACGCTATGAACAGATCTGAACAAAACCTTTACGGCACCAATTCTTTTTTTTTTGTTATCTATAAATAGATCAAAAATTATTAATGGATGTGCATATCTGAAAGGACGTTGTCACTTTTTTTAGACTGGGCAAAAACCAAACCGTAAATTTTTTTAATAAATAAATCTAAGGGTAAGGCTTTATCAAAGTTGTATTTTAGGTAAACTTTGACCTCACAAGATCCGTCGAGGAAAATCATGGAAAATTACAATGCAGTAGGACTCGCGTTAGATTCCTGAGTCAACCTATTCATTTGAAGGTGGAAAGAATAATTGAGAAGCAATATATGGGTAGAGGATAGTCAGGAAGAAGATCAGTGAAAAAAAATTGTTATCTTAAAGTTAGGACTTCTATATCTCTTGCAAAAAGGAGAATATGAAGTTCGATTAAGGATCTGATGATGTTTTTATTAAGTTATGGTTACAATGCCCGGTTGGAAAGAAAAAAAAATCTTATTCGATTTATGTTTCAGCCTAAACGCGTTAGGGGGAAAAGATGAAAAAAATGTGAGTGAGAAAGTATGGCAGAATCCTTATTCCTTCAATTTGATTTTTGTAATAGGTGATGTTTTTAAAATTGGCTGTTGAAGTGCTTTCCATCATGCATCTCGCACATTTAGACAGCAGTTACAGAAACTATTGATTTTACTTATACATATATACATATATAAATATATGTAATATATCCATATATATATATATATATATATATATATATATGTAATATATCCACTACATCTCGTTCTTAAAATGCAACCTGAAAAGGAAAACTAGCTCATATTTACATGGCTGGAGCTAGACTCAGCCTGAAAGGAATTAAAATTTTGAAGCAGTCGGGTCGAATCGTTTAATTTAGAGCGATAAAAGGTACGTCCATTCATTTCAGATGCTCGGAGCGAAGATGCCACCTTTCAATCTTACGCGCGAGATGCGAGGTACATGTGCCTGTTTTTTTGAAGTGTCATAAAAAAATTGGGGCTGGCGATGCGAACCCACGCCTGTCTCCAGACGTATACACGTGTAGATATGCAAGGCATGCATTTTCATGGGAAGTTCTGTTACTATCGGTTTTTAACCGATAAAGTAATGTTACTGGGGATTGGATATAGGAAAGGGAACTTAAATGATAGAATGGAGGGCCTAATATTTAGTTTATTACATATATATACACTGCTCAAAACAATTAGGGTAGCACATGGTTTTAACGAAATTACGCAAATACTTACACCGATAAGTAAAATAAAATAAATCATCCATAATTTAAAGCCTAGCAGGAAACAGAAGAAGAAAACTTCATGTGCAAATCAAAGTTCATGACGTCAAAAACCAGAAAAAGAACATAAGGGCGGAAATCGGGATGTTTAAGAAACTTCTGTTTCACTGCCTTAACTGTGAAATTCGATTGCTCAGTTATTCTTTTGAGAAAAGGTGACTTGAAAATGTCTCAACAACGTGATTTACCGGAATCCATGGCATGTCGTATTATAGGCAGACTTGAATGCGGGTAAACACCACGTAGTGTCGCGGACGCTGTTGGAGTCGCCAGAAGTGTCGTTGCAAGGCTGTGGAATCGATTCCAAGAAACAGGGAATGTTAGACGTCGACCAGGGCACGGTCGGCCACGCGCCACTACAGCAACTGATGACTGGTATATACTGTTAACAGCTCGTCGAAACAGAACTGACAATGCTACTCAGCTGCAATGACAGTTGCTCTTGGCAACAGGACGAAGGGTGTCCAGCCAAACAGTACGTAATAGGCTTCATCAGGGAGGTATATAGGAAAGGGAACTTAAATGATAGAATGGAGGGTCACTCATCAGGGTCTCTATGCACGTAGGCCAATTGTCTGCATTCCACTGACCTCACGCCACCGTGCGGCCCGCTGAAGATGGGCTGCTGAACATCGAGATTGGGAGCAACATGATTGGAGCCAAGTGCTGTTTACAGAGGAGTCCCGATTCAGTCTGGAGTGTGACACCCGACGTGTTTTGGTATGGAGGGAAAGGGACACTCGAAATAACCCCACATTCGTTCTTGGAAGGTCACAATATAGACGAGCTGGTTTTATGGTATGGGGTGGAATCAGCATAGCTAGACCGTACGGACCTGCATATTATTCGGAATGGTACTTTGACGGCCCGAAGGTATGCAGACGAGATACTGAGACCTCATGTCATACCTTAAGCTGCAGCCATTGGATATTCCTTTGTTTTCCAGCATGATAATTCCAGACCGCATACAGCTCGTCTTGTGGAGAACATGCTTGAAGCTGAAACAATACAGCGTTTGGAATTGCCAGCGTGCTCTCCTGACCTGAATTCAATCGAGCATGTTTGGGACATGCTCGGACGACGCATTGCTGCGAGACCAAGGCCTCCTTTTACGCTCCGAGACTTGGAGATTGCACTTCTTGAGGAGTGGAACAGTATTCCCCAATGTGTTATCGATAACATTGTAAAGAATTCGCCGAATGGTAGCGTATAGAAAACGACGATACAATCCAGTAATATTAAATGAAATGATTTATTATAAGGAGATGAAGTCGATGAAATATTTACAACACTGTAGAGTATACACTGTAAATGACGTGCAGGGAACAATTTTCAGCTGAGGAACATCAGTCGATATTTTCGGCACTTGGTCTAAACACTAGAGTATATTTCTTCTTATCAGGAAACTCAGTAGGACACGCGGCAATTACTCCAGCTCGGAGTCTCTATACCGCTGATAATTTAGCGAACAGATCCGTCTGGGATCCAAAAACATAAGCTATTTCCAATAGCTATCACGGTTCCTTCTGGGAACGAGTCGAGAAAATCTTTGCCTCTCACAAGGACTTAAAATGCGATCGACAGGGTGTCGAAAAACTTTGCCTCGCACGCGGACTTAAAAAATAGTCGTAAGCTACGGCTTCAATGCCGGGGTAGCGACCTGTAGATGCAGGTCTGGATCATGACTGTAATAGCTAGAACTGTTTCTCCTCGAAACAATCGACAGGATGTCGGAAAGAGCTTTGCCTCGCACGAGGACTTACAAAGAATCATAAGCTACGGCTTCAATGCCGGGGTAGCGACCTCTAGATGCGGGTCTAGACGCTGACTGATTTTTTTTTTAGTTCGTAGCGACACAACTCGTAGCTCGAGTGCTGCGATCGCTCGAAATTTAAAAGCGTTTTTATTGGTGCCTTTAAGTGACATCACTTTTCAGAAGTTCGATTGGTGATTAGAGTCCTTCGTCAGCACATCAGCTGGTTGCTTTAGGTCGCTTAATCTTCCCCGATCATCATCGATCAAGGGGTTGACCAAAACTAAAGTCAAAAAGTTAAAAAACTTTGTCCAAAATCTCAGACCTACTGTCGCCTCGCCTCCAGGCATGCATTGTCTGGAACGTTTCCCTCTGGCGCCCGGTTGTCCGCTGTTGCCTCCAGATTTCACAGGAACGTGAATTGATTGAGAGGGTTTTACTAGAAATTGTGAGAATCAATAGATTCCTCACAACATCATCGCATCCATGGAAAACAGGTGTGCAGCAGTCTTAGCTGTACGAGGAGACCATATGCCATATTAAAAATCTTGCATAATTTCTAAACAATACTTTTTTTTATCGTTTACATGTAACCAAATTGTTGCCCTAACTCATCTTTTCATGTTTTTTCCATATTTTTAAAAAATTAAAGCTTAATTACAAAATTTTTTACGTCTTTTTTTCTGTATTGATACGCGTGTACTATCCATTTTATGCCAATACGTGGCTGTCTCGCACGGTTTTCTTAACTTGTTTGCTTGCTCCCCTAATTTTTTTGAGCAGTGTATTTATATACATGTACAGGGTGGCTAATAAATACTGTAACACTTCAAAAAATAAGAGTTAATTTTAATCGTTTGGAAAAACAATTTATCTATCTATTTGTGTGATTGGCAACTTTTTGTAAACGCAGACGATTTTTGTTTAAAGTAAAACATGTAGAATATTTTTAAAGATGGAAGCCAAAAGGTTAATGGTTAAACAGCTTTTTGATCTCGGATTTTCTGCAGGTAAAATATTTAAGCAATTAAAATGCCTTGGTTTTAATAGGACGTTTATATATAGAACTATAAATCGATTATTGGATACCAATAGCTGTAAAGATCGACCAAGGTCCGGTCGTCCACGCACTGTTCGTACAAAAGAACGTATCAAGAGAATTCGTGAAAAGATACGAAGAAATCCACAACGTTCTGCAAATAAAATGGCTGCAGAAGAGAACATCAGTCGCAGAACTATGCAACTTATCATAAATGAAGACCTGGGTTTTCACCCTTATCGCAAAAGAAAAGTTCAAGGTTTGACTACTGCACAAATAGTAAAAAGGTTACAAAGATGTAAGAAATTGCTGAACCGGCACGGTAGCAAAAGTGTTGAAAAAATTATTTTCTCTGATGAGAAGCTGTTTTGTACAGAACAAAGTTATAATGCTAAAAATGATGTTGTATATTCAGCAACCTTCGAGGATATACCTGAAAATCTTCGAACTGTTAAACGCTTTCAGAACAAGAATTCTGTTATGGTTTGGGCTGCAGTGTCACACAATGGAAAACTGCCTCTGAAATTCATCGATAAAGGGTTAAAAATCAATGCTGAATATTACAAACAGAAAGTATTGGCTACACGTTTATTACCACATGCTAACAGATTGTATCCCAAAAAGAATTGGATATTTCAGCAAGATTCTGCACCGTCCCACCGATCCAAAACAACACAGGAATGGCTCCATGCCAATTGCCCGAAGTTTATCAAGCAAGAAGATTGGCCACCTTCTTCACCAGATCTAAATCCTTTAGACTATTGCATTTGGGGGATTTTAGAGTCTAAAGTAAATGCTAAGCAGCACAGAAGTTTGGACTCCCTCAAGCTTCCATACGGAGTGAATGGGACAAATTACCTCATAAAATGATTCGTGCCGCAATAGGACAGTGGCGTAAGAGATTATCTTTAGTAATCGATAAAGATGGAGGTCGATTCGAGTAAAATTATTTCATGGTAAACTTTCATGTATAATGTTCATACTATTGTTGTATTTTCCATTTTCTATTTCATCTGTGTGTAATTAAATGATTCGATATTTGTCACAGTATTTATTAGCCACCCTGTATATACAGTGGAATTTCGATCTATCGTTTTTCAAGGGACCGACTGAAATGAACGATAAATGAGGGAAAACGATAGATGCGGAAACATAACAAAGCAATAAGATCGTTGGGACTGGATAAAATGAACGACACATACGGAAAAACGATGGATCCGAAAACGATCGATCGAGATTCCACTGTATATACATATATATAAATATATATATATATATATATATATATATATATATATATATATATATATATATATATATATATATATATATATATATATATATATATATATATATATAAAGAAAAAGATGAAAGAGGAAATCAGTAATAGCTCTAAAGCTACTTGCAGCCAGGAACAAATAACATGAAAAGAAAATTATGAAAGAGGTTTTAGACAGCATTTCTTCATCAGCGGTGTCAATGCTGTCTAAAAACGAATGGATTGTTTCCGATGAGTATGATCTATACAATAAACACACTCAGACACAGTACAATCCATGAAAAGCAGAAAAATTGGTTAATTGAATAAAGTTTGAATAATAGTACTTAACCAAAGAACACCAAGCCTGGCGCTAGACAGAGTGGAAGTTAAGAACTTGTAACCGCAAGATGACTGACGTCACAAAACTTGCAACCATGGAGGTAGTGGATTCTCAGTTACAGACTTACTTAGGTTACCGTATTTTAAGACTATTATATATATATATATATATATATATATATATAGACTATATATATAGACTATATATATATATAAATTTAAAGTGGGATCTTGATCGATTCTCCCCTGAATAATCATTTTCCCGTACGTGTAGTTTATTTCATCCAGTCAAGATAATACTATTTTTTTTTGTATATTCCCGCGTCTATAGTTTTCCTTCATTTATCCTTTAATGCAATAGGTCCCTTTAAAAACGATATATAGAAGTCTCACAGCACACACACACACACACACACATATATATATACTGATCAGTATATATTTTATCAAACTTTCCTACAAGAAATGACCTCTCAAAACAAAATGCCATCACAAAAGATATGATTAATGAGTTTCTCCCATTGTGTCCCAAAATCTTCAT
>OU015502.1:29424430-29434430 GCA_907164885.2 Dolomedes plantarius
AACATCGCCCAAATCGTACCGAAGAAATAAAAATTATGTTGCAGCACATACAGAAAGAAATCATTGCAGTAAATAATGGTAACAATATTTTAAAGAGTGAATAATTATCGAAAAATATCGTCCAAATCCATATAGATACATTTTAATGATATCTCACAACAGTACCTGAGAAAAACCCCAGTTACTATCGCTGATGAAGCATATAAATAGGTGTAGTAAGTCATGGTAATAATTTTTGAAATATAGAATAAATGCTGAATAATACCATCTAAATCTGTATACATATAGATTAATAAAATATCTCAAATCTTTACTCAAAATTATGTCTCATTAAAACAAATAACTGATGTAGCAGATAAATTAAAGAAATCGTTGCAGTAAATCATGGTAACAATTTTTTAAAGAGTGAATAATTAAAGAAAAATATTGCTCAAATCTACAAAAATGCAGTTTAATGATATCTCACAACTGTACCCCAGAAATTCCAATAACTACTATTGCTGATAAAGCAAATAAATCGCTCATACTAAGTCATGGTAACAATTTTTGAAACAGAGAATAAATACTGAATATTACCATCGAAATCTGTATACACTGAAATTAATAAAATATCTCAAATCTTGACTCAATTATGTCTCCTTAAATCCAATAGTTGCTGTAGCAGATAAATGAAAGAAATCGTTGAAGAAAATCATGGTAACAAATTTTTAAAGAAGGAATAATTAAAGAAAAATATCTTTCAAATCTACAAATATGCGGTTTTATGATATCTCACAACTGTACCCCAGAAGTACCAGTAACTACTATCCCTGATAAAGCAAATAAATCGCTAATAGTAAGTCATGGTATCAATTTTTCACCATCTAAATCTGTATACATTGAAACTAATAAAATATCTCAAATCTTGACTCAGAATTGTGTCTCATTAAAACCAATAATTGCTGTAGCAGATAAATCAAAGAAATCGTTGCAATAAACCATGACAACAGTTTTTTAAAAAGTGTGGATACGCAGTAAAAAATATCATCAAACTCTATAAACGTATAATTTGAGGATATCTCAGAGTCCCACTCCAGAAATACGAATGACGGTTATGGCTGATAAAACTAATAAATCGTTATAGCAAATCATAGTAACAATTATTTAAAAAGTGAATAAGTATTAAAAAATATCGTCAAAATCTATAAACATACCATTTTGTGGGACGGCACAATCGCACCTCAGAAATAAAAATTGTTGCTGCATCAAATAAAGATAAGAAACCATTACAGTAAATCATGGTAACAGTTTTTTAGAGAGTGAATGTCTAAAAATATCCCCAAAATCTATAAATATGACATCACACAATCATATCTCAGAAATACTAATAATTGCTGTAGCCGGTAAAGCTAAGAAATCATTGCAGTAAATCATGGTAATAGTTTTTAAAAGAGTGGATAGGTATCGAAAAATATCCTCCAAATCTCAAAGCCTACAGTTTAAGAATATCACACAATCATTTCTCAGAAATACCAATAATGGTTGTAGTAGATAAAGCAAAAAAACCATTGCAGTAAATCATGCTAACAATTTTTTACAGAGTGAATAATTATCAAAATATATCATCCAAAAGTTCTATACATCTAAGCTAGGTCTATAAACACGCAGTTAAATGATATCTCACAATAATAACAGAAATACCAATAATTGCCGTAGCAGTATAGCACAGAAATCATTTCAGTTAATCATGGTAATGACTTTTTAGGAAATGTTTCCTTTTTTATACCTCAGAAATACTAATAATTGCTGTAGCAGATAAAGAAAAGAAACCATTACAGTAAATAATGGTAACAGATTTTTAGAGAGTGAATGTCTAAAATAATCCCCAAAATCTATAAATATGACATCACACAATCATATCTCAGAAATACCAATAATTGCAGTAGCTGGTAAAGCTAAGAAGTCATTGCAGTAAATCATGGTACTAGATTTTAAAAGAGTGGATAGGTATCGAAAAATATCCTTCAAATCTCAAAGCCTACAGTTAAGAATATCACACAATCATTTCTCAGAAATACCAATAATTGCTGTAGCAGATAAAACAATAAAACCATTGCAGTAAATCATGGTAACAATTTTTTACAGAGTGAATAATTATCAAAATATATCATCCAAAAGATCTGTACAACTAAGCTAGGTCTAGAAACACGCAGTTAAATATCTCACAATAATATCAGAAATATCAATAATTGCCGTAGCAGTCAGTATAGCACAGAAATCATTTCAGTTAATCATGGTAAAGACTTTTTAGTAAATGTTGCCTTTTTTATACCTCAGAAATACCAATAATTGCTGTAGCAGAAAGAGCCCCCCCCCCCCCCCAAAAAAAAAAAAAAAAAAAAAAAAACCCAAAAAAACCATTGCAGTAAATCACGGTAACAATTTTTACAGTGAATAATTATCAAAATATATCATCCAAAAGTTCTATAAAAATAAGCCAGGTCTATAAACCCGCAGTTAAATGATATCTCAGAATTATTTCAGAAATACCAATAATTGCCGTAGCAGTATAGCACGAAAATCATTTCAGTTAATCATGGTAACAAATTTTTAGGAAATGTTACCCTTTTTAATACCTCAGAAATACCAATAATTGCTGTAGCAGATAAAGCAAAGAAATCACTGCAGTAAATCATGGTAATAATTTTTCTTAAAGAGGGAATACTTATCGCGATATATCGCCCACAACATACTAAGCTGTGTTTATGAATATGCAGTCTAATGACATCGCACAATCATACTTCAGAAATACCAATAATTTCAGAAGAAGATAAAGCAAAGAAATCGTTGCAGTAAATCATAGTAAGAGTTTTTAAAAGAGTGGATAAGTATCGAAAAATATCGTCCAAATCTATAAACATGCCGTTTAATGATGTCTCACAGTCGTGCCTCAGAAATGCTAATGACTGCCGTCAGTAGATAATGCCGACTATCGAATTTATGGTCCACTTATGAATATATGCATTTTAAATCAGAAATGAACTTGATGATAAGTTTAACGGAAAGGTCAGTTTATTCGGAGGGGATATCGATCAAAGATTAAAATTATTCCTGACATAACACCCCCCCCCCCCTCCTTCCACACACACACTGGTTTGTACATTTCCGAGGCCGTAGGGTTGAATTTCGAATATATTGAACTTGTTTCGGACTATTCGAATTCTTTTCGCGCCAAAAGTGTTGGCCAGTTTGTCGTTTGAATTTTTTTGCCCTTTAATTGAAATATTTTGAGAAGATTTATTTGATATTGTCATGGATTTTGGATATCAAGTACGATTAATAAGTGTTTGTTTCGAAACTGTTTATGAGCCATTTTAAATATAAATTATATTTATGAGGCTTATAGTATTAAAAATATATTAAATGAATACTGGAAAAATGTTAGCCAAAGTAATTTTTTAATATCTTGTCTGTCTAGTAATAGCTTTATATTTCTTAAACAATACAGCATTTAATAAGATATTGTGATTGTTCAGAACAAGAGAAAAACAAGAAAAAAATTAGTTTAAATATTAAGATTTTTTTTATTATACAAAAAATTTTGATTATACATTTGATTATACAAAAATTTAAACAAATCTATATAAATTAGGTTTTAGCATCTTGGCTACCTAACAATAGCATGTTATTGAATTTTAGTGGACGAACAAATCTACATAACTATGGTGAACGTTTGGATAAAAATAGGATGTATTATTGAAGGATATGTTAACAGTACTTTGCAATGCAGAACGAAAAATTTATACAAGTTGAAAATGATGTTATCAAACAACTTTATTTCACTAGTATCATTATTTTGGTTTTCCTTTATAAACTTTCCAAGTGTAAGCTTCCAGTATCAATTCCCCTTCCATATTATATATATATATATATATATATATATATATATATATATATATATATATATATATATATATAAAAAATATATATATATATATATATATATATAAAATATATATATATATATATATATATTTTATATATATATATATATATAAAATATTAAAAAACTAGTAATTTCTTAATTCAACACTCTTAACATTTGAAAACTATTAATTCCTCACTTACTATTTCAAAAATTACATACCCTTTTTTAATCCCTTAAGTTATTTAATTCTCTTTGGGCATTCGCGGTAAATTCCATTATTACAGCCTTAGGCAATATCATTAAAGATGGCTGTCTTTTTTAAGTAAAGGGACGCTGCGCGGCGTCAGTACAAATTTAAATCAGTTCTGCACATCAACAACAACTTTAAACCAATCAACTATTAAGACACACCCTTTAATCACGTGATGGACTGAAGTTTATATAAGAGTTGACATCCAGAATTAGAACGGATTCCTGTACTTCCACTTGCTGCATTCATACCGGCGGAGTCGCCAAAGGAAACAATAAAAATGTTCTCGTAAATTACACGTATTCGTCGTTTTAGTCATGAAGTGAATTTATTTTCAAGCATAACTGCATCTGCAGCGCGATCTATCAGCCGGAATTCCACCAAAACTGATAGAGGGACTCAAGATAACACGGGAAAGAATTTCCGTGAAAAAAAAGTTCCAAAAGTCGCCGATAGGGGACAATATGTCGCTGTTGTTGATAGCGCATCCGAGATTTTGCATAAAAGCAAGCAAAACATCAAAATGCAAATTCACGACTACGTAGTCGACACCAGCGCCAGTATTTTGGGCTTTAAAGATCGGTGTGGAATCTGTTGCGCCTTCGCTTTAAAGAAGAAATGGTCATCCGTCGTTTTTTTTTCCACTTGCATGGCC
Organism: Dolomedes plantarius; assembly: GCA_907164885.2. Lineage (NCBI taxonomy): Eukaryota > Metazoa > Arthropoda > Arachnida > Araneae > Dolomedidae > Dolomedes > Dolomedes plantarius. The sequence continues at coordinate 29,429,243 of OU015502.1, forward strand.
ACCTCGCTCCCCGGACCTAACCCACGTGATATTTTTCTGTGGGGTTATTTAAAGTCTAAGGTGTATCTTGGGGGAGTCTCTAACTTGACGGCCCTAAAGGACAACATATCCCGGACTTTGATGAACATTCCTGGTGACATGTTACGCTCAGATGTTGAGAACGTAGTGTTCAGGATACAACGTGTCGTCCACCAGAACTGTGGTCACACTGAAGGAGGGAGAAGTGAATTTGCTGCATAAAGTGGTGTTGCAGTGAAATTTCTTTGTTATTCATTTGTCTGCTTACAACTTTTTCGGTATTCATCCCTTATCTTTATAGCCCGAAATACTGCCGCTGCTGTCGACTACATAGTCCTGAATTCGTATTTTGATGTTTTATTTGTCTTTCATGCAAATTCTCGGGTACGCCGACAACAAAAGCTCCATATCTTCCCCTATCGGCGTGGAACTATTTGTTTTCCTTTTCGCGGAAACTCGTTCTTATGTCGTCCTTAGCCCCTCTATCAATTTTGGTGGAATTCCGGCTGATAGATCGCGCTATAGATGGCTATGAGTAGTGTCAGTTTTAAAAAAAATCACCCTGTATATATATACAGTGGAATCTCGAGCTATCGTTTTTCAGGGGACCGAGTGAACTGAACGATAAATGCGGGAAAACGATAGATGCGGGAACATAACAAAGCAATATGATTGTCGAGACTGGGTGAAATAAACGACACATACGACAAAAACGATGATTCGAGGAACGATCGATCGATATACACTGAAGTGCCACTGAATTAGGGATAGCAAAGCCTATGCAAATAGTGTAGCGCTGCGCATCATGTGTGCGCAAGTGAGGGCGCTGTGGTAACTGCATATATAGCGCGTACTGTGGTTGTTCTGAATTAGTTGTTGGAATTGCCAGTATGTGTAAACTGCCTGATTTAGACGCCTTCGATCGCGGACAAATCGTAGGTGCGCGACGCATGGGCCATTCAATTTCCGAAATCGTCAGACAGCTAGGATTTTCAATGTCGACAGTGTCAAGAGTATACCAAGAATACATGGATGGTGGAAAAAAAACTAGCGATCGGGCAAATTGCAAAGTACAATTAGCCTTGACAGTGCGTGGTGAGAGACGGCTCAGGCGTATTGTACGTAGCCAGCGAAGCCAAACATTAGCTCAAATTACCACCCAGTTTAATGACGGTGCCAGTCGTACAGTCAGTAAACGGACTGTGCAACGCTCGCTTCACCGTATGGGTTTCGGGAGCCGTCGACCTACGAGAGTACCATTGCTCTATACTCGCCATCGGGCTGCATGTCTTGCCTGGGCAAGAGAGCACAGAGACTGGAGTGTAGAGGACTGGAAACGAGTAGCATGGAGTGATGAGTCTCGATTCCGACTACTTAACGCCGACGGGAGGCTGAGAATATGGCGTCAGGCTCATGAAGCCATGGATCTTGCATGCCTGGCTGGAACTGTACAAGGGCATGGTGGCTCAATCATGGTCTGGGGTGTTTTTTCGTGGCACAGTTTGGGATCTTTGGTGTGTGTACCAACCTCCCTCAATGCAATTCGGTACGTAGAGTTTCTGGGTGATCACCTCCATCCGTTTATGCTGTTCTGTTATCCGCACGGTAATGGAGTTTTCCAGCAAGACAACAGTACCTCTCACAAGTCCCGGTTGGCTACTGGCTGGTTGGATAAGCATTCCTCAGACTTCTCTGTCAAGAATTGGCCACCTAGAAGCCCAGACTTAAATCCTATTGAGCATCTTTGGGATGTTTTGGAACAAGGCGTGAAAGGCCATCACACAGCACCAAAGAACCTTACTGAATTATGGACAGCTTTAGCCAATATTTGGCAAGCCATTCCCGTGGAACGTTTCCAGAAACTTGTTGAATCTATGCCTCGTCGTGTGGCAGTCGTTATCAAGGCCAGAGGAGGCCCAACTCGGTACTAGGTAGGTATCCCTAATTTAGTGGCACTTCAGTGTATATATATATATATATATATATACATACAGTGAAACTTCTTTATCTAGCCACCCCTCTAAACGGCCATTTTGTTCTGAATGGATTAAAGACTATAGATCCAATGTTATGGAAGACACCCCTTTTTCCCGGCCACCCCTCATAACGGCCACCTTTTTTGCGGAACCATTACTGGTCGCCATACAGAAGTTCCATTGTATGTGTGTGTGTGTATATATATATATATATATATATATATATATATATATATATATATATATAAGAAATTTAAGAAATTTAAAGAAATTTTATTGATTCCACCTAGTTGTATTTTAGGTGAGGAAAAATGTGACAAAAGTGGTAGTATGAAATAGTATTATTCATATATAGAGTTTTCAGTCTTTAAGGTGGTCTTCTAGCGTTTGAACCGCTCTCAGTTCACCCACTCTTCATAGTCATAGCTTTGTTTAGGGCTTCAGGTAGCCTAGTATCAACTTTTGGCTTTCTGTGCGTTGGCTTTCGGTGTTGAGGGTGCTTGGATCGGATCCAGACATGCGCTATTCAATTCCTCCGTGTCTAGGCCCAATATGGGCACGTTAAATCTGTAGACCGGAAAGTCCCTCTAAGGGGTCGGAGAGGGTGGGAGAGGGTGTGATACACCCAGATGTCACCCCTGGAGGTACTCGGTCAAAATTGAGGTGGCATCTGGATAAATCGGGCTCCGATCCTTGTGATGCCATTATAAACCGGAGCCACACCCCTCAACCCGGTATGGAATACTTCCGGCCAGGGGACATTAGAAACAACAATAACATCTTTGTTTCGACTTCAATTCACAAGCGTGAGGTCAGAGAGTGTGGGGGAAGGTACGATTCTCACAGATGTCGCCCCCAAGAGGTTCTCGGTCAGAAAGGTGTAGGTTCACATATGCTGCGCCCCTATTGAAATCAACGATTCTCGCGCTTGAAGTTTTTATTGAGAAGCGGCCCGCATTGGCAAACAAATAAACAACTATTCACATGCTTTTGGTTCCCGAAAATAGTTCATTTCCTTTATTCCGTTGCTCGCGGGAAAAATCAACTCCCATCTGAAGTCAACGGCAGAGCGGGTGAAAGGCTGACAACAAACGAACGCAAAACGAAAAGGAGGGGGGGGGTGTACTGACTGACTGGACTCCACTAATCCGCTTTATTAATTTGGAAGAGCGCGCGAACACTTCCACTCGATTTCCCCGGCCTCGTTCATTAAACTGGCCACTCCATCAGAGGCGTGCGCCGGACAGATAGCCGATCGCCCCGCGTACCGAGTGCGTGGGGCCAGGAATTAATCCGCCATAAAATATGCAAATGGCCCGGCCCGATTCATTATTCTGCAGCTTATGATCTCCGGCGGCTTAGGAGTCCGAATTTGCCCGGGAACGCACTTATCTTCCCAATTCTTATTTCGGGGGCTGTGCCTTTTGTGGAGGTCCACCGGCCCGCGATCTCATCGAAGGTCTTAGAACGTTAAGTCTTACGAAGTTCGATAAGTCAGTTTGTATTTATCATTAATAAATATCTAGTTCTTATTATGATAGTTTACCGAATCATTTATACTATATAAACATATATACATATATACTTCTCTAGCCTGTCACCCATCTAAACGGACATATTTTCCTCAGAACTACGATGAAAGACTCCATACAACCAGTGCTATGAAAAAAACCTCTTTTCGGTGGCCACTCCTGAAAACGGCCACTTTTTTCGGAACCATTACTGGTCGCTGCAGAGAAGGTTCACTGTATATATATATATATATATATATATATAACATTAAAAACCCCATACCATTTTAAAATCTAACATTATTCTAAATTCCCTTGGGCGTACGAGCTAAATTCCGCTTTTGATTCTAAGTTCTAATAACCTCGAGAGAAAATATTAAATGGCTTCCTTTTTCAAACCTGCGTGGCGTCACCCAAGATTTCATATAGGCTCTGCGCAGATTACATAAAACCACATGTGACTTATCGACAACAGCAAATCCCTAATCACTATCATGATCAAATGACAAAGTTTATATAAGCCACCTGAACAACAAACCTGTGCGCTTTTTGGATAATGTAACTGCTTTGGGAAGACGTACTCTCCTCTTAATAAAGTTTTGTGATGCCGTAACTTGCAGAGTTGTCTATTCTTCGAGCCACGACTACTCTTCATCCCTTGTGACATGCTGGACGCCCATTATCTCCTTGGGTTGTCCGGTATGTTACACACACACACACACACACACACACATATATATATATATATATATATATATATATATATATATATATATATATATATATATATATATATATAAATGATATAAAAGTAAAACGTGCCTTTAAATATACTCTGCCTATGGGTAGACGTATATTTAACTATAATCAGGTCTCAAAAAATTTTTCTCAATCAATAAATTTAAAATGTGTATGTCATCTGCCCAATAACAATAGTTATGTTGATACGGCACATGGTCATATAATAACAGGCAATTTGGAAATAGTGGATAATTTAGCACTGCGAGAGTTGATGAGTTTGGGAACTAAGTATAGATTACCTAGTACTACTAATAATAAGAAAATAATAAGTTTCTTAAATGCTGATTTAGATAAATTTATATACAAAAAAGCAATTAATTATTCTATACCTACAGAAGCCTTCAACCAATGGAAAATTAATTTACTAAAACTAGTACATACTAAACTGCCCAATAATAGTAATAACATTAATAATCCCTATAAACACTTGAAAGATGCTATAACAAAATTACAAGAAGACCTTTATAATCACTTATGTAGATAAGTGCGCCAGGGTTTGGCGCATTTCGCATGGCGATAATTATTGCGTTCTGGTAAAAATAACCCAATGTCAAATTCTCTAATTTTAAGATCAAACGGTTATTTCTGATGTGATCTTTTAATTACAGTATAATAATTTTAGGTCAGATTTTAGGCCTTGACCTGGAAATCTGAGTCAAATTGACTATACTCAAAAGAGTAAATTATTTTTAAAATTAAGAGTCTTTTTGTTGAAAATTTTTGAATCCATTATCAGTTTTTCGTTAACTTATTAAATTTAAGTTGCTTTTAATTTTGTTTATCGTTTGTCAATTAGTATACTATAATGATACACCATTTCATTTATTTGAAGTAAAAATTATCTGCCATCATTTTTTCTTAAAATGTAAAATACAGTATACA
>OU015502.1:29439430-29491930 GCA_907164885.2 Dolomedes plantarius
TAATTATTTTACACTGGTAACAAATTTTGGTGGCGACGAGATGATCTAGGACGTAAAGTGTTGGGATACCCGCAAAGGAGCACCTATCCTACCGACTCGTATAATGATCTGCAGGGCTACGATAAACTATCTTATTTTACTTTTAGGTTGCAATTTTAGAAAAGGGGTCGTGCTTTATTAACAGGATAATTTTAAATACGCTTTAGATATCTAATGGTGGGCCGTTATTATCATATATATATATATATATATATATACATATATATATATATATATATATATATATATATATATATATATATATATATATATATATATATATATACACATATATATTAAAGGCCTACAGTTAGCCCTTACTATACGAGTATGTATATTAAAAATTCACTTGATTAAGTGTTTTTTGTGTTTTAATGGATGAAATTTCATCTTTCGAAAAGTTTTGTTGTTATAATATAGTATTACAATAATTTGCGTAATTTTTTTATTTTCCATAATATTTTCTCCATTTTTTTAACACTGTCCAATTTTTATTTATTTTTATTTATTTAACCAATGCGGAGGCACTTGTCCTGTCCAGAATATATAGCCACTGAAGGAGTCTTTGGGTTACTATCATTTCCCCTCACCCATAGACAAACACATATGGAATAGATTCCGCCCCCTCACCCCCCCCCCAAAAAAAAAACTGGTTGCTCCCCACATTAATGGAAAAAGTCTTCTTTTTTCCCCAGTTAGCAAAAAATAGCAAGCGGAGCAAAATCACCCACACACCCCATCCCTGCCTCCCTTAAGTTCATAGAAAGCCAACTGATTACAAGGTTCATAAACCAATAAATGTTCATTTGCATAACTCTGAATGAAAAATCTATCGCAACGGATAGCGCAGAGAGATCAGACGCATTTTATCCCCAGATTGCCTTAGGATTTTGAACTTGTGAAAGAAAGTACCGATTTTGAAACTGGTCATAAATACAATAACATGTCTATTCATATCACTCTAAATGTTGTGAATGAAAACATTTATATCCAAAGAGACAGATTAAGATCGGATATGTTTTTTTCGTATCGCCGCAGGATCTCGAATGTTTCTTATCAAAAACAAATATCGGTTTTGAAATTGGTCATAAACACACTAACATGCTTGTCCATTTCACTTTAAATTTTGATAATGACAACGCTTATATCCAAACAGATAGCAGAGAAAGATCAGAGACATTTTTTTCCCGATTGTCTTAAAATGTAGAACGTGTCTTATCGGTGAAAATTATCGGTTTTGAAAATTTGTCATAAACTCATTAACATGTTCATTTATATCACTCTAAACTTTATAAATGAAAACGTCTATATCCAAAAAGATAGTATAAAAAGATCAGAGACATTTTTTTCCGATTGCCATGGAATCTCGAACGTGTTATATCGAAAACAAGTATAATTTTTTAAAGTTGCCATAAACTCATTAACATGTTCATTTATATCACTCTAAATTTTATAAATGAAAATGTCTATATCCAAACAGATAGATTAGAAAGATCAGACACTTTTTCTTTCCCGATTACCAAGGGATCTAAAAAGTGTCCTGCGAAAGGAAAGTATAGTTTTTGAAATTTGCCATAAACACAATAACATGTTCAATTACATCACTCTAAATTTTATAAATGAAAACGTCTATATACAAACAAATAGATTAGAAAGATCAGAGACATTTTTCCCCGATTACCATAAGAACTCAAACGTGTCCTGTAAAAGGAAAGTATCGTTTGGAAAAATTGTCATAAACACAATGACTTGTTCAATTTCATCATTCAAAATTTTGTGGATGAAAACGTTTATATCCAAACAGACAGCGTAGGAAGATCAGAGACATTTTCCCCGACTGCCTAAGGATGTCGAACGTGTCCAATGGGAGAAAAGTATCTGTTTTGAAAATTGTCATAAACATATTAACATATTCATTCACATCACTCTAACTTTTGTGAATGAAGACGTTTATATCTAAAGATATAGCTAAGAAAGATCAGAGACATTTTTTCCGATTACCATCAGATCATGACCGTATCCTGTGAAAGAAAAATATCAGTTTTGAAATTTTTCATAAACACATTCACATGCATACTAAGAACAACGAGGATGTTAAATAGGTAACGCCGGGAAAGAAATAGCGAGAAAGACAGACAGACAGAAGCGGTTTCTTGGTGTCAAGATTGACAGATCAGTTGAGAAAGGAACTTACAGCTGAAACGTTTCAGAGACAGGAGAGAGTCAAATGTCGACACATAAGATCTCTCCTTTTGTTTTTTCAGCGCCCGTCTGCGTCAAAATGCAGAGGTACAATATTTCAAATTTACTTCGCTCGTATTGCTTTTAGGAAATTAATAGTAGGGAAAGCTTCCTTCACTCTGAAAATGACGTTTCCCTTGATTCTAGACTCCCACATCCTTATATACCTTATGGCTTATACTTACATACATGCCCCCCACATATGTACACACACACATATATACAAGGTGCGCCCATAAAGTAACCGGACAAATTTTTTATAAATAAGAAAAATATTATTCACCTTCACATAAATTTATCTCCTTTAAAATAATCGCCAAAGGAGTCAATACAATTTTTCCAACGTTTCTTCAAGTCATTCAAACACTGTTTATAGGGTTTGGAACTAACCGTTCGCAAAATACGCGTAACATTTGATTTAATATCCGAGACGTTTTCAAATCTCTGTCTCGTCATGGCCGTCTTAAGCTTCGGAAAACGGAAAAAATCAGCTGGCGGTAAGTCGGGAGAATATGGTGGCTGATTTATCACTGTGATTGAATGCTTAGCAAGCTATTGTTGTACAAAAATTGCTGTATGGGGGCCTAGCATTATCGTGTAAAAGAAACCATTGCTCAGAATCAAACAGTTCCTTCCTAACTCGCCTTATCCTGTTTCTTAATCGAAAACGCACCTCCTTGTAAAAATACTGATTAATTGTTTGATTTTCATGAACAAATTCGTGGTGAATAAGTTCTTTGTAATCAAAAAATACAATCAGCATCACCTTAGACTTTAATTTTGACAACCGTGCTTTTTTTTTTGTATGGGAGAAGACGGTCCTTTCCAATGTGCACTTTGTCTTTTTGTTTCTGGGTCGTATTGTAGACAAAAGGTCTCATCTCCTGCTATAATACAAATAATACAACAATTCTTCTCCTATAAAATTGTATTATAGCAGGAGAAGGGCCTCCCAGAAACTTTACGGGGCCTGGGACAAACTTCTGTTGGGGGCCCCAAGACTATTTTTCAGAAGACTATTTTGTAGTAAGAGAAATCTGATTAATCGAATAATTTTATTTTTATTTTTTTTGGGGGCCCCTTTTTTCAGGAGATTATTTTGAATTTTGAAGTACGGTACAAGTTTCAGAATTTTCTTTCGGAGGAAATCTATTGAATAAATTTTTTAAAATTTTTTGGGGTCCCTCCGGCAGTTGGGGGCCTGGGGCAAAGTGCCCCAGTTGCTCCCCTCTCTGGGCGGCCCTGAGCAGGAGACGAGAGCTGGTGTCTACAATACGACCCAGAAACAAAAAGACAAAGTGCACAGTGGAAAGGACCGTCTTCTACCATACAAAAAATAAAGCACGGATGTCAAAATCAAAGACTAAGGTAATGCTGATTGCACTTTTTGAATACAAAGAACTTATTCACCACAAATTTGTTCCTGAAAATCAAACAATTAATCAGTATTTTTACAAGGATGTGCTTTTTCGATTAAGAAACATGATAAGGCAAGTTAGGACGGAACTGTTTGATTCTGGGCAATGGTTTCTTCTTCACGATAATGCTCGGCCCCATACAGCAATTTCTGTACAACAATATCTTGCTAAGCATTCAATTACAGTGATAAATCACCCACCATATTCTCCCAACTTATCGTCAGCTGATTTTTTCCGTTTTCCGAAGCTTAAGATGGTCATGAAAGGATAGATATTTGAAAACGTCTCGGATATTAAATCAAATGTTACGCGTATTTTACGAACGATTAGTTCCAACGCCTGTAAACAGTGTTTCGATGACTTGAAGAAACGTTGGAAAAATTATATAGACTCTTTTTGCGATTATTTAGAAGGAGATAAATTTATTTGAAGGTAAGTAATATTTTTCTTAATTATAAAAAATTGTCCGGTTACTTTATGGGCTCACCTTGTATATGTATAATATATATATATATATATATACTAGCTGAAAACCCGTACTTCGCTACGGAGTACATTCAAATTAAATGCAACGGTCAATGTATGCGATTAATGCCAAATATATATATATATATATATATATATATATATATATATATATATATATATATATATACATATATTTTCTTTTTATAATAAATACGATGATCAGTGTATACAATTGATATAAAAAAAACAAAAAAAATATATTTATAAAAAAATCGTAAGAGATATTTTTATAGACAAAATAATGTAGAAGAAAATATTCAAATTAAATGTAATAGGAAATATTAAAGAATATAGTACAGTTAATATAATACAGTTTGAGGAACATAATATCTTTTACTGTATTTTAATATTTTTTTGGATAATGTCCAACTGTCTGCCGCTTTATCAAGAAAATTTTTCTTTTGTCTATTTAGTTGTTATGCACGTGACGATAAATTTATTTATTGTACCAGAAAATGAAATCACGTGATCAGCATTTGATAAATTAAATTCGAAAAATTAATCTTTAAAAATTCACCAAAAATCAGAAAATGGAGGTAAAGATTCGAAAAATATCTCATTTTAAAGGAATTTTTAGGATATTTATAGTAATATAAATTTTATTACCCTCAAATTATTATTTTAAATGCAAACTCAAAAAAAGTTACTAAAACAGCTTGAAAATTTAATTTTAAAAAAATCTAAGAATAATTTTTCAAAAATCTTTCTTAGTGCACCCCTACACTATAAGAAGAATCGCCATGCAAAATTTCAGCCCTTTAGGTCCTGCGGTTTGGTCTGTGCGTAGTATGTCAGTGAGTCAGTCAGTCAGTTAGTCAGTTACGGAACTGTTATATATATATATATATATATATATATATATATATATATATATATATATATATATATATATATACAAAGAAACTTCTTTAGCCGGCCATCCCTCTAAACGACCACTTTTTTATGGAACAATGACTGGCCATAGAGAATTTTCTCTGTGTATATATATATATATATATATATTATCCTTATATACTTTAAGGCAAAGAGTACCTAAGGCCTCTTTTTACAGGAGCAAACATATATTTATAAGAATATCAGCACAACCAATGACGAAATGCCATCATTAGGTTTTTCTCTGCTAATCGAAGACTTTTAAAAAAAATTTATTTCGGTTTCAATTTTTTAATGCATATCATGTTTCTTCAGAAAAAGTTACTATTGTAATTTGAGATGGAGATATTTCTATGAATGTTAATTTCAGTGTGAGTTTCATATAAACGATAGACCACACCCATAAGCCTTTAAGTCAAACATTATTCATAGGTCATGAATAATGCTCTCTATATTACGTGGAAATATTTTGTAAATTACGCGACACTAATGTTGCAAATTATTCAAAGTCTGTAGACTAGGCACACTACAGTACTAGTATACATGAAAAAAAGTAATTCATCAACTTTGAATGGAATATGTTTGACATACTATATATTAACTTTCTACCTAGAATTCCCCTCCTCCCCCCTACGCTTAAAAAATTGACCCGTTAAAAAAAAATTCTGTGTTCATAGTAATCTCTGTAATAAACTATAGTTAAAAGCTTAGCTATTCAGCTGAATTAAAAATAAGTCTGGATTTGTTTTGAACTTATCGGAACTTAACACATTGCTGATGTATCTGTCAATAAAACTAGTTATCGGTTAAAACTCTGGCCTAGATTTTCTTTGTTTGATCCTGGATATTTCTCTGAACTTCTTTCTCAATTTCCGAAGATTAATTCAGAAATTGTGTACATTCTTGCCTATAGATCTTGTATGTACATTTTATACATACCTACATTTATTTATTTATATACACTGCTGGCCACTGTAAATGCAACACCCTGAAGGAAACATGCAAATAACATGAAATTTACAACATGCATTAGCGGAGGTGAGATATACAAATGATTAGAATTTCAGCGCAGACGCCCATCACGCGCGCCTGTGGCGCCACTTCAAAGCGCTATTTAAGGCTTGGAGATTTCGACGATTTCAAGTTCGGCAATTGTGTTTTTCTTGTGGTTTTTCAAAAAAACGATCAATTATGCCTCGTCGAAAACAGCGATCATCTTTTGATCAAGTATCCGAGTTCGACAGAGGAAGGATAGTGGCCTACCGAGATTGTGGATTATCTTTCAGGGAAATCGGTAGTCGTGTTGGAGGAAACCAAACAACTGTAATGCGGATATGTGATCGTTGGATGCAGTAGGGTACGACGGACCGGCGTGTTCGATCGCATCCACCTCAGCGCACCACTTCACGTGATGACAGGCAAATTGTGCGCATGGCAGTGACGGATCGCTCAGTCACATCACAAACCATAGCACAGCACATGCAGTCTGTAACACATCATCCAGTGTCTGCGCGTACCATTCGACGCCGTTTACAGCAGAGTGGTCTGTCCGCAAGACGTCCATTGCTTTGTCTACCCTTGACGCAGAACCACAGACGTCTCCGCCGCCAATGGTGCGATGACAGAAGGATGTGGACGGCAGAATGGAATGAAATTATCTTTAATGACGAGTCACGCTTCTGTCTGCAACACCACGATGGTCGCATTCGAGTCTGGAGACACCGTGAAGAGAGGATGCTGAACAGCTGCGTTATGCACCGCCACACTGGTCCTGCACCGGGTATTATGGTATGGGGCGGTATTGGATATCACTCTCGCACACCTCTAGTACGCATTGCCGGTACTTTAAACAGCCAGCGCTACATCTCCGAGGTGTTGGAGCCAGTTGTCCTTCCTTACCTTCAGGGCTTGCCCACAGCCATATTTCAACAGGATAATGCGCGACCACACGTAGCACGCATTGTCCAACGGGTTTTCCTCAATCGCCAGATTGAATTGCTTCCCTGGCCGCCTCGCTGTCCGGATCTTTCGCCGATAGAAAACATGTGGTCCATGTTTGCTCTACGATTGACCCAGATTCCATCCCCAGCTGCCACAGCAGATCAATTTTGGCAACGTGTGGAAGCTGCTTGGTCTGCTGTACCCCAAGAACTCATCCAAAGTCTCTTTGAATCAATGCCGAGGCGTGTGGCAGCGGTGATCTCCAACAATGGCGGCTATTCTGGCTACTGATTTTGGCAGGAACCACACTTCACAGAAGTCTATAAATTTAATCATTTGATACTTGGTCAACATGTTATATACAAAATAAATTTTGTTGTGATATCTGTTGTCTTTCTTGGTGTTGCAATTTGGGTGGCCAGCAGTGTATATATATATATATATATATATATATATATATATATATATATATATATATATATTTAATATATATATATATATATATATATATATATATATATATATATATATATATATATATGTATAAATAAATATGTGTGGATGTTTGTATACTGTATATACATTCTTGTATATGAATCTTGTCTTGTATATTTGTATGCAGATAACTCGATTATTTTGAGCCCTTACGTTCACTCTCTGAACACTCTTGAATACTACGTCATTTAAATATTCAACTTGACCTCCCAGGTTAAAGAATAGGGCAGACTTCATAAAGTTCACCCCCTCCCCCCAAATTGAAAAAAATTTACTTAACCAACTGATTTTTTTTATGTAAATTGTTTGCTTTCCATCCGAGCACAAATATCACTCACTCACTGATTATCGTATCTCTGGAACCATATGTCTAGGAAGCTGCAATTTTGTATGATGGTTCCTCTTAGGATGTAGGTGCTCAATAAGAAATCTTTTTTTTAAATTCAAATTTGATGGCAGTTTAAAGGGGCTTAAACCCCTAAAATAAAACCTTAGCTGACTGATCACTGTATCTCTGGAACCATAGGTCTAGGAAGCTGAAATTTTGTATGGTGGTTCCTCTTAGGCTCTAGGAGCTCGCTAAGAAATCTTTTTAAAAATTCAAATTTCAAGGCAGTTTAAAGGGGTTTTAACCTATAAAATAAAACACTGGCTGACTGATCACTGTATCTCTGGAGCCATAGGTCTAGGAAGCTGCAATTTTGTATGGTGGTTCCTCTTAGGCTCTTGGTGCTCACTAAGAAATCTTTTTAAAAATTCAAATTTCAAGGCAGTTTAAAGGGGCTTTAACCTATAAAATAAAACACTGGCTGACTGATCACTGTATCTCTGGATCCATAGGTCTAGGAAGCTGCAATTTTGTATGGTGGTTCCTCTTAGGCTCTTGGTGCTCACTAAGAAATCTTTTTAAAAATTCAAATTTCAAGGCAGTTTAAAGGGGCTTTAACCTATAAAATAAAACACTGGCTGACTGATCACTGTATCTCTGGATCCATAGGTCTAGGAAGCTGCAATTTTGCATGGTGGTTCCTCTTAGGCTCTTGGTGCTCACTAAGAAATCTTTTTTAAAATTCAAATTTTAAGGCAGTTTAAAAGGGCTTTAAACCCTAAAATAAAACACTGGCTGATTGATCACTGTATCTCTGGAACCATAATTCTAGGAAGCTGAAAGCATTGTGGCTCTTCTAAAGCCCTATGTGCTCACTAAGATTTTTTTGAAATCCAACCTTTAAAATAAGGGTTAAAATAGGGGTTTAAATCCTCAAAATTAAAAAAAAATCTTTAATCCATACTAAATGCCATATCATATCGTTAAATTATATGGTTAACCTCTCTGAGGAATGACAACACTTTACTACTAAAGTTAATTTTAATTAAATGAATCGTATTACATGATGGATGGTACTCATATATTGCGTCGCGAAACACGGGTATTCAGTTAGTAATACAATAATACATTTCCGCAGAAAACCACGTAATTACTTTAATCTGTGAGAAGACTGTAAATGCTGAAATGGGAATAGGAAAAAAATAAAGTATGCGGCAGATTGAAGATTATGCAGAAAGTACCAAGTTTTGCAGAAATATGCAATTTTGCGTAATTTAGAGGGGTCTATTTATTATTACGTAAATAAATGAACATATTATGCCTGTACAAAGAATATGAAGAAGTAGAGAAGCCAATTTTTTTTTTTCGATTAGAAGGGTGACACTTTTAGTTAAAGGTTGTTTGAATTTCAGTATAATTTAGATTAGCTAAGTTGATGGATTTGATAGTTCGGCGAAGGCTAATTTAGATTGATAGAGGACTACAATTTTTTAAATTGTAGTGGAAAAGGAGAAACATAAAATAAAATTAAACAGCATAATTTTGTGGAATTGTGCATGATATTCTTCTTCTTTTTAAAAAACAATTTACAGGACCGTAGTAATAAAGAATTCATTCGTCTCGGAAAAGGAGGTGTTTGCTTTGAAATAATTTTATAAAATATCCATTTGTGTTATCCCTATTTCAAGAATCTGTATTCGTTACGACGAATACTTTTTATCAGATTGCAAATTATGTGGAATTCTACATTTAAAAACAAAATTTATAGTACTGTTGTAATGAAGAATTTATTCTGATTTTGATATTTCTAGAAAAAGGAGGTGTTTGGTTTGAAAAAGTTATATTGTGTGTTATATTAATTTGTGTTATCATCTTTCAAGAATCGGTATTAGTTACCATGATTCTTGAAATATGAATAACACAAATTTATTATAACATCATTTTTAAGCAGATACTGTAGTAATGAAGTAATACTGTAGTAAGCATAGGACTGTAGTAATGAAGAACTCATTTAGATTTCGATATTTCTAGGAAAAGGAGGTGTTTGATTTGAAACAGTTATATTGTATGTTATATTCATTTGTGTTATTCATATTTCGAGAATCGGTATTAGTTACGACGAATCATTTTTAAGCAGATTGCAAATTTACTGGAATTCTACATTTTCTTCTTCTTCTTCTTCATCTTCTTTTTTTTTAATTTATAGGACTGTAGTAATGAAGAACTCATTCAGATTTCGATATTTCTAGGAAAAGGAGGTGTTTGATTTGAAACAGTTATATTGTATGTTATATTTATTTGTGTTATTTATATTTCGAGAATTGGTATTAGTTACGATGAATCATTTTTAAGCAGATTGCAAATTTACTGGAAAACTGCATTTTCTTCATCTTTTTATTTATTTATTTATTTATAGGACTGTAGTAATGAAGAACTCATTCAGATTTCGATATTTCTAGGAAAAGGAGGTGTTTGATTTGAAACAGTTATAGTGTATGTTATATTCACTTGTGTTATTCATATTTCGAGAATTGGTATTAGTTACGATGAATCATTTTTAAGCAGATTGCAAATTTACTGGAAAACTGCATTTTCTTCATCTTTTTATTTATTTATTTATTTATAGGACTGTAGTAATGAAGAACTCATTCAGATTTCGATATTTATAGGAAAAGGAGGTGTTTGATTTGAAACAGTTATATTGTATGTTATATTCACTTGTGTTATTCATATTTCGAGAATTGTTATTAGTTACGATGAATCATTTTTAAGCAGATTGCAAATTTACTGGAAAACTGCATTTTCTTCATCTTTTTATTTATTTATTTATTTATAGGACTGTAGTAATGAAGAACTCATTCAGATTTCGATATTTATAGGAAAAGGAGGTGTTTGATTTGAAACAGTTATATTGTATGTTATATTCACTTGTGTTATTCATATTTCGAGAATTGGTATTAGTTACGATGAATCATTTTTAAGCAGATTGCAAATTTACTGGAAAACTGCATTTTCTTCATCTTTTTATTTATTTATTTATTTATAGGACTGTAGTAATGAAGAACTCATTCAGATTTCGATATTTATAGGAAAAAGAGGCTTGCTTTGGAAACAGATTTAATTGCGCTGCATATAAAGTCATGTTCCCAATTGGGAACATTGGCTATTAAAAGGTTCAGTTGAATATCTCTCTGTGTTATTGATATTTGAATAATCGGTATCGGTTACGACGAATTATTTTTAACAAACTGCAAATTATGTAGAATTCTGAATTTTGTAATTCTTCTACTCCCTCCCCTCCTTTTTTTAAAGAATTTTTAGGACTGCAGTAATGAAGAATTCATTCTGATTTCGATGTTTCTTGGAACAAGAGGTGTTTGGTTTTGAAACGGTTTTATTAAATATTATGTATTGGTATTATACATGTTTGATAAATAGGTATTAATTATGCAAATTATGTGGACTTCATTCTGATTTCGAAATTTCTCGAAATAGGAGGTGTTTAGTTTGGAACAGATTTGTTAAATTTTATATCCATTGGTGTTATTCATATCTCAAGAATTGTTATTTCTAACACAGAATTACTTTTCGGAAGATTGCAAATTATGTGAAATTCCGCATTTTCTTCTGCATCTTCTTCTTTTTTAAAAATAATTTATAAGGCTGTAGCAATGAATAATTCATTGAGATTTCGATATTTCTTGGAAAAGGAGGTGTTTGTATTATAACAGCTTTATAAAATGTAATATCCATTTGTATTATTAATATTTCGAGAATCGATATTAATTAAGATGAATAAATTTTTAGGGGTAATTTCACTGCGAAGTGTCTTGGATGAGGACATTTTGGGTAGGTTTGAGACATTTCAGAAATAATTGAAATTTTTTCAGTCAAACAAGAGGCAACAGTTAACTCAGTCAAGCAAATTGCAAAGCTTAAGACAAAAAAGGTGGCGTAACAAATCCGCAAACTCTTAAAAATGCATTAATGAGACCATGCGGTGTTTTTTGCTTGTATTTATGATTTACCCAACTTGTAATTTTTTAAAGCAATGTGAATAACCAAAAATACGTACATATGAAAATATATATATATATATATATATATATATATATATATATACAGTAAACCTCGTTTATCCCGATAAAAACGGATAAACGGAATCAGATTTGTGGACATTAATTTTATTTAATGTTCACATTAGAAAATAATTTTTAACTATGATAGCAAGAACGTAACTTTAAGTAGTCCAAATATTCGCTTTTTAATTTGATTTAAAGTAAAGTTCCTGCATAGATTGTACAATAAATTATGGTAATAAGATGCTTTTTGTTGAGTTTAAGAAAACTTTACTAGTCTTACCAATTCTTTGTTAAGAAATGATGTGAATTGTTGCTCTTATATTTTTTAATGTCTTGTAAACAATACTATGTAAATTTGCTACAAACATAGTAATTTATTGTAATAAACGGTAAGTCTACTTAGTGAAGGATTCTGTTTTGCTTATTACTCATATTACCTGGATTCTGGATTATCCGGATTGCATATGGTCCCAGTTAGTCCGGATAAACAAGGTTTTACTGTATATATATATATATATATGTGTGTGTGTGTGTGTGTGTGTATGTGTGTAAGTAAGTAATATATCCATTACATAACGTCCTTAAAATACAACCTGAAAAGGAAAACCAGCTCATATTTACATGGCTGGAGCTAGACTCAGCCTGAAAGGAATAAAATTTTGATGCAGTTTGGCCGAATCGTTTATTAGAGCGACAAAAGTACATCCGTCCATTTCAGAAGACGGCTCGGAAGCTAATATCCCCTTTCAACCTTACGCGCGAGAGGGCGAAAAAAAATGTGGCTGTTATTTAGTAGAGTCAGCAGATATTGGAGCTCGCAATGAGGACCCACGCCGGAATTCTAACATGTACACGTGTAGAACTGCAAACGCATGCGATTTATGGGAAGTTCTGTTGCTAAGGGTTTTAAAGTTATAAATTAATATTACTGCGGATTGGATTTAGGAAAGGGAATTTAAATGCTAGAATGGAGGGCATAATATTTAATATATTACAAATATATATGTATATATATATATATATATATATATATATATATATATATATATATATATATATATATATATATATATATATATATATATATATATATGAATATATATATATATATATACGTATATATATACATATATATATATACATAAATATATATACATATATATATATATAAATATATATATATATATATATATCTATATATATATATATATATATATATATATATATATATATATATATATATATATATATATAAATATATATATATATATATAATATATATATATATATATATATATATATATATATATATATAAATAATATATATATATATATATATATATATATATATATATCCCCCCCCCCCCGCAATACACATTCTCGTTCTGGGGATTCCGTTTCCTTTCAATACTTCCAAAGTCTGACCTTCCTAATTTGCTAAGGCCCCGAGACCAAACCTCTCGACACTTTTACGGCATGTCAGACCGTTACCGAACTGCCCTCGCCAATCAAACTCGAAGATTAATCGACTGTGCCTTCAATCGAAATGTGTGCATCCAGCAGATACGCGATTATGCGTGTGCGAGAGTGGAAGGGGAGGCAGAAAGAGTCGGTCATAAAATATGCAAATTTCAGATATTCGGCATTCGTTATTTAAAGCCGGGGAGGAAGGGAATGTCAGACCCTTTATCTCCAAGAGTGTCTGTCGCCCGTCGTTGTTCCGTTTACGACTTTCCAACTTTTTCGGATGCCATTCGGAGAAACGTTTCTCTTATGCAGAGTAAATCGTTTTCAATTCACTTCAAGGCCAAAGTGCTCTGTGAAAGGGTAATTAATTATATAGGAAGTTATTTTCTCCCATACTTTTCTATTAGATAATTTCTACCCTACTTTAAGTTTTTGAAAATTCTTGTCGTTACATGGTGCTGTACTCCTAGGATTTGCAGTATTAAAGCGGTAACGGAAAAAAATGAAATTTTTTTTTAGCCGCAAATAATTAACCCTTCAGCGGGCGCGCCAATGTTTGGAACACCAGCAGGCGCGCGTGGCACAAAGTGCAACGTCTCTTTCAACCTTGAATATTCCTTTTGTAATCAGGGCCCGACTTAGCCTAGTTGGGGCCCGGGGCAAAAATTTCTTTGCGGGGCCCCCCTCTGCTTCACTACTTCAGTAATGAAGAACCGAACTTTATGGAGGTATTTAATTTTTTCACCTCATTATAGATATATAACAAGAAAATTGTCTTGAACCTAAAATTTTCTATAAAGTCCCCCGCCCCCCTCCAATGGTCAGACGAAATATCGTTCTGTCCATTTTATTGATTTTCTGACAATTCTATGTCCATCATTAAAAGAGATACAACAGCACATCTGAAGAGCCAAAATTTGACAAAAATGCTATTTAAATTTATTCGTTATATTTCCGTGATTTTTCATTCTCAACAATTCAAAATCTCAGAAAAGTTCATTAAAGAAGGATACGTAAAATAAACTTTCTGTTCGATTTGGGGCCCCCCTCTGATGTGGGGGCCCGGGGCAACTGCCCCGTATGCCCCTGCCTTAGTCAGGCTCTGTTTATAATGAACGTTTTTTTCAAGCTGAAAATAATAATTCTGCGTTTTATGACAGGATATAAAATTTTGATAATATTGAGATATATTTATAATTAAAGGCCAAAGAATGTAGATACAATCGCCTTATTTCAAAACTGTCCGGTTTATTGGAACTAAGGACAACTTGCGAATTCATTCCTATTATGTCCAAAAACCTAAAAAAAAACAATTAGATTGTCCATCTTCGTGATATGCGGGATACCGTGAAATAGCTACACATTTGATCGACTACATCTACTCCTGCTTTTGTCGCATTGTAATCCAGTATAATCGCTGGTTTACCACGGTTAAATTCCGACTAACAATGAATGGAAAGGAATTCAAGGAGAGAATCAGACCTGCGTTAGAAAGGGTGTAGCTATAAATAGAAACTGCTCAGAACATTCAAACCTTACATGTAAAAACAAACCATTCAAAATTACGAAAATGTTGCACTTTGTACACGGGTGCGCCCTTTGAAGGGTTAATCATCTCAACTCTACTAGTATTTTTTCATGTCACTTTTTCGATTACACAACCATTTTCTGAAATTCGTTCACATAAGTGCCAAAAGTCATGAAGCTGGTTAAAACATATTTTTTAATCTATATGTTCCTAAACCTCGGAATTTGCTCGTGTATAATTCAAAGTAGCACGACGACGATTACATTTATAAGAATGCATTGATTTCAATACAAAAAGTATAAAACAAGTTCTTTTAATATCCGGTTAAGAATTATGTGTATATTATATGAATAATTAATTGCTCGACTATTGCATACTGTGACATACATTTAAAATTGTAGTGCTGCCATCTGTCGGCTGAAAAAGGAATCATTTGTTTTCTACAAAATTACCTTATTTTCATAAAAATGCCGCTAAATCGGTAATGAGGCTTTAAGAGTATGTGGCTCGAGACACACTTCTATGAAAAAAGTAAATGAAGTAGGGTAGTGTAAAGCAGTATAAAGTGTAGTGTAAAGTAATAAAGCAGTATAAAGTGTAGTGTAAAGTAATAAAGTAGTATAAAGTAGAAAAGCTGTAATAAAGTAGGGTAAGTAATTATCTAATAGCTACGAGTATGTTAACACTATTTTACAGGTTTTCCATGGGAAAAGCATGGGCAACGTAATCTGAGAGAAGGAAAATCAAAATTGTTGTCATTGATACGTTGATTCTAAAGTGAAAATAATATATTTACACATAAAAAATTCGTAAAATAATTTTACCTCATTAAAATCACCTTACTCACCTGCCCTCTGGTGACCGAAACATATACTACTTAAAACTCTTCCAAAAGTACGGCTTGGTGTAAGTACAGCTCTCTGTGCACGATGGCCACAATTTATTGCTTTAACAGAATTTAAGTAGCATAAACTGTAAAGAAAAATTTTTTGAAGGAATAATTAGAGGAGTTTAATATCATTCTAAAGTATTATTATCTCGTTAAACCATCCAAACTGAAAACATAATTTTGCGTCATTAATGTGACGCTTTTTCATAGAAGTGTGTCAGGAGTGTCACAAATCGCACTGTGTCATTCTCGAACGGAAGTTTCTTTTGAAAATTATGAAAAATTATCTATGAATGCTCTTGAATTACAAATTACCCCCACGTATAGTATTCAACTGATTATCTCGAAAGAAACCTTCATTTCGGCACAAATGGGAAATGAGATTGAATTTTGGTGCTCTATGAACGTGAGTGATCAAGTTAAAACTGATATAAGAGAAATTATTTGTAGGGAGCAAAAGCTAACACTTAATTAATTAATCAACGTTCTAATTTATGATAAAAGCTTTAATAGATGCTATCAAAGTTTTTAAAAAAACCTTTTAATAAAAAGATTATAAGCAATAATACGCAATAATACGTAATAATATAACTTTACAGGCTTCTAAAAAACCCATTAAAATCATAGTTGTATAATAAAATTTTTCGTATATGATTTAACATTATTTTTTTCCTAATATATATATATATATATGTCAAAACATCAATTAAATTTACAGGGGGGGGGGGCTGAGAATAATCCAATTTAACATTAAAATCATTGGCAAAACGCGTTGGAAAAAAGGGTTTTTCCCCGTTTCGGAAGATGACCACGATTCGCGAAGTTCCATCGAGAAAATCTATTTTTGATGTACAGGGTTTGGCGCAAAAATTAATGCTTGCGTAAACAGAAGACTATTCCAGAAATTAGCATGTGGTGCTTTGGGCATGCGCGATAAAGAGGGACGCGCTGATAGAATAGATAATTACGCAGATAAAATTGGGAGCTCGCTGCTTGCGGCCGCTCTGTTCGGCGTCGCCGAGTTTTAAAAATGGCAATCTAGGTAAAACGGTTTCGAGCGTGGTTTTCTTAAAGAAGAAATAAAGTAACTGATTCTCATTATGGATTGATTATTTGTTCTACGCGTCTTCCACTCGCCAACGACATTACTGGAAATGATGACTGCAAATTGATATTTTATAGTAGGCGTAAATCCAACGCCTGTCATATATATATAAATATAAATATAAATATAAATTATATATATATATATAAATATAAATTATTTTTATATATATATATATATATATATATATATATATATATATATATATATACATACATATATATATATATATATATATATATATATATATATATATATATATATATATATATATATATATATATATATATATATATATATAATGAACGCAAGAATACACTACATATCATATATATGCCTAATTGTGACAATTCCTACTACCCTCATATATATATTCCAGATCGAGTTTAAAGGTAAAACAGATATGTGTATATCCAAAGCAAATTTGAAGTTTCAGGTAATGATTGCTTTCCCGCGACATGAACCTCAAGAAGGAAAAAGTACTTTTAAAGGGGTCTAGGTGAGTATGAATCTAGTAAAAAATAAATAAATAAAAACTGATGTGAAGGGCTCCGCAGACCCGTTTTTTATTTATGCATAGGAATATCAGGGACACATAGAAATATCGTGGGCCTATGTTCATGGGACGAAGGATAAAACGGATGAAATGAAAGGAAAATCTGTCAACTTATATTCATCCGATGGCAATGGACAAGACACGGTTTTAAAGAAAACCGTGCCAAAAACTGGCACGGTTAGCATTTGGCATTGGTACGTTATCATTCTAACAACCATTACTACACAGTTAAGAATACCTGTAGAACTCTTGTTTAAACGAGCAATTCTTCCACTTTTGAACTGTTGCGTTTTTGAATCCTAAGTAAATTTCTATAACGAACTTGCTTAATATTATAAACTTTTATTGATGGAAGGGTGGATGACTTCATTATCTAGAGTTCAAAGGGAATATATATAATTTATAAATATAAAATCCTTTTTTAATCTCCTTTCCTGTGCGCAACACTTCAAACTTTAACTTTTTAACTCCACTTAGAAAATTTTTACTCGATGTTTTTAAACTTTTTTAGAAATTTTTTACTTTTTTCTTTTACTAGCTTTTTCATTCTTTAATACCGGCTTGCATAACTCGAAATGTGATGAGAGTGATATTACTTCATGGGAAGCTCCTGTAGGCAGCGAGAAAATAGGATAGATAGGAAAGAGAAAAATATTTTATCTAACAAAAAAATAAACTTACCGATTCTTTTAAAAATTAAGTAAATATTAATATTCCTGCCCCTTTCATAATATTAAAAATTTCTAAAAAATATTCCCCAGTTTTTAGATTTATAATTTTTAGATTTAGTTATATATATATATATATATATATATATATATATATATATATATAGAACTTCCACTCTGACTAGCGCCAGGCTTGGTGTTCTTTGGTTAAGTACTTATTCAAACTTAATTCATTTATTAAACAATTCTTCTGTTAATAATGGATTGTACGGTGTCTGAGAGTGTTTATTTAATAGATCATACTCATCAGAAACAATCCATTGGTTTTTAGACAGTATTGACACCGCTGATGAAGAAATGCTGTCAAAAACCTTATTTATACTTTTCTTTACATGATGTTGGTTCCTGGCTGCAAGTAGCTTTAGAGCTATTACTGGTTTTCTCTTTCATCTTATTCTTATATATATATATACAGTGGAATCTCGATCGATCGTTTTCGGATCCTTCGTTTTTCCGTATGTGTCGTTCATTTTATCCAGTCCCAACGATCATATTGCTTTGTTATGTTTCCGCATCTATCGTTTTCCCGCATTTATCGTTATTTCAATCGGTCCCTTGAAAAACGATAGATCGAGATTCCACTGTATATATATATATATATATATATATATATATATATATATATACCTATACCCGCACAACACACCGATCTCTATTAGACGTCTATAATACCTCACCTCATAAAAAAGAGTACCTCTATAAGACGTCTAAAAATATCTACATCACGTGGAATGGAGCTCTATAGGAGCTCCGAGGTGTGCTCTCTTTGATATCCATAAGACGTCTACGATATCTAAGCGCCGCTCTATAGGACGTCTATAAGAGCGAAAATTTCGATGTGGAGGGTACGCGATTTAGATATTTTAGACCTCTAAAAAACGTACTATTCCCCTCCAAAACATTGTATTTTGGATCTTAATTTTTTAATAATAAATTAAGAAAAATTAATTAAGCTCAATTTATTTCGAGCAATTTGCATTCTAATAGGATATTTTTATGCAAAAATAATTGCTACAGAGATTCTAAAACTAAAATTAAATTTATGGAAGTATAACAAAGAGTATAAAAATAATAACCACTATTATTTTTATGCTCTTTGTTATACTTCCATAAATTTACTTTTAGTTTTAGAATTTCTGTAGCAATTATTTTTGCATAAAAACGTCCTAATAGAATGCAAATTGTTCAAAATAAATTAAGCTTAATGTATTATAATAAATTAAGCTTAATAAACATAATGTATTATTACTTATTAAGTAATAATTATTACTTAATAAGTAATAATACATTTACCACTATTATTTTTATACTCTTTTGTTATACTTCCATAAATTTACTTTTAGTTTTAGAATCTCTGTAGCAATTATTTCTGCATGAAAATGTCCTATTAGAATGCAAATTGTTCGAAAGATATTAAGCTCAATTAATTTTTCTAAATTTATTAGGAAATTTAGGTCCAAAATACAATGTAAATATTGATATTTACCACTACTTTTGATGTTATTATGATGACAATTATCATACATTATAACTGCCAAAAATAGCGATATATATTATTACTTAAATAATAATATTATTACTAATGTTTAATGTAAAAATATTTAAAAATAATTATAATATTAAATATTATAATAATAAAACTATTATTTTTGCATTAAATCTAAATAATGTAAATAAATTTAGTTTTAATGTAAAAATATTTTTACATTAAAACTTGGTATTAACGCATTCTGAAATTTAAGAAAAAAAGAAAATTAACCAAAATGCTAATTTTTCAATTGAAAAACTGAACTATCATAAGTGCATATATAATTTTCTTAAAATGTAATTGTTCTAATTAATAAATATACATTTCACAGTTAAAACATAATTTGAATACTGAATTACCGTTTAAATTTGCCTGAAGACAAGTTTCTTCCTTTTTAATAGCTATTCCTTTTTAATAGCTATTCCTTTTTAATAGCTTATTTATTCGTCATTGGTTTTTGACAGTTTGAACCAGTTTTTGATGCTCGTAATATCAAAAACCCAACCCTGCAACTGTATACTGGTTGAATATATAGATATCTTATATCTCTCTCTTTTTTCAGCCATCATTATTTATAAAAGTAACTTTAATAAGACCTAATAAATTAAGTTTCAAAAAGTATATCTATGAACATCATAATTTATTTTTATAAAAACTTTTCTGCTTCAATTGAATTTTCATTATAATTATCTTCTTCAATAATTAATCTATAATTGTTTGTGCTCACATTCTTTAAAATATATTTTTAATACTGCAAAAAAGAAAGGAAGAAAAACTTTTTTAATAAAAGTCTTTATTGAATACAAAATTTTTTCATGAAAATTTCTCCCTCGCAATTTTTTTTGTTTTTGGAATTCCTCGCTTTTGCTTGCTGTAAACAATCTTTAACAACAGTTTCTATTTCTTGGTCCGTCACATGCTTGTGTAATGGATTTCTCCTAGCTGCATCTAGAAGTACAATAAATAAATTTTTAATTCGTTGGAAAATATCGCTAGGTTTACCTTAATATCGTTCACATTTTGTGAGATGGGTTTTAACTTAATGCATAACTTTTACCTTTTCCTTACGGGGTGGGATAACATGTATCCCAAGAATACGGGCCCAAGAATAAATATACATATAGATACATATGTACATAACACATACATACATATATACATACAAAAGAGGTAAGTAACGATAAGTAATCCTACGTTAAAAACCCGCGGTAGTTTCGTTAGAAGAGACTACCTGAAATTTTTTTCTTTGCTTTTCGTTCTATAAATTCCTAATAAGGGTGATTATACGTAAAGTCAGACTACGAAATACAACTCGCATGATAAGTTACCTTAAATATTCAACCATTCCTAAAAAAAAAAGAAAAAAATGCATACCGAGTCCCTGTTCCTGAATACCTAATTTCTGAAAATTCCACCTATCGTTACATTTTATTTATCGTTACACATTTTTATCGTCACTGTTACATCGTCCAATTATTCCAACCATTCGTTATCTGCTGGAGACGAGACACCGAGCGAAATGTATAAAAAAGGAAGAAGAAAAAAACTGTTATTATTATAATTCAGTCACCATGTCAGATCCGCGCTGATAGTTAAGGGTTTAAACGTGTATCACATGCGTAAAAAGCTTCTGCAGACTGGGATGCGCTGTCACGGCTTGATGTAATTTATTTTTAATTTGATTTAATCCGCCAAGTCCCGCGGAGGTATTTCGTGACCGAGTGTAAAGATAGCGCGCAGATGCAATCAGTGAAATTGTAGAAACGGGAATTTTTTTTTTTTCGATTCTCCCCCCCCCCCCCCCTCCCCCCGTTTCATACGGCATAAAATGGGCGAATTATTCCTGCCGATGCCTCGCCAGAGTGGTTATTAAATGTTGAATTATGGTATGATTGTTCGGTCCGGGTCAATTAATCAATGCGAAGAATTTTTAAGTCGGACTTTTTTAAGGTCTGCGAAAAGGGGTTCAGGGTCTAATATGTGCACTTAATAGCCAAATGGGGGTCTAAGAAAATGCGTAGAGACGGCAGGCATCCATTTGCATATGTTATGGTATATTTAATACGTAAAAGAAAATATATATATTAATATGAGAAAGTCGTATTTATTTAATATATATATATATATTTATTTATATATATACATACATATATACATATATATATGTATATGCATATACACACACACACATACATACATATATATATATATATATATATATATATATATATATATATATATATTTATATATATATATATATATATATATATATTTATATATATATATATATATATATATATATATATATATATATATATATATATATATATATATATATATATATATATATTTATATATACACTGCTGGCCACCCAAATTGCAACAGCAAGAAAGACAAGAGATATCACAACAAAATTTATTTTGTAGATAACATGTTGACCAAGTATCAAATGATTAGATTTATAGACTTCTGTGAAGTGTGGTTCCTGCCAAAATCAGTAGCCAGAGTAGCCGCCATTGTTGGAGATCACCGCTGCCACACGCCTCGGCATTGATTCAAAGAGACTTTGGATGAGTTCTTGGGGTACAGCAGACCAAGCAGCTTCCACACGTTGCCAAAGTTGATGTGCTGTGGCAGCTGGGGATGGAATCTGGGTCAATCGTAGAGCAACCATGCACCACATGTTTTCTATTGGCGAAAGATCGGGAGATGGAGGCGGCCAGGGAAGCAATTCAATCTGGCGATTGACGAAGAACCGTTGGACAATGCGTGCCACGTGTGGTCGCGCATTATCCTGTTGAAATATGGCTGTGGGCCAGCCCTGAAGGTAAGGAAGGACAACTGGCTCCAACACCTCGGAGATGTAGCGCTGGCAGTTTAAAGTACGGGAAATGCGTACTAGAGGTGTGCGAGAGTGATATCCAATACCGCCCCATATCATAATACCGGTGCAGGACCAGTGTGGCGGTGCATAACGCAGCTGTTCAGCATCCTCTCTTCACGGTGTCTCCAGACTCGAATGCGACCATCGTGGTGTTGCAGACAGAAGCGTGACTCGTCAGTAAAGACAGTTTCATTCCATTCTGCCGTCCACATCCTTCTGTCATCGCACCATTGGCGGCGGAGACGTCTGTGGTTCTGCGTCAAGGGTAGACAAAGCAATGGACGTCTTGCGGACAGACCACTCTGCTGTAAACGGCGTCGAATGGTACTCGCAGACACTGGATGATGCGTTACAGACTGCATGTGCTTAGCTATGGTTCGTGATGTGACTGAGCGATCCGTCACTGCCATGCGCACAATTTGCCTGTCATCACGTGAAGTGGTGCGCTGAGGTGGATGCGATCGAACACGCCGGTCCGTCGTACCCTCCTGCATCCAACGATCACATATCCGCATTACAGTTGTTTGGTTTCGTCCAACACGACTACCGATTTCCCTGAAAGATAATCCACAATCTCGGTAGGCCACTATCCTTCCTCTGTCGAACTCGGATAGTTGATCAAAAGATGATCGCTGTTTACGACGAGGCATAATTGATCGTTTTTTTGAAAAAACCACAAGAAAAACACAATTGCCGAACTTGAAATCGTCGAAATCTCCATGCCTTAAATAGCGCTTTGAAGTGGCGCCACAGGCGCGCGTGATGTGCGTCTGCGCTGAAATTCTAATCATTTGCATATCTCACCTCCGCTAATGCATGTTGTAAATTTCATGTTATTTGCACGTTTCCTTCAGGGTGTTGCATTTACAGTGGCCAGCAGTGTATATATATAGTTTACAAATGTAAATTACTTAATAGGAAACAAAAATGAGTAAATAAATTTTAGGTGCTAAGCTGCTCACAAAAATATTTACGATATATAGATATTTAAAATTAAGATGACTAAAAGAGCAGATGCGACCATTTAATACTCCTATAACCTGAAATAAGATAGACATATAAAAATAAGCAAAAAACGGAAGTGGAGGTGGTATAGTTGATGACTGGGGGGGGGGGTGTATATATATATATATATCTTTCTGCAATGAGTGAAATTATAGTAGAGAGATTTCCCCCCCGTTTTATACGGCATATAATGTGCGAATTATTCCTGCCGATGCATCGCCAGAGTGGTTATTAAATATTGAATTATGGTATGATTGTTCGTTCCGGGTCAATTAATCAATGCGAAGAATTTTTAAGTCGGAATTTTTTAAGGTCTGCGAAAAGGGGTTCAGGGTCTAATATGTGTACTTAATAGCCGAATTGCGGTCTAGGAAAATGTGTAGAGACGGGATGCATGCAGTTGCATATGTTATATTAAATTTAATACGTAAAAGAAAATATATATTAATTATGTGAAAGTCGTATTTATTTAATACAAATTGTTACATATGTGTATTTGTATACATATGTACACACACACACACTATATATATATGTATATATAGAGAATATTCTTTATAACGGCCACTAATGGTTCCAAAAAAAGTGGCCTTTTGAGGGGTGTACATCGAAAAGTAGTTCCTTCTATAACGTTGAACCTATGGAGTCATTAATAGGTTTTGAATAACATCTGGTCGTTTAGGGGGGTAGCTAGCTAGAGAATTTTCCCTGCTTATATATATATATATATATATATATATATATATATATATATATATATATATATATATATAAATAAATATATATATATATATATATATATATATATATATATAAATAAATATATATATATATATAAATATATATATATATATATATATATATATATATATATATATATATATATATATATATATATATATATATATATATTCAGTGACGCACCCAGGGGGTGGGCCAAGGGGCCCTGCCCCCCCCCCCCAAAGAAATAGAAATTGCATTATGAATATTGAATCTGCATTATAATATTTTTATCCGTTCAACTCGCCTCACCCCAAGTTAAAATCCTGGGTGCGCCACTGTCCCTAAGGATCAGTAACAGGACGAATTAGGCGATAGAAGTTGCAACTCAGATATATTTCATTAGCATATATTGTGTAAACATACATATGTGTACCTAAGTATAAGCACCTTAACATGAGGTACATATTTGTGTGTGTGGGGTATATACTTACACATGTGGCACCAGTGTGTTAAAAGTATACCAGCGAATTTCGACCGGAGCCCCCTTTTCCCTCCCTCTTTTCTGCCCCGCGCTGCTGCAAAAGCCTGCAATTTGGGTGCGAGCGGAAGTGATTTTGTGTGCATTAGAGAAATGGCCGAGTAGCATGGCTGTCATTGCATGGAGTCGAATGGCCGCTCGTCCAATTGAAGTCATAGCGGACGATTGTTTTTCCCATTGGACGGAACGAAAGTGTAATTATGACGTCTGTTTCCAGACGTAGAAACGAGAAATGGAAATGACAGGAGGCTGGGAGGAGTCACACACGCCGAAAGGTGCGTATCACTGCGGCAAAGGGAGAGAGAGGGGGGGCAGAGTTTTTTTTCCAGGGGCCCAACCATGACTTTTGTTTTGGCCCTCTTGTGGTTATTGGATGATTGAGTTGCAACTTCGTGCGCCTCTTTCGTCCCGTTACTGATTGTTTCAGAATGATGTTTATAGTTAGGGTGTCTTGTATTTTTTTTTATATGTGTGTAGCATATATATATGTTGTATGTATACATGTATGCATGTATATTTTTAGATATGTACTCATATATGTATGTGTATACACACACATATTTATATATGTTTGTACGTATGTATGTATATATATATATATATATACAGTGGCGCACCTAGGATTTTTTCTTGGGGGGAGGCCGAGATGAACGGATAAAGAAATTTATAAGACAGGGGACGGGGTGTAAGATGAACGGATAAAAATATTTATAATGGAAAATCAGTATTCATAATGCAATTTCTATTTCTTTGGAGGGGGGCAGGGCCCCTTGCCCCCCCTTGGGTGCGCCACTGTATATATATATATATATATTGCTACTTTAAATAGTTATTAAGGCAGATAAGCCGAATTTGCAATAATGTATATTCGGAAACTGCATAATTTTGGCTGTTTACTTTTTAATAGGATTAAAGCATCAATTTCACCTATTTTATATTTGAAATTTACTTTCCATTGTACTAAATCTAAATTTCATTAATACCCCTTCATCGATAACACTTACTTTTGATTGACAACAATTACAAGATAAAAAGAATTTTTATATACCACGTTTTTAAATTTTCTGTTGAATCATATAAACTTGACAATTCTATGTATAAATAAATACTTTTTAAAAATTTTTTTTATGTATTATCCCATCAACTTGAAAGAAAATGATCGGCCTGCACTGTGCACAAAATGCAATGATGTACCGTGAACCACGCAGTTCTGTACCTCGGGAAAAAAACGCTTCGCCAAGGGACAGGCTTAAGTCGCATTAAGCCGGGTTAGAACCTTGGAAGGACTTCGCATCGAAGAGTTTGACTGCTGCAAAATTACTGGAAAGACCTCTTATTTCGCCAAATCACAATTTTAATATTTTCCTATTTAATCATTTTTCACTTGTATTTATTTTTATTTTTCTCTCCTTTTCTGTCTTAATTGCACAAACCTTCACTTAATTATTCTTTTTCACTTTCTTTTATTTAATTTTAATCACTTTTTAGTCGTTTCCACTATCCACAGACTTTATATACTGCTAACTTTTATAATTTTTTAAAAATTTTTTGCACAATATTTTTGTAAACAAACTAAATTCACATGTATTCTGTTTTCAAAATCGTCAAACGCCGTTACGCAAAAGTGCAAGCATTGATTTCGATCGAAGCTCTACCTTGCGGATTTTTTTGCTTAAAGGTGGCTAAAAGTATTTAAAAAATGCATTGTCATCGTGTTCTGAGCTATTCTAAAAGTTTCAAATGTCTAGTTAGTCGGGGAAGTTAGTTAAAAATCGATTGCAAGATTTGTACTTGACAAACAAGAATGCGAGTTAATAAAAACGTGGTAATAATTACAAGATAAAAAGAACATTTTATATACCATGTTTTTATATTTTCTGTTGAATCATATAAACTTGACAATTCTATGCATTATAAATAATTTTTAAAGTTTTTTTTGATGAATTATCCCATCAACTTGAAAGAAAATGAAGTTAATTCGAAGTTAACTTGCGTTTAACTTTTCGTTCCCGTCCCGGCCAATAGATGGCTGCACCAGTCTACAAAACAAAATTAACTGAAAATAACTGAAAATGAATTTAATTCTGCTTTAAGATCGCTAAAAGCATTAAAATAATGCATTGTCATCGTGCACTGAGCTATTCTAAAAGTTTCAAATGTCTAGCTAGCCGGTAAGTTAGTTAAAAATTGATTGCAAGATTTGTACGGGACAAACACACAAACACACAAACACACAAACACACAAACAAACAAGAAAGCGAATTAATAAAAACATGGTAAAAGAGGGTTTCATTTCACGATACTACATATGCTGCTTTATGGTGGAAGCCATTACTGTATTTCCTAGCACCCCTAACTGTAGATACGGCTCCCTAGCATAACCGGACACCCCGATTGAAAACCAATGGGATAGCGCATGAGAAAAATTAAATGTATTTTTCCCCCTCCTGTATAAATGTAAATTAACTTAAATTATGCAAAGTAATTATTTAGCGTTGCTTTCAACTGATGAGTTCGAGATATTTGGAAATTTAACCATCAGTTTCATCTATTATTATTTCTTCTATAATTTAATTTTACGTTTCCATTAAATTTTATTGATCGCTCTTGCTCTGTAACACTTACGTTTGATTGACATGAATGCATTTATGTAATTCATTAAAAGACACCTATATGGGTGTCTTTAAATGATGCTACAAATGCTGCTTTATGGTGATACTCATTACTATATTGACCGGGGCCCCCATCTCGATAGGTACACTAGGGAGCCTTATCCCCAAGTGTAGATACGGCTCCCTAGGTTACCGGCTGTCGTTAGGCTAACCCATGAGAAAAATTAAATATCTCTCTTTCCCCATCTGGAAATAAATGCAAATTAATTGAAATTTTGGGTAAGCCGAGAAATTATTTAGTATTACTTCCAAATGACTAGTTCCAGATATTTAGAAATTTAAGTAATATATATATATATATATATATATATATATATATATATATATATATATATATATATATATATAATATGAGTACAGGAAAACTTCTCTAAGCCGGCCGGTAATGGTACCGACAAAAAGTGGCCGTTTTGAGGGGTGGCCTTTAAAAAAAATTTCAGTTAGTCTCTTCTAATGAAACTATCGCGAGTTATTAACGTAGGATTGCTTCTCGTTGCTTACCTCTTTTGTATGTATATATGTATGTGTTATGTAGTATATTTGTATCTATATATATGTACGTATGTATATAGATATACATATACGTACGTCAAAATATTGACGCATTTTGGTACTTTTCTGTTTAACTGTTTACTGCTTGTCCAAGCGATACATACTGAGTTTGGCGCTCTGCCAAAATTATAACTCGCGAGATACGGACGGACGTTTTTAGCGTCTGAAAATTTACTTTCCGAAGGACCGTTATGGAGGAACGTAATCCTACGTTAAAAGAGGTTTTTTTTTCCATAGCATTGGCTCCATGGAGTCTTGAATCGGTTCTGAACAAAATATGGTTGTTTAGAGGGGTAGCCGGCCAGAGAAGTTTCAATATCAATATATATATATATATATATATATATATATATATATATATATATATATATATATATATATATTTATATATATATATATATATATATATTTATATATATATGTATATATATATATATATATATATATATATATATATATATATATATATATATATATATATATATATATATATATAGAGAGAGAGAGAGAGAGAGAGAGAGAGAGAACTGAGTAACGTTAAGCATCTTACTGTATTTATATTGTTTTACGAAAACTATTTTATGGCTTGTATTTCTAACTGGAAATTATCTTATTAATAATGTAAAATTTCCCTTATACGAATGACACCTGTAATTTCACGCTATGGTGCATCTCACAACATGCAATTCAGCAAGACGCCGTGGTAAAAGGTTATTCGAAAACTGCACCCCATGGAGAGGAATGGACAGTTCTCTGTCCTCCGAAGACAATACATTCATAACAAAGGGAATTTCCTATCGCAGACTGCCTAAGGTTTAAAAATTCTCGCTGAAAACTTTTCGGGTCCCCCCATACAGAGATAGGCTCGTGCAATATTGCCTCTTCTTCCGAAAATAGCGAACATTCTGGAGGGTGATGCATCTCTGCAGATATAGAATCTTTGAGCATTTTATTTGAATTGGAAACACCGGGAATAGCGCGGGGGTGGGAGAAAAGAAAGAATCGCCCCGTGAAGAACATTTTCAGGAAACTCGAATGCTTTCCTGCAGATTTCGGAAAAAAGGGAAGAAGGAAAAAAAAATAGTATAAAAAAGACCAGGGCCCAGCTATGACCTTTTCTTATTTCGTTTTATTTTCCAAATTCCCTTTCGAATACCGCTTGGCGACGGTTTGGCGAATGGATCCGATTTCCAGCCTGTCGCATGCAGGGGTAAAGTGAGATTGCTTATATGACTGCAGGGTTGGAAATAAATTCGCGAAAATTGACGAGAAAATATTGGCAATTTTCTGCTTAATATTTTACTTGTTAATTTAACGAGAAAAAAAATTTCAGGTAGTCTCCTCTAACGAAACAACCGCGTGTTATTAACGTAGGATTACATATCGTTTATTTACCTCTTTTTTCTTTTATTTTGACGCATTTTGGTACTTTACTATTTAACTGTTTATTGCTACCGGGTTTGGCGCGCTGCCAAAATTATAACTCGCGACGCAGGACAATTTTTTTTCTCTCCGCAGGACTGTTATTGAGGAACGTAATCCTACGTTAAAACTGTAAGAATAAGAATCTTGCTACATTTATAAACGAAATTATTAAATTTTGGAGCCATTGGAGCATAAATCACGTTAGTATTAGGTACGCAACAACAATAAAGCTGGTGTTTTGCTATGGGTTTTGTTATACTATTTTATAACCAATTTACCTGTAAAGTGGTTGAAAAAAGAGTAATTTTAAAGAAAATAAATAAATTTAATAAATAAACTTAAATAAATAATAATGAATAAATTTAAATAAATATTAATAAATAGATTTAAATAAATGATGATAAAAATTTTAAATAATGAATAATAAATAAACTTAAATAAATAAATTTAAAATTTTCATAGAGTCCTCCCGCTACCACAGAGGTGAAAATCCCTTAATCGGATACCATTGAAACCCCCTATATCAATGAACTCTAACCCCACAGAAGCTTGTTCTGGGTGCGCCACTGACTTATATTTTTACAAAATTTATCCTCAAAAGGTTTCCTATATCATTGAACACCCCCTAGAAGGGTGTTCTGGGTGCGCCACTAGTTTTTACATTCAAAATTGATCTTCAAAATGTTATTTCCTTGTTCTGGTGAGATAAAGATGTAGGATGCATAAAATGTCTACAGCAATTATTATATGTTGATTTGAATGTAGAGGAGAGAGGGAGAATTCGATCATTATGACTTCCCCATGGGTCTGCAAAATGATCAAAGCGTATCTATGAAATGATTAGAATGTCTGTCAAATCCATAGAAAGCAACATTTAATTCTTAAATTGGAAATAAATAACAAATAAATGTAAAAAAAAAAAAAAAGACAGACGGGGAATTTTATTTTAAATGTAATTTTCGAAATTCCTCTAAGCTCGTCTCTCCCTCGGGACACTGATTATGTTTATATTTATTTTAAATATATTAATTTTGTGTATAGTCAATAAATAACTACTTTTTTAACCCAATAGATGAGTATAAACAGCTGTCGAGAGTTAAGATATGAGCCCAAAATCACCAGGAAAAAAAATCAAAATTTATTCCTACCATATTTATTTATTTTGTGTGATGTAAATAAATAACTATTTTTTGTACCTAATATAAATAAATAACTATTATTTGAACCTAACGGATTAGTATAAGTAGCCGTCGAGTGTTAAGAAATTAGTCCAAAAAGTTAGAAAACAAATCAAAATTTGTTTCCGGTATACTTGTGCGTAAAAGTAAAATTCCCTGATTTAAAACACAGAAAAATGTCTCAGACTTGCAAAAACTCGCCTATCCAGGACTAGCTTCCTAAGGCTAAACTCAGATAGTCTCGATATATAAACACTAATTTCTGCTACACGCTTCCTAATCGAAGCATTACCTACTTTTCTTTCTAGACTAATTTCTACGTCAAAGTCTGAGCTCGGAACATGAAAAATCGATGCAGCAGCAGTCAACTCCTTAAACTCAGCTTGGTCTCCACTGTTTCGGCGATAGAAGGTAAATCTCACTGTCTGGCTCCCCACCTACGCCTATAAATATGTCGTTGATACTTACATCATACTGTCTAATTTGTATACCGGTGTTAACTTTTGGAAACCGGAGCAGATCTGCAAGACATAGAATGCACACATACATACATACATACATATATACATATATATATATATATATATATATATATATATATATATATATATATATATATATATATATATATATATATATATATATATATATATATATATATATATATATATATATATATATATATATAGGGAGTCGGAGAATTGGCTGCAGGATAAGAACTTAACTAAAATCTGGTTAAAGAATAATAGTAATAATACTCGGGATAATAATAATAAAAAGATAATAGTAAAAGATTATAATTATTACATGACCACCAACAACACAAAAACAACCCCATTAATAATAATAATCATTATATGATAGCTCATAGCAGTCTTTAATACGCTAAAATAAACTAAATTATAAACCTGTAAAACACTAGAACTCTGAGGTTGTTTGTAGTTCTATCCAACAAAAACGGCACAGAGCAGAGCAAAATTTTTCTGATTACTTAACCTCTAGTATGAAAAGAGACGGGATAAAACAAGTTTCACATAGATCGAGCGACGGCTTATCATGTTAGGTATTTTTACTTATTTTATAGGTATGCAATATAAATTCAGCTGAATAAATTCAGCTGAAAGAGGACGAGTGCTTATAAAATTTTATTGTTTCTAACTGCCGTCTGAAAGAGAAAATTTTTCTTTGCTCTAAAATTATTTAGTTTTCCGGAAAACGGGTTCAATATTTTTATTTTGAACTTAACCTTTAGCTTACGGGGCCGATTATTTTTTCGATTCCCTCCTTATATATATATATATATATATATATATATATATATATACAGTGGAATCTCGATCTATCGTTTTTCAAGGGACCGACTGAACTGAACGATAAGTGCGGGAAAACGATAGATGCGGGAGCATAACAAAGCAATATGATCGTCGAGACTGAGAGAAATAAACGACAAATAAGGGAAAACGATGATTCGGAGAACGATCGATCAAGATTCCAATATATATATATATAAGTGTGTGTGTGTGTGTGTGTGTGTATAAATATATATATATATATATATATATATATATATATATATATATATATGTATATATGTTCATTCTTGGGCCCGTATTCTTAGGATACATGCTATCCACCCCGTAAGGAAAAGGTTAATGCAATGTCTAAAAATTGACGATTTCAGCCAAGAGGAACTTTATTCATTGAAGATGTCTTTTATAAGCGGGAATGTCAACGTACAAGGGCCTGTTCACATAGAATCCGTCAGCATCAGCGTAAACATTTTTAAGCAATCCTATACCAATCTTTGACCCAATTAACCAATCAGTGCCAACAGAATCTTTAACGCTGACGCTAAAGGATTCAATGTGAACAGACCCTAACACAGCCACGAATGCGAAGGTATAGAGTAAGTCCTCTGTGAGTTTATAAATCATTCGATAAGGGGGAACGTGAGCATCCTAGTGGTTAGCACATCGAGTTTCGGTACTGAGGGTGCTCGGTTCGGGTCCCGAAAAGTGCTACTTAATGCTTTCTTGTCTACGCTGGGTTTGGGCTCGTTAAATTTGTTGGCCAGAAAGACATTCCGTGTGGTTGTCGGAGTTTGGAGGAAGGTACGAGCCCACCAGATGTCATCCCCTGAGGGGGCTCTGTCCAAATTGGAGTGGCAACCTATACACCGGCAGGCATAGGTGTAGCGTGTCTCTAACTTTTTTTTGGGTGGGGGTGGGGGACACGAATTAAATTCAGTTAGGGCCCTCTTCCGCGCATTTACTATCAGACGGTCCTTAAAATATGAAATATTATGATTTTTTTTTAAATTGAATAACAATAGAATTGATGTTTGAGTAGTATTCAAAATTTATACAATGAAAATAATAAATATAATGTAAATAAAATAAGAAAAAAAATATAGCATCGAATTTTTGTTATGGATCCTATCATTATTAAAACTATGTTAAGGCTAAAGACATAATCGGAATCTTCAGTTTCACAGTTTGAAAAAGCGTAAAAATCCAACTTTCTTAAAAGCTTTCTACGATTTACCGATTTTAACTGAACTTCTATTAACGTTTTAATTTATGTCAATTTAAGTTGGGGGGCACATCCTCCCCCCCCCCACGCTTCGCCTA
The DNA here is from genome assembly GCA_907164885.2 of Dolomedes plantarius. Classification (NCBI taxonomy): domain Eukaryota; kingdom Metazoa; phylum Arthropoda; class Arachnida; order Araneae; family Dolomedidae; genus Dolomedes; species Dolomedes plantarius. Next base: position 29,472,786 of record OU015502.1, read on the forward strand.
TGCTGGCAGGGGGTTCAATCCCGGAAGGGCATAGTTGCTATGTCGAGCCATGTCTGGTGCATTGAAAGCGTTAAAAATCAATAGATAAAACAACATGTTTAACTGTAATCTTCGTATACCGTGAAACGAAAAAAAAAAAATGTTCACCTACAACGGACTCTTGTTGCACCCTCGCAATGCAATGCGATCTGTCTGACGATCAAATGATAACAGGAGAATTGACTCCTACTGCTTTCGGAATAAATTTAGCTGGCTGCCTACGCATTGGATGAGAGCTTCCCATCGATTAAACCTAACTTTGTTTTATCGCTAATAATACGGCTCCCCTCGGTGCGAGTTTGAATAGATTATGATCCATTTCACACGGAGGTCAGCACAATGCGCGAAAGACCATAAATTAAACCCTCGAAATATTCCTCTCCAAAAACTCCCGATAATATCCCGCAAGAAACCGAAGAATTTTTTGGAGAGAACTCAAGGAAGAATAAAACGAAATTCGCAGAGCGAATATTTCTACGATACGTGGATCTTTTCCCGAAGGTTTCTGGACGAGAAATCTGCAAGAAGGAAAGAAGGAAGGGCTGGCCGATCTTTTTATTATTTTTCCCTTCTTTTCTTTTTCTTATTTTTTTTTTCTATTTCTCCGAATGTCTTGGCGACGGCGTGGCGTCTGTATCCGATTTCCGGCGGATCAATAACTAACGCGTCTCAATTCCTCAATGTCCCCCCACTCGCCTTCCCTGCTAGGATGTGCTGGGGTTAACAAAAGTCCTGCTTGACCGATACGACCAACACCTCGGTTTCGAGCTCGTGCAGAGCTCAAATTATGGATAGCTAGAGCACGGGGGAAAGAGCTTTTATTGTAGCGAAACTATGAACCTGAATCTACGAGGACAGTGGACCGTTTCTGATTTACACAGATTTTCACATCATAGAAAATGAGTCTAATTCCTGGTCAACTTTTTATCTTTTCGTGTTTTAAATAAAGTTGCAGAGCCCAAATTATATACAAGAGTTCGTAGAAAATAGTTTTTATTGTACCAAAACTATGATCCTGAAGCAACCAGGACAGTGGACAGTTTTTGATTTACACAGATTTTCACATCATAGAAAATGAGTCAAATTCCTGGTCAATGTTTTATCTTTTTGTGTTTTAAATACAGTTGTAGAGCCCAAATTATGTACAGCTAGAGTTCGGAGAAAGTAGCTTTTATTGTAGCAAAACTATGAGCCTGAATCTACCGGAACGGAAAACGGTTTCTGATTTACATAGATTTTCACATCATCGAAAATGAGTCAAATTCCTGATCAACTTTTTATCTTTTCGTGTTTGAAATAAAGTTTCAGAGCCCAAATTATGTACAGCTAGAGTTCGGAGAAAGTAGCTTTTATTGTAGCAAAACTATGAGCCTGAATGCACCAAGATAGTGCAAAGTTTCTGATTTACACAGATTTTCACATCATCGAAAATGAGTCTAATTCCTAGTCAATTTTTTATCTTTTCGTGTTTTAAATAAAGTCTCAGAGCCCAAATTATTTATAGCTGGAGTTCAGAGAAAGTAGCTTTTATTGTAGCAAAACTATGAGCCTGAATGTACCAAGATAGTGCAAAGTTTCTGATTTACACAGATTTACACAGCATCGAAAATGAGTCTAATTCTTGGTCAACTTTTAATCTTTCGTGTTTTAAATAAAGTTGCAGAGCCCAAATTATATACAAGAGTTCGGAGAAAATAGCTTTTATTGTAGCAAAACTATGATCCTGAAGCAACCAGGACAGTGGACAGTTTTTGATTTACGCAGATTTTCACATCATAGAAAATGAGTCAAATTTCTGGTAAACGTTTTATATTTTCGTGTTTTAAATATAGTTTCAGAGCCCAAATTATGTATAACTAGAGCTCGGGGGAAATAGCTTTTAAAGTAAGCAAAATTATAAGCTTGTATCTACCAGGATAGAACACAGTTTCCGATTTACACAGACTTTTGCATTACAGAAAATAAGTCAAATTCCTGATTAACTTTTTATCTTTTCATGTTATAAATAAAGTTCAAATTATGGGTAAAATTTTTCAAATTTTTTTTTAAATTTGCCGTAAGCTTTTAAAAATCTAAAACTTTTTAATCAATCTACAGTTAGCATAATAGATGTAAGATTAGATTTTTAAAAGTAAAACTTATCCTCAGCAAAGGAAGGTTTTCGAATGAATATCATTCATGCCAATTTACAAATGCAGTGAATAAACTCACATTTCTTTTATCTTCTTTATCGGCCGGTCGAACCTTATTTTGAAATGAATATGATAAGCTTGTGCAGATTATATCATTTCCATTTGCGTTATCTCCACTTCAGTACTTAGCCCTTTCAGAAGAACTTTCTCAGATAGAACAATCCACAAATTCAGATTATAATGTATAGCTTTCTTTGCTGTCTCCATCATCAGATAGAAGAGTGTTCTGTGTTACATTCAAATGAATATAACACAGTCAATCTACAAATACAGATGGCAATCCTTAATTTATTTACCATTATCCTCAAGTAAAAGGGTATTTTCGGGGTGTGGCCTTGTGGTAGCACGCTGGCTTTTGGTGCTGAGGGTGCTCGGATCGAATCCTGACGCGCGCCATTAAAATACCTCCTTGTCTAGGCCGGATATGGGCACGTTAAATCCGTAGACCGGAATGTCCCTCTATGATGTCAGAGAGGGTGGGAGAGGGTATGATCCTCAGATGCAGCTCCTTGGGGTTGGTAGGTAAAAATTGAGGTGGCAGCTAGCTAAGACGAACTCTGACCCTTGTGGTGCTATATAAATCGGAGCCGTACACTTCAGCCCAAAGCCTATACGAACCTGGTCTGAAACTTCCCGCCAAGGGGCATTAGAAACAACGACGACGACAACAACAACAACAACAACAAAAGAGTATTTACAAATGTATGTCATTCCGGCCAGATAAAAAAAAAGCAGGGAATAATCTCAGATTTTTTTTAAACCTTTATTATCAAGTTGAACATTATTTCAACTCAATGTGACTTGTTTATGGATCGTCTCACATTCAGTCCCATTCAAAGGAGCATTTTCAGATAAATATAAGACAGGACAGTCCGCAAATTCAGATTATAATCTGCATTTTTATTCTCCTCTTCCATCTCCAGAATATAACACATGGCAACCAATAAACAATGCAGGGGGATCTTTTTTCCACATTTTATCCCCTTCATCCCAAGGAAGAACAGCATTTTCAAATGAATATAGCATTTTGGGGGACATTATCTCCATCCACATTCCCAATCAGAAGAGTGTATTCAACTGAATATTGTTATAAGACAATCGATAAATGCAGAGAATAATCCATCTTCAGATCGAAGAGTATTTAAAGGAAAATTAAAGTGACCACAAATACAGGGGCCAATCAACATTTCTTTGTCTCCCTTTTCCCCAATTAGTTTCAGTCAAACTGGTGTTTCAAAGTAACTTTAAAATATTTTAAGTGAGATCAGTCTACAAAAGCAGAGGATAATCACAGATCTCGTCCATACTGAAGTAGAAAAGAATTTTCAAATAAGGGTACACAGGATAACCTACTTTTTTCTTTGCTTACCTCACAAGCAAAGAAATATTAAAAAAAATATCGCAAGGATAATCCATGTACATTATCACTTCCATCCCCCCCCCAAGAGCTTTTTCATATGTATTCCTCTAGGAACAGTCCATAAATATGGCAATAATAGTCTGTGTTTATTGCGTAGTATTTATTGCGTAAGACAATTTTCAAGAGGATATGACTGATTAAAAATTACTACCACCGTGAAAAATCCATCCTCAGTTAAAGAGTATTTCATGTGAATACTGTGGAGGACTTTTCAGAAATGCAGCCAGTTATCTACATTTATGGATTATTTCCTCCATCTAGAGCACAGAAAAGACTTTCAGAGGATTATATCGGGGAGGATTTTTCCCAAATGCAGAGGTTATTCATTATCTCTTCATAGTCAATGGAATTGCATTTCAAGAGAATTTTGCAGAGGACAGTTTGTAAATACAAATGATAACCCCCATTTTTACATTTCAAAGTAGACTACAAGGCATATGTTATATTTTCTATATATTTCGTAGAATATGATGCATATACGAACAGTTTTCTTTTAGCTAAGTCCTCTATCACAAAACGCATAAAGCATGCCAAATAGGAGGAGTAAAAAGTCTCTTGAACCACAATTCGCAAAAGACGATGGAAGTGGGCTAGTTGACTGCATTTTGTCAATCTCCAGTAAAAATTTACAGAAATTCTGCATTCGGAATTCCTTTCCCTCCAGGTCACCAGTTATGCCTTGCCGAGGAGCCCATAAAAAGGGCAAAACCTACGTCCAAGGCTATCCTGTACGTTGGAGATGTATATTTTGTTCCGCTATAACAGCCATCATTGTCACGCTCGATGGTGATAAACATCCGAAGGTATTTAATAGTCTTTAAAAGGAAAGATCAGCGCTCAAGATATTGGATTTACGCTTGCTGAGGTAGCTTATATCAAAAACCAATGTTATCCTTCGAAGTATACCTTGAACCCGATGAGACTTTCACAGGATTGGAAGACAAGAAGTAAAGATTCTAGTTTCCCCCAGGGGACCTGATTTTCCCCTTTGTTTTAGGACTAACTGGTGACTAACAAAGTGCAGTTATCCAGCCAATGATGCATAGCCAATGATGCATCTTTTGAGAAATGCAATACGAAATTTAAAGTGATTGAATATGGGGGAAAATTGAAGTACGCCCTTGTAGGAGAGGTCACATATGCAAAGATATACATCTCATTCCGAATTTGCAATTCTTTTTCCTTCTCGTCCCTGAAGTCCACTGCACCGTAACCTAGGTTCATAGCTGCTGGGTATGCTGTAGATGTTGGTATTTGCTTAAGTGACCCCTCCTGCGAGTTCCATTCATTTTTTTAAAATACACAATAAAATGGCGTTAATTCTCGTGTTTCGATGGAAAAGTTGGAATAACAAAATGTAGAATCTCGAAAAGCCCCCAAATTAAAATTTCTATGTATTTGTAAAGCAAGAGACCTCTGCACCTGGTGCAAAGGTCTGTTGCTACCCCAGGCATCAATATTTAAAATATTAACCATAATATTTTAAATATTGATGCATGAGGTAGGAATGGGTGTTGTCCCTCTGCTTTGGCTACGCGTCCCGAATCTTCAATATTGAATTACACGCCCATACGTGTATTTTTTTTTTTTTTTGGGGGGGGGGGGGAGGGGACGAACGGGGTGAAGTAGGAATAAATGAGTCGAAAATACAACCAACAAAACGAACAAGTGCTTAAATTACTTTTCCTTTCGTTAGCACATCGGGTTTCGATCGTGCGTTCGCCATTCCCCCTCGATTTTTTCCTCTTTAAAATGCAGGCAGCGATGCCGATTCGCGAGAACGCATGGCCCCGAGAATTCCATAACTTACGCCGCAAACCTACGTGCCAGAAGTAGGAACGCCAAAAAATAATCGCCAATAATTGCCGACAGAAATTACTTCACAATCAACTCCTCGCTCAAAAACGGTCCGAAACAGAAAAGATGTATAAAAGAGACGGGGGACGCTTAACAACAATAATAATAAAGAGGGAATAATAATAAAAAAAAATAAATAAATAAAAGTACCGGGCACCCACTTTTACTAATAGAACGTTCACAGAAGCACATACCGCTCGACCTCATTAAAAATGCGCCGCACGTACGTCACGACTTAGCTCCGCCCACTCTTAAGCTCGATCATTACGATAGGGAATATCCGCAGTTACCATTTCTCAAAACGGCCAGGTGAAATTTTTGCCAAATGAATGTAATCAGAACCATTAGAGCGGGAGAGGATGGGAAAAAAAAAGAATAATACCAATAAGAAAAAAATCTACCGCGAAAGGTTTCTATATATCCGTTTCTGTTGCGTCCACGAAGCTGCATTAATCATTGTTATGCGCGAAGGTCAGGTATCTATCTCTATGTTGGTAGAGAGAGAGAGAGAGAGAGATAGAAATTTTCAGCAGCATGTGTTATTATTTTGCAGCCGATTTTTTAAGGGGTGTTCATTTTTGCAAAGTCTGTAGCAGTCACGTTCGGATATAATGCCGGGTATCTGTCTGACAGATTTTTATTGTTTTGTGCGCCGGGCCCGTGTTCGTAACCAGTGGATTGAACTTTCTCCAAAAGGCGCTATCTTTGTGTTTGCTACTAGCTATCTCTCCCCCCCCCCTCCTATCACACGCATGCACACTTGTTCTTAGGGCTATTAAACGTCATTATGACATTATTCTTATTGGATTGGAAAGAATTCACCTATTTCTTTTTTTCGTTTATTCAGCCTCACGCGGTGTTCCACAGTAGTATATTTTAGCCGTTTGGACTGAGATACCGTTTGGCCTGAAGACAGCCAGCACTAATTTTGTTATAAAACGGGTTTATAGAACAGTTGGCTGGGATTTCAACTCTTTTTCTTTTTTCTAGGCTTCCAAAAGAAGCCTGATATTGAAAAGATGGGAAGCTATAACAGCAAACAAGTGCAAAACTTTTTCTGAACTTCTTGTCAAATCTAAACTTCTTGCCAATTTTAGAGAGGCCAACAACCACATTTATGTCTTAAAATATGCTAAAAACTTACGCTTCTTAATTTCTAGTTCACTGTTAGGCTCCCTAATAATAATTTTGTTAATGGGCTGATATGTAATAATTACAAGATCAAAAGAACTTTTTATACACCATGTTTTTAAATTTTCTGTTGAATCATATAAACTTGACAGTTCTATGTATTAATAAATACTTTTAAATTTTTTTTTTGATGAATTATCCCTTCAACTTGAAAGAAAATGATCAAATGCGTAATAAAGATGTATCAAATGCGTAATAAAGATGTATCAAATGCGTAATCAATTGTGCTTAACTTTTCATTCCCGTCCCGGTCGATAGATGGCTGCACCATTCTACAAAACAAAATTAACTGAAAATGAATTCAATACTGCTTAAAGATGGCTAAAAGTATTAAAAGAATGCATTGTCATCGTGTTCCGAGCTATTCTAAAAGTTTCAAATGTCTAGCTTGTCGGGAAGTTAGTTAAAAATCGATTGCAAGATTTGTACCGAACAAACACAAACACGCACAAACAAACAAGAGAGCGAGTTAATAAAAACATGGTAAAAACCAGAAATCTGCCCCATTTTGAAGAAAAATTTGTATGTCGACTAAAGTGAAGCCAACAACGCCAATTTTAAGAGACAGTTAGCCTTGGACCCAGGGCTCGTCGGTTATGCCCTGCTGAGGAGCCTATAACAAGGGTGTAACCTGGGACCAAGACTACAAAAGAACTACATATTTTTGATTCAAACTCCACTTGGCTCCAGGATTTATGCATTTGGCCAATTTTAAACTTAAGTTCACTGAGAGTGCATATGGCTGTAAATTTTCTGAATCTATTACGCTCCAGGATTTTGTTAAACATTGAATACATTTTAAAAGTAGGGAGCGGTGGTCCATTTGGCAAAGGCAGAGAGCCAGTGATCTGAACGTCACTGGTTGGATGCCCGTCGCTGACAAATCCACAGCCCTGTACACTAATGGCGGCTGGTGCACGAAAAATCTGTCTTGACTGCAATGTCCTCCAGGTTCTCAAATTTATCTCTAGAGGTGCGGGGTCAAGTGTGCCGGTCTCGCCACTTGACTCGGTTCTAAATTACGGGACTGGCTTGTAGAGGGTGGTGCTGGCCCCCTATACGGTGCCCCCTTAAATGAATGGCCAGCAGTCTCGTGGTGTACATATTATAGACGAATGACTAGCAACAAGTACCCCCACGATCAAAAATAAAAAATAATTTTAAAAGTTAAAAAAAACTCTGAATATCGGATTTTTACCATGTTTTTATTAACTCGCTTTCTTGTTTGTTTGTTTGTGTGTGTGTGTGTGTATTTGTCCAGTACAAATCTTACAATCGATTTTTAACTAACTTTCCGACTAGCTAGACATTCGAAACTTTTAGAATAGCTCAGAACGCGATGACAATGCATTCTTTTGATACTTTTAACCGAAAAAATCCGCAAGGTGGCGTTTCGATCGAATTCAATGCTTGCACTTTTGCGTAACGGCTTTTGACGATTTTGAAAACAGAATAAATGTGAATTTAGTTTGTTTACAAGAATATTGTGCGAAAAGTATTAAAAAAATTTTAAAAATTAAAGTTCATAAAGTTTGTGGATAGTGGAAACGACTGAGAAGTGATTAAAATTAAATAAAAGAAAGTGAAAAAGAATAATTAAGTGAAGGTTTGTGCAATTAAGAGAGAATTGTCAAGTTTATATGATTCAACAGAAAATTTAAAAATGTGGTATATAAAAAGTTCTTTTTATCTTGTAATTATTAGTACCTGAAAACGCCAATTATGCCCTAAAATAGAGTAAAAGGTAATTTAACTTGGAGTTATAGTTCGATTAGTCTCACAAACGGAATTTGTTGACGGTCTAAAAGTTTGTACGTGTTTTTCTAATCACTGTTTAACATGGCCATAGTAAAATTTAGCTTTTGTCGAGCTTACGACTTTTTGAATGGAAATAAGAGATTTAGGTGTTGAAATTTAGGGATAAATCTATTTGAACTTCAACTCGCATTCTCTTTATAGAGGCAATGCTACTGGTTACGGAAAGGAAACTAGACGCATAGCATTTTTAAGTAAACAGATCTCATTTCTTCATTAATCTGTTCCTCTCAACATTCCCAAGACGGGGGAAAAATATTACGGAATGAGAACATAAAAAAAAATGCTTTATCCTGGAAATTTATGGTTAAAAAGTTTTTTTATTCGTGCTATTTAAGGTAAAAGCTTGTTTGAACATGCGTTCGACATATTGATTTCGGATTCATGTTGACTTAATCAAGTCTTTATGGAAACAAGATGTTTAATGATTAATGAGCCCGAAAATTTCACGGGTTCATCATCATTTGCAATCTTTTATAAAGGGAGTGATTACTCTGAGAGACGAACCGAGAGCATTTTGCTTTCCGAAGAGGTGGGCTGGGTACTAAAAGCTGTTCTTTTTTTCAGTAATTGTGTTGACTATGACATCGCTGAACCATGTCATGTCGTGGATTGATAAGCCTGACTGTTGTTGGTATTGGTTAGAAAGTGACTAAAAAACGAATAAAAAAAATATATCGATCCTTTTTATATGTTTAATTGTATGCTAAATTTAATTTTTATAACTCAACCTTTTCTTCACGGGGTGGGATAGCATGTATCCCAAGAATACGGGTTTAAGAATGTATATATATATATATATATATATATATATATATATATATATATATATATATATATATATATATACATATATACATATATACATATATACATATATACATATATATATATACACACATATATATATATATATATATATATATATATATATATATATATATATATATATATATATATATATAGGGGGTATGAAATTTCCCATTCTAAAGAGGGAATCAGAAAAATGGTCCCAGTAAGCTAAAGGTTAACCCATACATTGGATCCATAAATTGGCTTACTCATTGGAATTTTTTCATGGGCATTAGAGACTTAAAAAAATTAGTAGGGTTGTTACAAGAGGCAAAATTTTATAATTTTTTGTTACTTAAAAATAAAACGTTCTGGACTGCCCAGAATTTATTACTAATTCATCTCTTATTCTAGGTAATTAATCCCTATATATTTAAGGCATTTAAATTTTGGCATCAGCTTGTTGCTCAAAAATTTTTCTGAAAATTTTTTCAGCCACTCAGTGCTATTCGTATTCTAGCAAAACAGTTTGTTTCTACGTATGAATCAAATATTTTTTGTTGGATTCAGGCACTTTATAAAACGCTGACCTTACTTTCTTAAGAACTTTCTTATTAAGAACTTTCTATGATGGCTTAAGAACTTTCTATGATGAAGATCCATTTCATTAAAATCTAAAGCTTCCCAAATCTATCGATTAATTCTATATGGATATGAACCTCTGTTTTTTTTAGTCTGTGTGGTGTGGAATATAAACACGTTAAATTTGTGGGTCTGAAGATCCTTCCATCATGAATATCTGTTTTATAAAAATCTAGAGCCACTCAAACTTATCGATTAATTCTATATGGATATGAACCTGTGGTTTTCTTTTTGAGTCTGTGTAGAATATAAGCACGTTAAATTCGTGGGTAGCGAATTTGACGTACTCTGATTTAATTAACTGAGAATTATAAACCGAAAAATTGTCGTCTGCTTGTGTTTAACGGAATTGACGGCGCGGCGCTCTGTCAAAGGCCGGAATCGAATGTAAAAGAGAGATATAAACTTAAAAAGATATGCTAGGAAATTTAGGGCTTTATTTGCAGAGAAAATATTTTTATTGGAAATATCAACGATAAAATCTAAAAATCGCCTATTCCCTTCCAATATGAAGGTCCGTTTTATAAAAATCCACTCAAACTTATCGATTAATTCTATATGGATATGAACATCTGGTTCTTTGTGTCTGTGTGGTATATGAACAAGTCGAATTTGTAAGCCTGAAGTTCTTTAAAATGGATTTTGATAACTAATGTCTGGAGAGGATATACGGTGTAAGGGAAGATTCCCATTTTAGAGATGAATCAAAATGCAAGTTCAAATGTCAATGAAGATGTTAGGTTGCTGAACTTAAGGATCATAACAAACTGGATAGATTGGATGTCGAATGTCTAGAGTACGGGGGAACAAGTCTCGTAGTTGGCATGGGTGTATGCAGCTGTTAGAAGTCAGTTTTAAAATGTAGAGGCCGATCTATTTTGTTCTCGGATAGCAGATAATGACTCTACAGTGACATAACGAGCATAACTGGCGCCCAGGGTCCGATATCTTTTGGCGCCAGAAAAACGTGTAGTAATATAATATATAGAATTAGTTAAAAGGACCCTTTGGCGCCCCTCTGCGAGTGTCGCCCGGGGCATGATAGACACCCCCCTTGTCCGCCCCGCTACGCCACTGTGACTGTAGTACTCGAAAATAACCCAACTAACAAAGAACTTAAAACCGGAGTTTATCTTATTATATACAGGCAAGCTTTATCACCTAGAGCTTTTCTGCTTAAAAAATTTAAACTGGTAAAAGTCTGCAGGCTTTTGGAAGAGCAGAGCTCAAGTAATACTTTCCGTATCAGTTTTATGCGTACGAGCTTTCCTATCATTCATTCCCTATAAGCTCTGGTTTTTTTCCATTTTTCTTATGTCTAATCAACAATATTTATTAGACACAACTTCTGTCGGATTCTGAACCCTCTGTTGTAAGGACAAAGAGCAAAATAAGGTCTAGAACTTTCACTCCAGTCAATAAGTTTGATTTTATCGGAGCCGTTTTTACTTCCCCGCGACATTTTTCTCCGGAGAACCTGAGCTCCGTATCGATATGGGATTTATCGATAACATCAGAAGGGTTTAAATTTTTATACACTGCAGAAATGCCGTCTGATCGTGATTAACGGAAAAGGACGGCGTTTTATCAAAAGTTCGAATCGAGCACAAGATAACGGAATCGGACGGAGAAAGCCGTGTTGGGTTGTTTGCGGCTCTGGGTTGGTTAGAAAATTATTTTTGGAAAAGGTATCGACACCAGAATTTAGGAACCGGGCCGTGGCGGCCTTGTGGTACAGCGCGCTGGATTTCGGTGCTAAGGGTGCTCAGATCGAATCCTGGCGAAGCGCCACTAAAACGCTTCCTTTGTGTCGTCCCTTCATAGGGGGCAATGCTGGTCTGCCTATATGGCGCCCCCATAATAAAATGGCCAGCAAAACTGCGGTGAATTATAGGTGAATGTCTTCGCGACAAGTGCCTCCGCATTGAAAAAAAAAATTTAGGAACCTTAAAATATGAATTATGAATTACTAAAATTAAGAAACAGATGACTGCATTAATAAAAATTAATTATCCTACCAATGAATAAAAGCCTGATTTAATTAACTGAGATTTATAAACCGAACAATTGTCGTCTGCTAGTGTTTAACGGAATTCACGGAGCTCTATCAAAAGCCGGAATCGAATGTAAAAGAGAGATATAAACTTAAAAAGATATGTTAGGAAATTTAGGGCTTTATTTGCAGAGAAAATATTTTTATAGAAAATATCAACGCTCAAATCTGAAAGCTTTAAAGCTTTAAAACACAGCTTTAATAACCCGCGGTAGTTTCGTTAGATGAGACTACCTGAAATTTTTTTCTCTTCAAATGTACTCGGATATTCCTTAATAAAAATCATCCCAAATTAAGCTAAAACATCCGCTTTGTTACTCTATTCCCACAATGCATTTACTTCTTTGTCTTAAAATACAACTAGCAATTTTTCAATACAAGTAGTTAGTAAAATCTTCAGATTAGGTTATATAGACCACTCTTTCACATTCTCTCAAATATAATTTCCCACTCTTAAAATAAAACAGGATATTATTAAAAGAAATCATTTAATAAATTTCTCAAACCTGGCATAAGCGGCTATTCTGACAATATCTCGCATTATGTGTTTTCCTTTCCTTTCAAATTTTCAACGGAAGATTCGTTAAACATAAAAACTTTAATCCAATTCTTCAAATCGGGTTATAACGTCCACCCTGCTAAAGCACTTTCTGATGCATTTCTTTTACTTTTAATTCTTCAAATGCCACTAGCTATTCGCAAAAATAAAACAATAATAATAAAAAAATAGTTAATCAAGTTCTTCAGTTGAGGTCGTAAAGACCAGACTGTCTCAGTACTTTCTTACGTTCTATTTTTTCTTTCCTCTTAAAAATAAAACTGGCTGTTCGTTAAACAAAATCTTTGATTAATTTCTACAAATTAAGTTATAACGACCACTCTGCTCCTTCTAATATTGCTGATTTTCTTTCACAGTTCTTTCTCTACAGACAAATAATATTATAGTACACATCTATCGACTTCAAAGCTTTTAGTTTAAGGGCATATGAAAATTTACCCTTGAGAAAATAGCATGATCGGAATGTATATTCTATATCAACAATAATGCTCATTGGTAGATTTTATAAATATACGTCAGGATGACGTCATTTTCGTATAGCGAGATTATCGTATGCGCCGAGACTATGGCCCTAAAATTAAGCAGAAGTAAAATTCAAATAGAACTTAAAAAATTTTGGAATCATCACTACGAAGAAATGAAATTTCAGTTTTTTTTAAAACTGAAAATAGTGCAATTAATTACTGTAAAAAACAAATGCAATTCTGGAAATGTCGTAACTATAGAAACTTGAATGACAATAAACTGATGTTGCCACTTAAAATCTGAATTCCGCAAAAACTTTTTGCAAACGATTACAATTTGAAGAATCCAAAAGCAAAAAGTTTGTCTTAAAACAATTCCAATAGATGCCATTCGTTCTTGGATTTTTTATTTTTTTATTTTTTAGAGCTTTAATTTTTTTAATATCTATTTTTTGCTTATAAAATCACATAGAGATTTATGTAAACGATATTCAGAAATTTATCTGCAGTTTTCAAAACCAATTAATTACTGTAATAAACAAAATCAATTTTAAATTGAAAATTAAAACAAAAAATAATTCAATCTAAGAAAAATAAAAATAATTTTGTAAATACTAAGAACTCTGTACCCTCTCTAAAAATAAACATTCATTCCAGTAATAAATTTGATCTTAGATGCATTTAAAACTATTATTGGGAATTAATAATTTAGTTCAACTGTTGCAAACTACAGATAAATTTCTGAATATCATTTATAAATTTATATGTGATTTTATATGCAAAAAATAATGTGATATTATAAGAATTAAAGCTCTCAAAAATTAAAAAAAATCCAAGAACGAATGGCATCTATTAGAATCGTTTTAAAACAAACTTTTTGCTTTTGATTCTTCGTGCTGTAATCGTTTGCAAAATTTTTTTGCGGAACTCAGATTTTAAGTGGCAACATCAGTTTATTGTCATTCAAGTTTCTATAGTTACGACATTTCCAGAATTGCATTTGTTTTTTTAATCTTTTAAAAAGTTTGTATAGAATACGTTGTACTTATGTTTTTTTTTTTATAGTTTTAGAAAGCGGAATTGCCTTATTTGGTAGTTTTTGATGTCAGTTAATAATACAATTTTCTGATGTAAAATTAAACGTCTGATTTCTTATCTATTGTCCATTGATGGCACAGAACTAATGTTTGACCACTGAATTCTGCAGCGTGTAACGGAAATTACTATCTTACTTTTTCAAATACTGTTAAACGATGAGACTTTTATTTAGAGGTAAATGGCCATTTTTAATGCTACTATTGCAGGTAAGATTTCTTGTGTTAAATCTCATTCTTCATGAGGGTTTGAATTAATAATATTTCGATAAGTTTAGACATATTTTTCAGATAAAGAGGATTTTTAGGATTTTGATGACAAATATGACATTTATCATACTACATATCAGAAACTCTCTTTTTACGAAACTGACCTTCAACTATAAAGATCTCACTTCATGATTTTCCGGACCAATTGAATGAAATTAATTCTATGAGGCTATTTACAACGTAGATACAAATATCTATATTTTACTCAATATTACGTAAACCACTCCTGGATTATACATCGCCTTAAAGTTGAAATTCTTTTAAAATCTTCCATGCAGAATTTTACGTTAGACGAGTCGAAAAGGATCACGTAATGATGACGTCATCCTTTTACGGAGATTTCTTGCATAGATATGACTGATAGTTTATTATTTCTTTTATAGAGATATAGAATATAATTGTAGAATAAACTTTTTGGGGGCCTTACAAGAAATTTAACTAGAATGAAGGAATTAGGGCTTCTACACTGAAGTGCCACTGAATTAGGGATAGCAAAGCCTATGCAAATTGTGTAGCGCTGCGCATCATGTATGCGCAAGTGAGGGCGCTGTGGTAACTGCATATATAGCGCGTACTGTGGTTGTTCTGAATTAGTTGTTGGAATTGCCAGTATGGGTAAACTGCCTGATTTAGACGCCTTCGATCGCGGACAAATCGTAGGGGCCATTCAATTTCCGAGATCGTCAGACAGCTAGGATTTTCAAGGTCGACAGTGTCAAGAGTATACCAAGAATACATGGATGGTGGAAAAAAAAACTAGCGATCGGGCAAATTGCAAAGGACAATTAGCCTTGACAGTGCGTGGTGAGAGACGGCTCAGGCGTATTGTACGTAGCCAGCGAAGCCAAACATTAGCTCAAATTACCACCCAGTTTAATGACGGTGCCAGTCGTACAGTCAGTAAACGGACTGTGCAACGCTCGCTTCACCGTATGGGTTTCGGGAGCCGTCGACCTACGAGAGTACCATTGCTCTATACTCGCCATCGGCTGCACGTCTTGCCTGGGCAAGAGAGCACAGAGACTGGAGAGCACTGGAAACGAGTAGCATGGAGTGATGAGTCTCGATTCTGACTACTTAACGCCGACGGGAGGCTGAGAATATGGCGTCAGGCTCATGAAGCCATGGATCCTGCATGCCTGGCTGGAACTGTACAAGGGCATGATGGCTCAATCATGGTCTGGGGTGTTTTTTCGTGGCACAGTTTGGATCTTTGGTGCGTGTACCAATCTCCCTCAATGCAATTCGGTACGTAGAGTTGCTGGGTGATCACCTCCATCCGTTTATGCTGTTCTGTTATCCGCACGGTAATGGAGTTTTCCAGCAAGACAACTGTACCTCTCACAAGTCTCGGTTGGCTACTGGCTGGTTGGATGAGCATTCCTCTGACTTCTCTGTCATGAATTGGCCACCTAGAAGCCCAGACTTAAATCCTATTGAGCATCTTTGGGATGTTTTGGAACAAGGCGTGAAAGGCCATCACACAGCACCAAAGAACCTTACTGAATTATGGACAGCTTTAGCCAATATTTGGCAAGCCATGGAAAGTTTCCAGAAACTTGTTGAATCTATGCCTCGTCGTGTGTCCGTTGTGGAGGCACGTAATCGTACGTTAAAATTTTAAAATGTGTCCCGTTCCCCTTAAGGCAAATGAAAACTGCATGGAGAGTAAACAACATCACTAATAAATTTTTTTTTGTTTCATATAACTATGGGCCTTAGTCTCTGGACATACAAAAAAATTTCGCCGTGCAAGCATGGCATCGTTGTGACGTATATTTATGAAATCTACCAATTAGCATATTGTCGATTAAGAATATATGTCTTTTGGTGATGAGAGGGCTCTGATCGAATCCCGACAAGTGCTATTAAAATACCCTCCGTGTCTGATATGGGTACGTTAAATCCGTAGACAGGAAAGTCCCTCTATGAGGTCAGAAAGGGTGGGAGACTGTACGATCCCCCCAGATGTCATCCCTGGGGTAGCTCGTTCAAAATGGAGGTGTCACTTGGCTAAATAGGACTCCGACCCTTGTGGTGTTGTTATAAATCGGAGCTGCACCCCTCAGCTCGGTAGCCTATTTGGACATGGTCTAGAATTAGGGACATTTCAATATTTTTATGTTCTATTTCGCATAAAAATATTGAAATTCCGCAAAAAACTACAATATATAAAATTTCACATTTATTCGCAAAAAATATATATAAATTCAAAAATTTCGCATTTATTTAAAAAAATCACAATTTTACTTACTTGGTTAGATAAGCCTCAAAATTCTTAGTTAAAAGCTAACATTATAGTAGTCTCCATGTTCAATTCCTTATGTCTTTAGCAATAAGTAATAAGCGAATTTCGAGAGTGAGATCTCTCAGTTAAAGACCGTGGATGCTCTTAGATAAGCAATTATATTAATAAATTATTACTATTATTACCTAATTTCGCTTAAAAAGCCGTTTATCACCGACTTTTCGCTGAAAAGAAAATAATTTTCGCATTTATTTATTATCTCATATCGGCAAATTTCGCATTTATTCGCCTCTATTTCGTAAATACGAAAATTACCTCACTGGGAATTTTCGTATCGTTCGAAGAATCCCTATCTGAAGTACTTCTGACTAGGGGCCTGTTCACATAGGAGTCAGTTGCGTAGCGTTAAGGAAAAGATGACGTTGAGAAGAAAATAAACCAATCATAGGCGTTAAAAATTTCATTGCTAATCATTTGGAGGCCTATGATTGGTTTATTTTAGCCTCAACGTCATCTTTTCCTTAACGCAACGCAACGGACTCCTATGTGAACAGGCCCTAGGGGTATTTGGAACAACAACAAAATATATGCCACAATTTTCGCATGGCGAAATTTTCCTATGCCCCTTGACTAAGGCTCTATGCATAATTCTGACTATTAAAAATACTTGTCAAAAAGACATTTTGCGAATGAAATTTCCACATCCCTGTATAAGGTGGCTGTAGATTGAAATTGCATTGTCTGAGAGAGGATTTGATCAGAATATGGTTATTTACGACGAATTGCATCAGACCACGGGGGTAAATATACGAAACATTTTGTTTCATCCGATAGAATCGCGGTTCACCCGATAATACTGATGGTAGATATCTTTGACTATGTGAAAATTCGATCGTAATGTGATCAGTTACGAGAATTCTGTTACATTGTAATTGGCTAAAGGGGAATTCGTTACATATTAACTGGTTGAAATGAGATCAGTTTTATTTATTATCTGAGCCTCATTGGCCGACAGTGGTTATTGCAAAGGTCTCTAACAGACTGCAACTGTGACTGAGTTTTAATTCTGTCTTTTACTGTTTGTATTGGGTACGTTTTCATTACGCTATTCTTGTGGTACATTTCACGGCTTTTTATGCGGTAAACACTTTCTTTTTAGCACGTAAATTTCTCTAAGTTGCATGGACTTAGCGAATGGGGACTATCCAAAGGTTAAATACTAAATAGCCGGAATAGATCAAGATTTTAAAAAAAAGTGATGACTAAAGGTAAGTCCGAAAATCTTCATTCTGGTTTTGAATACTTTATTGCATACAAAAACTACTGGAACTTTGTCTTTTTTTTCCTTTTGAAAGCATTTTTGTCAATATATAGTTGAAATTTTTGATTTAGAATATAACGCATAGTATTTTTTCCCAGGGCTATCAATGCTTTGCCTTCGAATTTACTAAATTTAGAGAGCTAATCCATAGTTCCTGATTTTTGATTGATTTAGTGTGGGATTTAATTTCTGGCAAACCTTCATTTGAATATATTTTATGCTTTCGATTTTTATGCTGTTTCAATGTAATTTGATAGATAACTACTTTTGGTCATTGTACTGAGATTTTTTTAAAAATTCTAATCTTGGAAAAATTGTGTTTGGTTTAGCGGTATTTAATTTTTGTAATATTGTTCTTTAAGCATTGATCTGAAAATGTTTTTTGTATCTCAAATCTTCATACGGCTATAATATAATTTGATATGCTATTGTTTGTAGGCATTGTGTACTTAGACTGATTAATTTGTTCTGAACGCTAAACTTTAAAAAAAAGTAGAATTGTATGTTGCAATGTACTTAAAATATGCTGCGTATTACACTATTATCTTAATTCTAATTGCTTAAGTTTCGTCGAAATTCAAGTAATTGTATTTATTTAATCCATGCTAACGTATAATAGCTCAGTGTTATTGAATTTCTCTGCCAGTGTTCAGTGTATTAAATCAGCTGAATTACTTTTATTTTTCTGCGTTATGATTTGAATAACACGTTATGTATGCAGCTTTACTGTGTGGCTGTTAGTGAAGCGCTCATAGCTGCAGTTTTACCATTGAAAGAAAAAAAAATTGCCGCTAAAGTTTATGATGGATTAATCTTCATCACATGTTGTTTACAAAGAGGAATTTCGTTTCTTCTCGAATAATTGCCTGAAAATTATTCTCACCAAAAGGAAGAAATTGAAAACTTCTCTCAAAGGACTAAATTTTGAAAGTCATTTTAAATTTTTTTTTTTTTGAAAGGGTTGAAATTTTTACTCATAGTGGGGCGATAAACGGTTTAACCGAAGGGAGAAGATATATCCTTATCAATTTCCACAGTGTTAAAGATGTTTCTCCAGGGTTTATTCTAAATGTCATTCTTGTGTAATTCCACTCGATAAGGTAAACGCCATCGTTTTGGTTCATGCAAATTCAAATTAAAGTGTCGCTGTTCTTTGCTAATTATCTAGTTTACCGATTTATGTCTTAT
>OU015502.1:29496930-29564430 GCA_907164885.2 Dolomedes plantarius
GCCGCCATTACTTCTTTTTAGCTTCATTTTTTTTTTTTTTTGTTTGCCACTTGCATTGGACATTGGCAAATCTACCCAAGATAAATATTTTCTCTCCCCTCACGGAATCTAACGCCTACAAATGGACACACACACACACACACACACACACACACACATATATATATATATATATATATATATATATATATATATGTGTGTGTGTGTGTGTGTGTGGGTGGCCCAGTCGGCAAGGGTAGCGAGCCAGTGATCTGATTCTCGGTTCGATGCCCGTCGCTGACAAATCTACTGCCGCGTACACTAATGGCGGCTTGGGCATGAAAAATCTGTGGTGGCTGCAGTGTCCTCAAAGTTCTCAAATTTACTTCTGTAGGTGCGGGGTCAAGTGTACCGGTCTCGTCACTTGATTCGGTTCAAAATTACGGGACCGGCTTGGAATGGGTAGTGGTGGCCGCCCCTTTAAATGAGTAGGGTGCTCCATTAAATGAATGGCCATCAGTCTCGCTGTGCGAGTTAGGGCGTCATGTCCGCATTCGATGTTGACCACTAGGTGGTCTGGCGTCTGCGTTTCGTTGTCAGACCGGTAACTTACATTCAGGCGAATGTCTAACGACAAGTGACTCCGCGTTTCAAAAAAAAAATTTATATATGCACTGCTGTCCATTGTAAATGCAACACCCTGAAGGATACATGCAAAAATAACATGAAATTTACAACATGCATTAGCGGAGGTGAGATATGCAAATGATTAGAATTTCAGCACAGACGCACATCACGCGCGCCTGTGGCGCCACTTCAAAGCACTATTTAAGGCTTGGAGATTTCGACGATTTCAAGTTCGGCAATTGTGTTTTTCTTGTGGTTTTTTCAAAAAAACGATCAATTATACCTCGTCGAAAACAGCGATCATCTTTTGATCAAGTATCCGAGTTCGACAGAGGAAGGATAGTGGCCTACCGAGATTGTGGATTATCTTTCAGGGGAATCGGTAGTCGTGTTGGAGGAAACCAAACAACTGTAATGCGGATATGTGATCATTGGATGCAAGAGGGTACGACGGACCGGCGTGTTCGATCGCATCCACCTCAGCGCACCACTTCACGTGATGACAGGCAAATTGTGCGCATGGCAGTGACGGATCGCTCAGTCACATCACGAACCATAGCACAGCACATGCAGTCTGTAACGCATCATCCAGTGTCTGCGCGTACCATTCGATGCCGTTTACAGCAGAGTGGTCTGTCTGCAAGACGTCCATTGCTTTGTCTAACCTTGACGCAGAACCACAGACGTCTCCGCCGCCAATGGTGCGATGACAGAAGGATGTGGACGGCAGAATGGAATGAAATTGTCTTTACTGACGAGTCACGCTTCTGTCTGCAACACCACGATGGTCGCATTCGAGTCTGGAGACACCGTAAAGAGAGGATGCTGAACAGCTGCGTTATGCACCGCCACAGTGGTCCTGCACCGGGTATTATGGTATGGGGCGGTATTGGATATCACTCTCGCACACATCTAGTACGCATTGCCGGTACTTTAAACAGCCAGAGCTACATCTCCGAGGTGTTGGAGCCAGTTGTCCTTCCTTACCTTCAGGGCTTGCCCACAGCCATATTTCAACAGGATAATGCGCGACCACACGCGGCACGCATTGTCCAACGCTTCTTCGTCAATCGCCAGATTGAATTGCTTCCCTGGCCGCCTCGCTCTCCGGATCTTTCGGCAATAGAAAACATGTGGTCCATGGTTGCTCTACGATTGACCCAGATTCCATCCCCAACTGCCACAGCAGATCAACTTTGGCAACGTGTGGAAGCTGCTTGGTCTGCTGTACCCCAAGAACTCATCCAAAGTCTCTTTGAATCAATGCCGAGGCGTGTGGCAGCGGTGATCTCCAACAATGGCGGCTACTCTGGCTACTGATTTTGGCAGGAACCACACTTCACAGAAGTCTATAAATTTAATCATTTGATACTTGGTCAACATGTTATCTACAAAATAAATTTTGTTGTGATATCTCTTGTCTTTCTTGGTGTTGCAATTTGGGTGGCCAGCAGTGTATATATATATATATATATATATATATATATATATATATATATATATATATATATATATATATATATATATATATATATATATATATATATATATATATATATATATATATAGCCATCATTTCCGTCCGAGCGCCATCATTTTAACAGAGCTTAATTTGAAATGCTTCGCGTGAATTGGGAAAGAGAATGTGGCCTTGACACGCGTCTGTGGCCGGGCGAGCGAGTGTATTTTTAGAACAAGCATAGGCGTCGAGGAGTTCTAGAAGTTTTCATAGAGCATGCGCGAAGGTTTTTCGCTTAAGTTTTAACAAAAGTTTAATATAGCGTTCTTGGATTCCGAACTGAGAGGTAGCGCGCGTCGACGAGATGAGAGATCGAAAATGGCACAGATTGAATCTATTTATTAATCAGTAATTTGAATAAAGGATTTGGTTGTAAATTAAGTGTGTTTAATTCCACAGGCCTACGATTGTATTGACTGCATAGATTGATTCTAATTAATGGATTCTAATTAATTGGTGGGAACGAATTAGGAGGAAGTGCGAGAATTTAAGCTCGTCATAAAGTCGCATGGGATTAGGAATCTTCGCTGGAAAAAATTAAATCACCCCATAGCCGTTTAAACAAAAAGTTAGGATTAAATTTATTAAATTTGTTGAATTTGTCCAGTTTTCGATCTCTTATTCTCCGTGACAGCGTCGGCCTTCGGTAGAAAGCTATTATTTCTGGTCTAGGCAGTTCTTAGTTGCAGTTCGTTTGGATTTTCGTCGATTCGTCCGGGTTCGCTCGTTTGGTGGATACCGTCTTCACGCTCCGAGGTGCTTTCTTCGACGGATGCTGTCGGCCATCTTGAAGATTTTCAGCGGCCAATTATGCTGTTCGCCAAAGATGATGCGGTACAGGCTACCATCGTCGGAAATTCGTCGGCCATTGCTATTTTCGCTTTCTGGATTTCGCCGAGATGGATGTTGTGTGCGATTTTCACGACAGAAATTTCTTCTGCCCCTGGTGATGTGGGTAGATTTGTTTCCTGCAGTGTGTTACGAAAGTTTTCATCGCGAACATCACTACAGAGTTCCAGATGCCGTGCCTTTTTGTTTTTCGAGATACTAATTACATCGCCATGGACGTCGGCCATCACAAAGCAGGAGTGTTTAACTTTTCCAGGGATCCATCACGTAAAGTACTTTTCAACAAAAAATTTTTTTTTTCTTCTCAAGCTAATTCAAAGTATAAAATTTTAAAAAGAAAAATGTGTAAAGAAAAATATGACTATGAAAAAAATATGTGCTTAATGATAAAAAATGTGTAAAGTGAAATTTAAAAGGTAAAAGAGAAAAAAATTATTTAAATAAAAATCTTAGGTTTGTGATTTTTCGAAATGACAAGTTTGATGTACAAGTGACGTTTTAAAATGTTGTGTCAGAGTAAACAAAAAAAAAAAAATATGGGTTTAAGAAATGTGTTTTGATGATTATTATTAATATTTTCGAGTTTTGAGCTTTTTGAAGAATTTTACATTGTGAATTATTGAAATATTTGAGAATTGAGTATTGCCTATTGAAGTTGAATATTATTGTAATTTAAGCCCATAAGATTTCTTGATGTTTCCCACTCCTGTTTACCCACTCCTGTTTACTGAAGAATAGATTCACTCACTTTAGTCAATTTTGGAGGTTTGGGCATTTAATTTTTCTGACACTTCCCATTGGTTAACATTTTTATTTTTTCAGTGGAGCTTAGACTGCTGAATAAAATTTGATATTTATGTGTACTGTTTTGTTGGTTTTGCAAAGATTTTGAGTATGAAAGATTTTATAATGTTTACAGAAGAATTAAGTAATATTTTGAAATTGAAATGCTTGTAAATTATTTAAGGATGAAATTAAAATGTTTGACCATCTTTTTCCTTGGGGAGGGGGGGGGGGACGCAAAGTATAAGATAGTAAGTTAAGGAATAATTGTAAATTGATTTCAGCAATTATTAAGAATGATAAAAGATATCGTTTAAAATTTTTTGTAATCGAGAAGAATATTGAATTTTGTGCAACTAATTCTGGTCCTGGTGTGACGATGGTCGTTTTTTTTTCCTGCACATATTTTTGTGTTTATTTGAGTGTCATTAAAGTATTATTTTAAGTTACATTTTGATAAATATTATTTCGAATTTTATAAAGTGTTCTTCAGTTTCAATCATTTACAATTTCTTCACAGGTGTATTATTTTGATTTATATTGATCTTGCGGTTTTTATAAGTGTATTTTCATAGTATTAAGTAAAAATTTTTTTGGTATTGTGATTTTGTTTTAAATAAGGTATGGAAATTAAGAGTAGTATTTTTCATTGATATAAAGTAAAGGATTATGATGTTTTAAAATTGGCAAGGACAGAATTGTGTTGATATTGAAAAATGTGAGTTTTAACATATTTTGTCAATGAAATTAAATGATCAATGTTTGACCGGGCATGAGCATTTTCACATGACTTCTCTTCATTTTGGTCAAGGTTTCAGATGGTCACCGATTGATTAGGAAACGCATGTAAACATAATTCAGAAAGAAATGTTCTGAATTGTGTGATGAAACTTGAAAGTTGAGTCCATGCCTATAATATAATTGCTTTTATGTAATAATTAATGTGATATGTTTAAGTGTTGTGTATTTTGAGACAAGTCTGATAATATTGTGTTTTTTTAAATATTTTGTACAAATTTTGATAATTGATGTTAATATGATATGTTGTAAATCGAGAATGTCTCAAATGGAGACTTATGTGCTATGTAAACCACACCTCGATTCAATCTGGCTAGGTGCAAATAGGAAAAACTTAAGGTTAGGGAAACTTTTCAGTTGTAATCAGTGGGTTAGGTTTTGACTTTAATTAATGGGGTTCACTGGGATCTTTGTTGTGTGGGGAGACGTCCGTACTCAACATGTTTTCCAGTTGGCTGATTTGATGATTTTGCTCTTCTGAAGTCTTGCCACATGGAATTAACTACTCCTTGTGTGCACGACTTCAGGGAGACGGGGGAGGGAACGTTGTCAGAATTAATCAAGTTAAAATTAAAGGGGGCTTCAGGATAATTTATTATTTGGCACCGAGCGCCATCATTTTCACAGAGCTTAATTTGAAATGCTTCGCGTGAATTGGGAAAGAGAATCCCTCTTTGAGATGTGGCCTTGACACGCGTCTGTGGCCGGGCGAACGAGTGTATTTTTAGAACAAGTATAGGCGTCGAGGAGTTCTAGAAGTTTTCACAGGGCATGCGCGAAGGTTTTTCGCTTAAGTTTTAACAAAAGTTTAATATAGCGTTCTTGGATTCCGAACTGAGAGGTAGCGCGTGTCGACGAGATGAGAGATTGAAAATGGCACAGATTGAATCGGGTAATTAATCAGTAATTTGAATAAAGGATTTGGTTGTAAATTAAGTGTGTTTAATTCCACAGGCCTACGATTGTATAGACTGCATAGATTGATTATAATTATTGGTGGGAACGAATTTGGAAGAAGTGCGAAAATTTAAGCTTGTCATATATATATATATATATATATATATATATATATATATATATAGAGAGAGAGAGAGAGAGAGAGAGAGAGAGAGAGGATAGATAGATACACACACACACACACACATATATATATATATATATGTATGTATATATATATGTATATATATATGTATGTAATATCCTTCACGGAGTGATGCTCAACAGGCCGGTGAACTCTAAACTAATCCAGGTATCAGGTAGGAGACCTCAATTCACATTATGAAATCAGTCGTATTGTAGTCAATAGTATTTGTAGTCGTATTGTCAATAGTATTTGTAGTCGTCGGAGCATTAAACAGTAGAAGTGGTGGACGAGTGGGGGCAATTACAATGTAGAGTAAAATAAGATCCGACGCCAGAAAGGAAGAGGCAGTTTGGTCATAGAACAGTTTTTTATTCTTGGAAATGTTGCTGAACATCTTTTTAACAGGATACCTCATTGAGAACAGTCCAGAGGCTGCCGGAACAGCACACCATAAAACAAAAGAACGTAGAACTAAAAGTCGTGCATGTTTGTCCAACTCGAGCAGAACTCAGAAGACCCTCGAAAACCCTCGAAAACCCTAGGTTCACGCCCTGAGTACGGGCTCGCTGAACTTTTAATTGGTTAAAATTGACACCTGACTTTAACACGTCATATGGGGTGATGGTTTTCGAATGTTCCACGTCCTTCGATCTTATATAACTGTTGTCCGCACGCGGCTTTTAGGGGGAAAACAAATAGCTTAATTTGGTATATCTAGATCAAAATCAAATTGAGGGATAATGTTTTGTTTCGGTAAGACAAAATTAATGAAGGGAAAGGTTTATCGTTTCATATATATATATATATATATATATATATATATATATATGGAACGATAAACCTTTCCCGTCATTAATTTTGTCTTACCAAAACAAAACTTTATCCCTCAATTTGATTTTGATCTAGATAACCTGTAATTATATATACAGTAACCTGTAACTATATATAAGTGCCATTGAATTAGGGATAGCAAAGCCTATGCAAATTGTGTAGCGCTGCGCATCATGTATGCGCAAGTGAGGGCGCAGTGGTAACGGCATATATAGCGCGTACTGCGGTTGTTCTGAATTAGTTGTTGGAATTGCCAGTATGGGTAAATTGCCTGATTTAAACGCCTTCGATCGCGGACAAATCGTAGGTGCGCGACGCATGGGCCATTCAATTTCCGAAATCGTCAGACAGCTAGGATTTTCAATGTCGACAGTGTCAAGAGTATACCAAGAATAGATGGATGGTGGGAAAAAAACTAGCGATCGGGCAAATTGCAAAGTACAATTAGCCTTGACAGTGCGTGGTGAGAGACGGCTCAGGCGTATTGTACGTAGCCAGCGAAGCCACACATTAGCTCAAATTACCAGCCAGTTTAATGACGGTGCCAGTCGTACAGTCAGTAAACGGACTGTGCAACGCTCGCTTCACCGTATGGGTTTCGGGAGCCGTCGACCTACGAGAGTACCATTGCTCTATACTCGCCATCGGGCTGCACGTCTTGCCTGGGCAAGAGAGCACAGAGACTGGAGTGTAGAGGACTGGAAACGAATAGCATGGAGTGATGAGTCTCGATTCCGACTACTTAACGCCGACGGGAGGCTGAGAATATGGCGTCAGGCTCATGAAGCCATGGATCCTGCATGCCTGGCTGGAACTGTACAAGGGCATGGTGGCTCAATCATGGTCTGGGGTGTTTTTTCGTGGCACAGTTTGGGATTTTTGGTGCGTGTACCAATCTCCCTCAATGCAATTCGGTACGTAGAGTTGCTGGGTGATCACCTCCATCCGTTTATGCTGTTCTGTTATACGCACGGTAATGGAGTTTTCCAGCAAGACAACTGTACCTCTCACAAGTCTTGGTTGGCTACTGGCTGGTTGGATGAGCATTCCTCTGACTTCTCTGTCATGAATTGGCCACCTAGAAGCCCAGACTTAAATCCTATTGAGCATCTTTGGGATGTTTTGGAACAAGGCGTGAAAGGCCATCACACAGCACCAAAGAACCTTACTGAATTATGGACAGCTTTAGCCAATATTTGGCAAGCCATTCCCGTGGAACGTTTCCAGAAACTTGTTGAATCTATGCCTCGTCGTGTGGCAGCCGTTATCAAGGCCAGAGGAGGCCCAACTCGTTACTAGGTAGGTATCCCTAATTCAGTGGCACTTCAGTGTGTGTGTATATATATATATATATATATATATATATATATATTATTACCGGAAACTCGTGGAGAGCACAAGCAAAACAACACAACATCTTATAAGTCCTAATGGCCATCCCTTTAGTTACTTAGTGCAATACATAAGTAGTTGTGTTTTCCTGTCTGCATCTACTTGTTCACCTACCGGCTACGCCCATATTAAAATCGCTAATAAAATTAGTGCAGGACCGAACGTCGAATTGGCCACTGTTTGATTGTGGATAGTATTAACAGGGACATAATACCCGCGACTCCGAGCGACATCGATATGCTGGGAGTCCTTAAAGATGGACATTTTTGAAAAGCAGCGTGTAAGAATTTCCAATTGTTCTGTTCCAGGCAGCAAGGAGATCGGCTTTAAGGAAACTGATAATCGGCTTGAAAATCTAAGAAAAGCTTTAGGAGTGGAAAGATTAAACTTGCCATTCCAATTTCATTCGAACTTCTCTCCATTAAACATAACTTGGAAAATTTGAATAGAGTTCCTCGCACAGAAATCGTATGAAGATTAGCATATCAAGCTTCCTAAGCATGTACCCCGATTCAAATTTCGGAGAAGAAATAGGAGTTGAAAGGGGGGGGGGGGATGTAGCTGTGTTGGTGATAAGGAATAAATTGATTCTCTCATTAAATCCTTCCATATGAAAGTAACCACCATATCGCAGCGTGTATGGCCTTTAAGATTGGTACATGTCACATCAAAAGAAAAGTTCTGAATCGTGCATAAAACAGTTGTTTTATTGTCGTACAGGAACATGTCGGCCACCCATAGGAGTTAAATAAATCAGGTCAAGAGTTTATCTAAAATCATTGTAATGTAAACGTGCTTTGGCGCCTTGCTGATTAGAAATCTCCTTGCTCATGCTGCATTTGGTAAACTCGTTGAACATTTGGCACTGCCAACAAATAGAACTGAAATGATATGCAAACGAAAGTGTTCATATTGGCACATGGGAGTTCAAGCGACATTTTAACACAAAATTAATGCATAAAGTGAGTCTCGCAAAGCAACTTTGGATGTTGAAATCAGTATTAGTACCAACTACTATCAGAAATTTCAAAATTTTTTAAAATTGATCAGACAAATATTGTTTATGATTCTTTATGATGATCCGGTTACCTAGCATTATATTGAAAAAGTTCCAATACAGGAAAGGAATAGCGATTGAGTACTTTTTGAAGTTTTGCTAAAACATGCATGTACTCAAAGTTATTTAAGTTTAATGCATCGGTCTTTGAGATGAATATTTTAAATGGGATAAATACGGAGGAGGCTAAATGTAGATAGTGGAAAGCATGATTGCTTCAACAAAAGTTAGAGGAAAAGAATAAAGTCGTTGGCTTTGTAGTTAGTTCTTTATCACAGGGCATATTTTAAGGAATTTTCACTGGTGGGGCAAAATTTTACCATGTTTGTGTCGAGTAGTCTTTTAAAGTTGAACTTTATATGGTGTTTAAAGTCTCAAGCATCTTTAAACGCATCTAACTATTGTTAATTATTCCTTTATTATAATACAAAGAATTTTCATTACCTGAAAAAAAATGTAGTTTTTGCAGTAAGTAGACATTTCCATCAGATTCTATAGAAAAGGATTGTCTATATGGAAACAAGTCTCAAACGTTACACAAAGATCAAATTTTGTTAGAAATATAAAATTTATACATAGAATTTCCATACTGTTTCATGATATAGATTTTTTAATTGCATTATTACCCTACATCCAAAAAAATCATGTTCCTGGTTTTTCTACTTTTTGGGGGACATCCTGTGCTTATTTAAAATATATTTTCATTTCCAAAGAATACAAGAAAACTACCGTAAAATCTTGACTATAATACGCCCACTTGTATAATACGCATGCTTGATTGTTCACGAAATTTTCGGAAAAAATTAAAATTCGAATATAATACGCACCCATAACTTTTCAATATTTTATTTAAAAATTGAACAAATACTTATTAATATAAATAAAATTTGTAATAAAAATAAACGAAAACGTCAAATTTGGTAGAAATAAAACTTAAATTTTTAATTCAAAACAAACAATACTGTCATATTATCAGTCTTAATCACTTTCACTAGAATACAGCTCGTCTATTATTTGTCGTTTATTCAATATTTAAAACTACTTTTTTTTTTTTTTTTTTTGGTACACGAGTGTAATACGCACCCCCCCCTTTTTCCGTACTAAAGTGTGAAAAAAAAGTGCGTATTAACTCAAGATTTTACAGTACATTTAGTTCAAAATTACACAATTTTCAATTAAGTGGGAATAATGAGTCTCGGAAATTTTCAAAATCAGAGTTTATCTTGCTGCTGTTGACTCTGTGCTATCAGGATTAAATACGTTTGGAATACTATAAATTATGCCAATTATATGACATTCTTTTGATTTTCGAAAAGTTTGGTCGGTTGGTTAGTTTGTTTTGGCGGATGGTTTTTGCGGGAAGGCCCTGAAAGGACAAGCTACGAAGTCGAAAAATTGAAGATTAAATCAACCACTTACGCTAGATTGATGGACCATGCAAATAACTTTTCATTTGTCCTAAATGTGCAAAAAAACTTGCTTAACACGACGTAGGGACTGTGCTAGAATATTGCTCCGGGAGAAATTTTGAATTTCATATTCTTCCAAAACTACAGCTAAAAACAAAATTTTAATCCATTACTGTAAATGAATGTGGAAATATTTAAAACATTTATTTATGGGAGGTTGGAGAGAGAGGGGTGATTTATACCCCAAACCCTTCCTTTTCAGTGTTCCACTGGCACGTCATCTGATTTTTCCTTATTTCCACCAATTAAACGTTTATTTAATGAGACCATTTTTGATAGATAACCATATTTATACTTACTGAAATGCATTAGATGTGTCGTGCCTATCACATTGTCTAGGTATTTTATGAATGATTTCCAGAACTAGTCTACGGTAAATTGATATCAGACGTCTGACACGCACGCACTCTAATACATTGTCTAGCACAAACGGTTAAGAAAGCGATAGGAACATTACTCCTCCAGAAATATGAATCTATGAAATTACGTATTTTGCTGTGAGGTAATTTTTCTGAGAAAAAGTACATTCATCAAAATTTGATATAAAAGTAATTCTGTGAAAAATTACCTCCCAATATTCTAGAATCAAAAAGTTTTCCCACATTAGTTTGAACTCATCAGAATAAATCTATCTGCTTTCGGTAAAACAGAGGAGAGAGTTTCAGAGTCGTGAATCAAAACTTTCTACCGACTCTGCGGTGCCCCAGGTAGAACTGAGTGTTCACCTGTGCAGCTACATATCAATTTTTGCACAACACGGGAACTCAAGTGCTCATAAACAATCTAAGATAAATTGGGAAAATAGGCTAAGTGAATTATGTGAAAGTATTCTTAAAGAAAACCTTATTTTTGCAACTGTACCGGGTAATTTTGAGAAATAAGGCTTTTTTCTTGTTACCAATGTTTAAATAAATACACTGAATATTTTTATGTAAATGTTCTATTAAAAATTTCAACCCTCCTTAACAGGATGTATCAATCCCCTGGTTCCTCGTTTAGATCTGTTAGTCCCTACTGTCAAGAAATATTAAAATGTTTGTATAACATGTATTTTATCCCAGATATGAAAAAAACTTTTAGAACTGTTTCAGAATAAGATAAAAATAAGACTCGAAAATTGTATAATTTGACTAGCTGATTACCCGTGCTTCGCTACGGAGTACATTCAAATTAAATACAACGGTCAATGTATGCAATTAATGTAAAAAAAATATATTTATGAAAAAACCGTTACGGATACTTTTATAGACAAAATAATGTAGAAGAAAATAATCAAATTTAATTCAACGGTCAATGTACGCAATTAATTTGTATGTTAGCTATTCATAAAATATACTAATTTGAATTGAATTCTGAAAAAACTTCCATCTCAGTGAGTCTAGTGGTTAAATTGTTTTTTTTACCGTATTTTAATATTTCTTTGTCAATTTATTTCGTTGTTATGCACGTGACGCAAAATTAATTTAAATTATCACAAAAAGAAAAGAAACCACGTGATCAGCATTTAATAAATTAAATTCTAAAAATTAATCTTTAAAAATTCACCTAAAATTAGGTAATGGAGGTAAAGATTCGAAAAAGATTTCATTTTAAAGAAATTTTTATGTTCTTTCTTGTGATATAAATTTTATAACCCTCAGATTATTATTTTAAATGCAAACTAAAAAAAGTTACAAAATCAGCTTAAAAATTTAATTAAAAAAATCTAGGAAGAATTTTTCAAAAATCTTTCTTAGTGCACCCGTACACTATAAGAAGAATCGTCATGCAAAATTTCAGCCCTTTAGGTCCAGCGGTTTGGTCTGATCTAAAGGGTGGCGTTGTATGTCAGTCAGTCACGGAACTGTTGTGAACTGATTTAGTAAAACCTTGTACTTGTGAAATAGAAATATTGAACTCTCTACGAGGGGTGTCAAAATACTTCTAGTGTTGTTAACCTAAGGACTTACAGAGTATGAGCATAGAAACACGTTATGTAACTTTGAAAACGAATATTAAAATCACACCGACAGTGGTTTTTTTTTTCTTTTCTTAAAAAAAATCTAAAAAAGCGTTGGCGATAACTTCTTAGGTTTTTGTGTGAGTGATACTTTGAAATCTCAAACAGTGTCCGTACAGGGGGTTCTATAATAATGTAGGTATTGTATAAATATTGTCCCTCGACATGAAATTTTTATAACAATTGTATGAGGTTGTTCGTATTACTACAGGGGTTCATAATACATATAAAACTACCAGGATTTGTAGCGCCCAAGGTTGCTAGAGCTGAGCAGACTGCAATCTCTAGGTTTGCGAGTGGCCACTTGAGGTGCTAAAATTTGATCACCAAAAACAAAAGCTTTTCCACTTGTAAAAAGTGTAATAATGAGTAGGCCACTTCTGGTCACATACTAACTTTCGAAAACTTATCTAGGAAGGATTTTATTAACGATCCTCGCCATTTGGTGGACCTACTGAGGATATACGGATTCATGGACCTGATCTAGTGTCGCTAGATCAGGAGGGATTAGTAACAACAACACTACCAGGGAATTTTTATATGTTCGTAAATGAGAGGGTATATGTGTCGCTGTGTTGTACCGTAGATGGGGCTCAACTGTATCTTTAATATACTATTTTTACTGTATGTTTTACATCTGTAGCAAAAGTTTATCCTGGAACTCTATTCAGGGCTCCCGTCTTTTAAAGAATGGTTCAGAATCACGAGGTTTTCGTCAACCCCCCCCCCCCCCCTTCCTTGTAGTTGCGCCACTGCGCAGCAGAGCTGGTATGTGGCCTTTGCTCCAAGTCTCAACCTATGAATTTGTAGTTGCAAATTGTGTCATTTCAGTCTGTGAATATGCAAGAATTTCGCCTTGCATTTTCAGGAGTTTGATATTCTTTTTTTCCTCTCTTCTTTTTCTTCAACGCATCTCACCTAGGAGTATAAAGGTCAGACACCCCATATCAAATTCTTTTCGGCAGGCGAAACCCGTTTCGGAACCTCACACCGCACTCTCCCTGCCCACCCCCGATCTTTCCCCCTTCGTTTCAGACGGAATAACACATTTTTTTAGTCTTTGTTTTTTATTTTCTACGTCTCCAAGGGGAGGAGAAGGAAACGCGGGTCGAGTCAGAGGTCAGGAATACAGATCGTGAAACTCTGTTCCCCTCCCCCTTTTAAAAGAAAAAGATGCGTTTTTCTGCTGCATGGCAATCACGTTTTGACTATTGTGCAGCTCCGCCCCTCATTTGCCGGCTAGGAGGCTGTGCAGCCCGAACTAAGACCCCGCATGATTAAGTTGAGGTGACCCCCCTCAACTGTAACCACGATCGGCAGGGGCCTAATTTCGGAGAAACGCTGCGTTGCGGTGGTTCATAGTACAGAGTGTGGTCCTCTCTTCAACCTCTGCTAGATCCGTTTTGGAAGAAGCCGGAAATGGAAAGTTTAAACGTAAACTAAAACCTCTACTCACCTCTCAAATTTAATTACTGCTGGAAACTTCGTCAGTTGCCAGTTCTTGTGGCTGGCATAAATACATGTCAGGTTATATGTCTAATGAGGTCATGGCACGAAAATGGCGTTTAATGACTCTTAAGAGGCTAAATTTTGTTAATGCATTGAGTATTTTATTTTTGAGTTTCCCAATCCTTTCTAAAACTCTCAAACTGGATTCACTGTATGTGCTTAGCGAAGGAAAGAGGTTATCAACTCTGTTAAATAAAATAAGGTCTGTGCGAGAACAAGCAAACACTAAATTATTTGTGTTGGTGGAAACAAGCAAAAACAAAACTATTTATGTTTGTTTGTATTTGCGCAAACAGTGTCTTAAATTGATACTGATCTTTTTGGTTTATTTTGCATTTCTGTTACTACACTTATGCCACTTAAGTTTTAATCTCATTGTGAACTTTGGGAAGCGCCAACTTGAGTAAACTATTTTGACTATAAGTTTCATATTTTTAGCATCAAAATGGCAATATTATTTTGCATTATGCTATTTTGAAATTTTATAAGTTATCTTTAAAACTTTATGATTTGAGAACTATTTTCGTTTAAAATTGTTTTAATTTATTTTGGAAGATCGAAAACAATACCTTTTCGGAATTGAAATGAATGAGAACAGTTATGCATTATGCAAGAGTATAGAAAAATTTAGCAAAAAAAAATCAGGAAAAATAACAAAAGATTATAAAGAAAACGATGACTTATCCATCAAAAAACAGATTAGATGCGAAGAAGAGGGGATATACAATCATTATCCTACAATAATTGTGGTTTATATTTTGCCCAATTAAAAAAAAAATACTGCTTAGTTGTCAACATGAATGTGACCCTTACCTAAACAGCAGCTGACAAGGCGTCATTTCTATAAAATTTAAAGAGATTTTAAAACAAGTATCAGCACATATTTTTTAATACTTAGATATGTTGTAATTGATATTAATACTGTTTGCATTTACCTGTTTATTAAAATTTACAATTGAAATGAAAAGTTTTTGATTAATGGATGTCCTATTAAAGAAAGGGAATTGAGGAGTGATAAATTACGCGCAGATGTTTACTTCTATTTCGCAACGTGTGATGAAGGTTGTACCATACATGGAAAAATGTGTTGAAAACAAAATAACACCTTTGCGCACATTGATTTGGTGTTTAGCAAAATAGTTATCTTGAAAAATAGTCCTAGTTGTCAACAAAGAAAAACACTTTTCTTCCATTGGATTTATAGTGGACTAACTTATTATTCATTTTGATGTTTATACGAGCATTGCAAAACTAAAGATTTTGAAATAAAAATCTGGCAGAAAGAATTGCCTTAATTAAAGCCTATTTAATTCACAATAAGCACCTCTTTTAAAGCCTTATAATAGTACTATTTTACGGTAAGCATAACCATTTTTGGATTATTGGTGTATTCAGTTTACAACCGTGCTTAGTTAGAAAAGGCAATCGAGAGTTCAGTGTATTCAACAGTTAGTTAAAATTTGCTTGTAACATATTTCGAAAGATTATAATTTTAAAATTTATAATCGCTTAAAAATTTTAGAAAGTAACTATATTTTAATATGAAGCGGGGAAAGGCAAAGTGGTGTAAGCCACATTTTCAACTTTTTTTATCTAAGGGGAAAAATGGATATCCCATTAAAGAAAGGGAATCCTCCATGTTCAATTTATAGTGGAATTGCAAATAATTATTTGCAATATTATAATAATTATAATGAATTATAATTTGATCAATTTATCGAGGAATTTTTTGTAGTTTTTGCAGAAAAACGCTTTTGACTTGCACCACTTACTGACTTACACCACTTTGCCTTTCACCGCCTCATATGTTAATCTAAACAGCCCTTTTTTCGGTGTAAAACGGGATGTCCTATTCTGTTTTCTTACTCAGAATCATTGTTTAGTTTCTACCATTTGTCAATACCACTTGTTTATGGTTATCATTTTACAGTTTATAAATGTTTAAAGCATTTATGAGGCTTTTAGACAATACTTTCGGTGGGAGGCACATTGATTCCCTGTTTTGTACCAATGGTGAGTCTAAACCACTTGCCTACGACAATGAACTGCTGTCAATCATAATTGAAGAAAGAGTTATTTTGAGTCCATCAGCGGTTTTCTCTAAAGTGCCCGAGATAAACAGTTGCCAAGTTAATTTAGGATCTTGGTGAAATCCCCGGATCAATAGGCAACTCGACGCAATTCGTCAATGTTCCCCGTTGCAGGAGGGGGGAGCGGGGACGCGCGAGTCACTTCTCAAAACAGCGTTCTCCTCGAAGAGCGACCATTATAGGTAAATACCTCTGGGGGATTCGGGGTAGAAGAGAGAATACAAGAGCGGAAAAGGGATTTTCCGGCCGAGAGAGAGAGAAAAGACTTTAAATGGCTAAATAAACTTTTGCGCCGGCGCTTGAAATATTTAAAAATATTCCCCAGACGGCGGCCCTAATCAGCCGATGAGTCCTGCGCCGAAATCGGTGTGAAATTGCATTAGCGGCCTTCCTCTAAAACGTTCTCTCCCAGAATCACTTTCACGGCGCGTTTTATTCAATTTCGCCCGGGCACGAGTTAAAAATGCTTTACGAAAAAGGGATTCGCACGCGTCGACCCTCCCCGGGGGATGCCCTCTCCCCCCCCAAATCCCCCCCTTTCCTTGCGCGCACACATCCTCTCACTCTAAACTGTTGCGTCTCCTTTAAGATTTGGGGCACGTTCTGGAGATCAGGGAAAGTTGCTGGTTTTCGGCTGTGACACGTTAAAGTTAGAGGCGTGTTAATGATATTAAGTGATATAATCAAAGTTTGGTGAAAGGGTTTTGTGTGTTCCGTCCACCCGGTAAGATGCACCGCGCAAAACGCTTGCGTCTCCAGGAGATAAAAGCGAGGGTCTCCCATGCAGACTTATCAGAGACAAATAAAGAGGATATCTCCCACGTGGTTGCGAAATTCAATCAGTTGATCTCCAGGCTGGAATGTAAACAGAAACGCTTTTGATTTCTAATTGTTTTTGTGCGGAGGGGGTAGGGCGGATGAAGAATACCTCAAGGAACTATAGGGCCAGGATGTTGACAGAAAATGGCTGTCAGCTGAAAGTTGTTGCTTGTTACCTTCCGTCAAGCTCTGTGCGTGGGTAGAAAATTTGAATTTCCTGTAATTAATAAAAAGGAGTGGGATATAAAGTCCCTTACAGGGGCGTTAATTCAAATTTACGATTAGTTCGAACTGCTTCAGGCATAGAATAAAGTATTATTTGTGCTTGGTTGAGGTAAGTTCCCAGGCCCATGGAAACAGCAGTTTTGGGTACTGACACGCTACTCTAGAGGCTTCTTAAGTGAATTAAGTAATCCAATCGAAGCCTAAGACATTTTTCAGGTTTCCTG
Source organism: Dolomedes plantarius (assembly GCA_907164885.2). NCBI lineage: Eukaryota > Metazoa > Arthropoda > Arachnida > Araneae > Dolomedidae > Dolomedes > Dolomedes plantarius. The sequence continues at coordinate 29,514,185 of OU015502.1, forward strand.
TTTGAAGCTGAGGTATAAAGAGGGATCAAAGTGCGCTTTTGTTTGAAGATAAAAGGTGTGGTTCTTCCCATGAACCTATCAGTATAAAATAAAGTGACTGACTACAACGTTGTTGGCAAAATTACTTGGTATAAATCGGATATAAACTTAGAATGGCTTAAAAAAAAAACCGTCAGCTATCCCATTGGAAAACTTACCGCTATAATGCTAGATCCGAAGATTCATAAGGAATGGTTGTAGTTTGTGGTTGAAAAAATTTTATTACCAACATTTTTTATGCTGTTTTGTAGAATTAAATCTTAAGAATAAAAAGTAAAAAAAAGTAAAAGCATGGAGGATTCACGAGACGGAGTACGCGGTTTGATTCACTTTTTTTATGGCAGTGACAAGATAGTTTTACCTTATCTATCCAGTTGCTTGAAAGAATAATTTTTTATTTAGTTTAGCAAAGACTTACGCCAATAATTTTAGTGGTTTCTCATTCATATCGCTATAAGTGTATGCATCATAAGCAATGCCATAGGAATTTACAATAATTTGAGCTGCTTCCATGAATTCTTAGTGGTCAAGCAAACAGATTGTACAAATAGTAGTAATAGTAAAAAACATTCGCCATGATAGTAATGTAGCACGGTTAGTAGGATTCAATTTTAAAAGTTAATATACTGTAAGTTATTGTATAAGTTATTATATTAGATATTGGCCATCATCCCTAACATTGTAGATGAGCACGCATGAGCAAAAACCATTTCATTCACTCAAATATCATTGGCGTTGCTACTACATGAGTAAAGAGTTCAAAAAATTAGCATTTCTAAAGATATTATATTACAAGCGGGCTTTTGGTGGTCCAGTGGTACAGCGCGCTGGTTTTTGGTGCTGAGGGTGCTCGGATCGAATCCTGGCGTTGTGCCACGAAAAATGCCTCCGTTCGTGTCGTCCCTTCATAGGGGGTAATTCTGTCCGCCTATATGGTGCCCCCCAATAAAATGGGCAGTAAAATTGCGGTGCAGTATAGGTGAATGTTTGACGACAAGTGCCTCCACATTGGAAAAAAAAAATATTACAAGTAATATTTCAGTGTCTAGATTGTTACGATGTTACTTGTAATAACTTGTAAGTTTGTATTTCTTCCTTTTTCTCTGTTTAGTTTCCTTATTTTCCTCGATATTCATTATACATACATACCCACAGTGCAACTTCAAAATGCATTTCGCGCAAAAGTGGCTTTTATCTTTACCCATAAAAAATTTCCAATCAGTAAATTTTGTTCTTATTTAACAATTGTTAATCTTATTTATAATAAGTCATAGTTAATGATCAGTTTTTATACAAATTTACAAGTGATGCATGCCTGTAGCTTTTTTTAAATTCCTCCCATTAAATACACCACTGACATTTTCATCAACTCTCCCTGGTTCTTACGTTAGGATTCAAATTATGCTTACATACAAAAAGTCAAAGTAATTCCGCATTAAATGTATACAACTTTTTTGCTATTTTGCTATTGTGAAACTTCCTCGCCAATCTTACTTTGCTCTCTTTTAGCAGTTAAATTGTCAATGTACATTAATCTGTTGAGCTTTTCCATTGTCCTCCTAAATTAGTCGGTAAATGACGGCAATAAATTATGGCACAGCAAATAGACTAACTTTGCTCTTAGAATTTTGACGTGTTTCGAATTGTTATACTTATGTGACGTATAGATGTAGACCAGGGATTCCCAACGGGGCCCAGGTGGACCCCTTGGTGATCGATGGATGTTTAAAAAGGGTCTATAGTATTCCAGGGGTCCATACGGGGTCGGTGATAAATTTTTCTGTTTTAAAATTTGATTTAATTTTTTAGAAATGTAATTATTAGATAATAATATCCGTTTTAATATGTTTAAATACAGATTTGCATAGGGCGGAGTGATCAACGCATCTAAAGTCGAATGTCATGACGCTTTTGTATATGTGTCAAATGTCACCGTCGACTATTGTGTACCAACACTAGGCAGAACTGGGGAAATCCACTGGATCTTAAGGAGGGGGGGGGGGATCACATTAAAACATTCAAAAAACTCAATTTTTTTATTGTAATTTATTTTTAAAGAATGGAATGTAAGGAATCTTTAAGAGAATGAAGTCGATACTGCAATTAGAACCGCTTTTATGGCCAAATATATAAAGCTAATGGTAAAGTAATTGATGGAAATTTTAAATGGCTTTTTCTAAAAACTGTTATTTTCAAACTTGTGCGCACTATTTCTTCAAAACTTATGGTCACAAATTAGGTATATTAATTATATTAAGTGTATTAATTATATTAATTATATTAGGTGTAGATTAAAGTATAACCTATGGATAAAATATATATAAATAATTTAATATATCTCTTATAGTTTTTAAAAAAATCTGTGCGCAGTGTATTTATCTAAGATTCATTATTCATGAAACATTATTTTTTTAACGTAAAATAATTTCTAATACTCTCCTAACAATTCCTGTTTACTAATAGATAAAGCTTTGCACAATTCACCCTGTTCATATTCTTAGTCAAATTGTTATCTTTAAGGGGACTCACTACCCTTATATCTTTAAAACATTCGATTTTTTGAAAAAAATATATGTTAAAGTCTGATAATTTCTGAATAAAATAAAACAAACCGCATGAAAATATTCCTCTTAGTTCCTGAGATATTGATAGTCTAAATATTTAATTACTGATCAAGTTTATGGTAAGAAAAATTTTAAACTCATTTTTCTCAAAATGTAATTTTGCATCATTCCGCAACTGATACCTCAAAAACTATGAAACATAATTCCATGAAATTTTTATCACTGCATAACCATGTTATTTTATTGCGTCTGAACTAGAATTATTGCAATCACTGCACATTTTGTTATATTTTTCAGGGGTAAATTAATGCAAAAATTTAAGGAAATTTTAAGTATATTTTGAGCAGTTTTAAAACAATTTAAAAAAATATTTTAATGTTGAATGTTTTATGTTCAATTGTATTTTGAATTATTTATTTTAAATATAAAACAGGAAATTATACATTTAAGTGTAAAATTAATTTCATAGTTCTGCGCGCAAGCCAGAATACCATAAAACTACTTAAAAAAACAAGGTATATCTAAAGCATTTTTAAAAAAATTATTTAAAATTATTTTGAGAGTTGAAAATTTGTGTATTAAAATAAATATATCAATTTATCATATACATAAAATTTGGAAAAATTGGGAGTAAATTGAAATAGTTACAAAGAGTCAAAAAGTATGAAAATATGCCTTATTTCCTCGACCAAGAGTCGTGAGTCCCCTTAAGTGTTTTATGTGCAATTCTTAGTATTATAATTATGTTATATCCTGCATATTATAGAGAAAAACGTGAAGGGGTCTATGAAGAAAATTATTCTTTCAAAAGGGGTCGATGTAGGAAAAAGGAACCCCTGATGTAGGAACCTCTCATGTAGACCGTAAGTTGCGCTGAAAAGCTCATAATCCAGGCTGAAGCTTTGGCTCCTGCGGGAAGCCTGAATATGTGTTTATTTCACATAGGAGTTCTTTCATTATGTAGAGACTAGCGTCTTTTTTTTTAATCATTTTTCGACCAGTAAAACATTTTACTCGGAAACATGCAGATCACGCTATTGTATATTTTCCCCTCTCGCAACACAATATTTTCCCCGCAAAGAAGACATTCTAGCACTGTTCTAAATTCTGAAATCCTCATATTTGCTGATAAATAAATTATTCGCTAAACGTGAAAGCGTCTTACCAATTGGATCTCAGATTAATCCGAATCATCTAGAAAGCTCATAAATAGCAAATTCCTAGGTGGGGTGATGCAGTATGACAAGAACCCCCTTCAACATGTCTGTGCTACTGGCTAAGACAAAATTAAATATAATTCGATTTATTTATTCCTAAATATCCAGGACACCCAAATGGCAGCTCAAAGTCTGAAGAAGAAGAAACCATTCTATATGAATTATATCACAAGGCAATTATAATTACACCTATTTACCGAAGAGTAAAACTGGGAGCCCGTATATATATATATATAGATATACATTTCGCGAGCGCTAATAAAGACGTTTCTCTCTCCAGCCACCTAATACCCAATTCATCGGATAAAAGAAACGTGATAGATTAAACCCCTATCACATTCCTTTTCCATTGGCACTCATAATCGTGTGTCTACATTAGAAATGTCCGACCCCCCTTCTTCAACACCCCATCACAGTACTACTCAACTCTCCCCCCTTGCATCCTTCAAGGGATAGACAGGGAGGTTGGAGGGGTGGGCGCAGAGAAATTAGCAGGATACGGACACCTGAAAGAAACCCCGGCTAAAAGAGTTCGGGAGAAAATAATTAATTTTCGCCGGTGCCTGGTGCTCATTAATCAGGGGGTTTCGGCGTACGCGAGCGGGTGATTAAATTTCATTAAAACACAAAACTTTTCCTCGGCCCGCCATCCATTCCAGGAGTCGAGATTAAGAGGCGGAAAAGAAAGTTATGATGCAATATTTTGCAATTTGTGCCCGGTCCTAATTTCAGGCCCCCCCTCCCCACCCCTTCTCTTCCTTTTTCTTCAGGCAGCTCCATTTTATTGGAGCGGCATCCGAGTCACCGACTCCCATCGCCCCCACAGTTTCTGATGCGGCTCCAGAGGCAAAGGGACGCGGCACAGGGATTTCTCGTATTATGTAAATTTTCCGTATTTGAGACCCATATTTTTTTTTACCTCCTTATTTTTGAAATGATCTTCAAGTGGCAGGTTCTTCTGATTTCTTTTGTTTTAATTCCGTCAAGGCCAGACGTAAGCTATCTGCCTTGCCACCGCAGTTCTGACCATTATGCGTAAAGTGAGCAGTTATGAGGAAAAATATTACCACACATATCCCGCCTTCGTTCAGCGAACTGATAGACAGGGGGAACCCAAATAGGGATGCGACATCAACAACGATACATCGATGTTTTGAAACATCGATATTAAATATTAAAACATCGATGCTAATAAAACATCGCCCCAAAACCATCTATGTTTTTAAACATCGATGTTTATGAACTTTCACTTTTTAAAACTGGCTTAGCAACCTCTAAGATTAATGTTACTTCGGTTAGTCATGGAGGGGGGGGGGGATTTTACTCTCAGGTTGGGCTGACACAAATGACAAAAACTTGGTTGCTAGAGTCAGCGCAGATCACAGAATTTCCATTACACATTTTATTACTTTTACCAGAAAATTGAGGAAGAAATTCTTGCAATTTATTGGCAAATCTTTTATTTTCAAATTAAATAATACAAAAGAAAATTACATATATTTACACCAATTTAAAGTACTGGTGCAAAAACCAACGTATCTGGGAAAACTGAACAAGCTTATTTTTTCTTTACTGTAAATAACAATTATTGGGGCATATAATTATTATTCATTAGTTGTTCATTGCCATTTGAGTCTAATCGTTCCCCCTTTTGTATTCGTCCTTTTCAGAATTCAGACTTACATTTACTGAGTGGGAAAATTATGCTACGTGGTTAATTTTTTTTTATTACGGTACATTTTCATTTTAAAAAAAGCATCGAGTCAACGTAAAACATCGAGCGCAAAACATCGATGTTAAAAAAAATCGGCTTCAATAAATCGATGTTTTGAAAACATCGACATCGATGTCTCATCCCTAAACCCAAAGGTTTCCGCCCAATCCACTCCTCTGAATTTAGGTTCCTCATATATTATTAATATACCAATTATGATAGCCTAAATTAAGGGTTTAAATTTGGATGTTAATCTAAGACATCGGCGCTACGTTTTCCTGGTTACAATATTACTATTTTATTCTACAACCCAGAGGAGGGTAGAGGAGCCCAAAAGGTCCCCATTCCGATCCAGAATTTCAGTTCTTCGTATATCATTAAAACTAAATTAAACTCATGACGCAACAGTCCGCTGTGGACCAAGGCCGGCGGTCTTGGGACTTTCAGTCTACAGATTTAACGCGCTCATATCTGGCCTAGATACGGGGTATTTATTGATTTTTAACGGGATTCGATCTGAGCACCCTCAGCATCGAAAGCCGACGCGTCACCATTAGGCTATCTCGAACCCATTATATATACTAGACTAACTTAAAATTAAAATATTATATGAAATAAAAACTAAAGCTAAACTCATGGCGCAACAGTTCGTGTGGACCAAGGCCGGTGGTGCCCATTTCTGCTTTCTTGACCGTGGGCTTGGGGTACACATACAGCATATGTCTCTGTTAGGTGGTCAACCTGACGCGGGACCCTCAGAGTTTATTTCCCAAGCATGCTTGGTAGGGTGGGTCGATTTTTACTTTTTTTTAAAGTCGAAATCGCCTGTGGTGGGAAAAGCTGTGTATTGCTATCAAATGTTTGTAAAAAAATTTTTTTTAATTAAAATATATTTAGGCCGGCCGGCCCTTGAAATTTTTTCAAAAATGTCAAAAAAAAGCATTTTTTATTTATTTTTCATTTTTTTTAGCATCAAAAATTTTAACCGCCTGTAGTGGAAATTGTTGCATAGTAAGACCCTTTGTTTGTGAAAAAATTTTTTTGAAATTTAAATATATTTAGGCCTCCCGTCCGGCCCTTGAAGTTTCTCCAAAAACGTAATAAAAGCATTTTTTATTTATTTTTTAATTTTTTACGTAGAAAAATTTTAACCCCCTGTAGTAGAAATTGTTACATAGCAAGTCCCTTTGTTTGTGAAAAAAATTATTTTGATATTGTATCATATTTAAGGCTCCCGCTAGGCCAGCGAAATTTGTTTTGAATTTCACCGATAGATGGTGTGATTGTACTTCGCGGTTTCACAAAAAAAAAGTTTCATAAAAAAGTTTCATAAAAAAATTCATGAATATAAAGAAGTCTACTGGAAAACAAGTGGAGCTGCAAAAATTAAATGAAGAAGGTTTCAAAATGATGCAAAATCTACACTGTTTGATATCTCAACACGTAAGTGTCATGAATTTTCATTGTGCACATATGAGAAGTCAAGAAAAGTGCCGGTTGACGTGTGAATAAGCAAAAATCTGAAACTGAGATAAATAGCCAACCTGAAAAATGTGAAAATATTATGGATGGTAGCATTACTTCTGAAAGTGAAGATAATTTTTATTTTGATGAGGATTTTTAGCAAGTTGCTACATCTTCAAAAGAAGTGGGCAACTCCAAAAGTGTATGCAAAAGTTTGGTTTCTTACTAAATATGAGCCTTTATGCACAGCTGGTACACAGAATCTTTGGGGAGTTATACACTACTCAAGATAGCTGAGCGATGAGCTGAAATTAGTAGTGGATCCTGTAATGAAAATGAATGATTTTATGGTCACCCAGAAAACCTGCTGATTGCCATGATCAATGAGAAACGATCCTATGTAAGGAAATTAGGCTTCAGAAGAATCATGAAGGCCCGAACCCTTCCCAATGAAACAACTTGTGATTTTGTCATTCTGCCTCTCAAATTTCACGCAAACGACTGTGCAGAACTGATCAATTGGAAGAAATGTTCACTTACAGAACCTCCACTGACTAAACATATACTTAGTGCAGAAATTTAGAAAATAGCTGAAATAGGTGGCTTTATTGAAAGTTAGCTATGGACTCTCCCATGCCGTACATAAGATGTCGAAAGGGCAGTCAAGATAGTGTCAGAGGCATCCTTATCTGTCTGTGGAACAAAAAGTCGCGATGGCTTTATATATACAACATTGGCGTCTCGAAAGCTGATGCCAAACTTCGAAAATAAGGCAAAATATAAAGTGTAAGATTGCTATATCACTAAACAGGGGAAAAAAAGGAGCCCATATTTGGTTGGGAGGGTGGGTGCGGGAGGAATTCGAACACAGCAAGACCTCCTAATGGTGAATTCTGGGTTATTCTGCCATAATTTTGGCAAAATGGGCAAAGAGCTGTTTTAACCCTTTGACACAGATGGAACATTGTTTAATAATAACTTTAATTTTTAAAATATGTTGATTAAAAATTCTGATTCAAAGGGTTAAAATATCAAAATTTCGCCGGCCTAGCGGGGGCTTTAAATATGATACCATATCAAAATAATTTTTTTCACAAACAAAGGGTCTTGCTATGCAACAATTTCCACTACAGGCGGTTAAAATTTGATACGTAAAAACAATTTAAAAATAAATAAAAAATGCATTTTTTACATTTTCGGAGAAACTTCAAGGGCCGAGCGGGGGCCCTAAGTATATTTTAATTTAAACAAAAAATTTACACAAACAAAGGGTATTTCTATGCAACAATTTCCACTTCAGGCGGTTAAAATTTTTGATACGTAAAAAATTTTAAAAAATAAATAAAAAATGCATTTTATTACATTTTTGGAGAAACTTCAAGGGCCGGGCGGGGGGGGGGGGGGGCTAAATATATTTTAATTTCAAAAAAATTTTTTTACAAACGTTTGATAGCAATACACAGCTTTTCCCACTACAGGCGATTTCGATTTTTAAAAAAAGTAAAAAACGACCCACCGTAATGCTTGGTCCTCGTTTTATCGACCCACTCAGGGGATGTAAGGCTGAGTTGAACTTGCGCAGTCACAGGATCGAACCTTGGACCTGTGGCGTGGCAGCTTGTCGCTCTTAACCACTGCGCCACCGGGCGTTTTCGTATATCATTACTATGTACTAATCAAAAGATAATTAGGAGTTTAATTTATATCTTCCTGCTTTTCTTAAACATCATGCCTTCCCACAATATTATTTTTCTATTTGGCTGTTTTTCTGCTCATAGAAAGTGTTTAAATTTCAGTCGACTTGCCAAACATGAATAACAGTTTATTTCAGTAGGAAAGATTTGAAATATACTGATTTTGTTTTTCTGTTGTTATAATTGCATTAAAAACGGCGCATAATAACGCCATATTTCTTAGAATATGGTATCGCTAATATGAATAGAAATGGAATAAAATGACAACCTTTAAAATAAGGGCATGGAATAGAGAGTTAGCGGTATTTTCAATAACACTCCGTAGTACAAATTCATCAAGTTAACACGTCAGTTAGTACATACCTTTCAGATTCCATTCCTGCCATCTATCGGCTGATAGAGGAATCTCTCAAAAACTTAATTTTATCACTAAACTACACGCAAGCACGCACGTTTTTTTTTCTTTAATTGCGCGGTGGTTAATGAAGTGGCAGTACCAATCGCTGTTTGGTTCTACTTCTACGTATAAAGCTGATTTCCGCAAGAAATATTCCAAATTCAGTTGCTTGTATTATTATTATTTTTTATATATATTTAAAAATAAGGTGAGAGCTGGACCATACCATCAAGTTTAATGGAAAGGAAGTTAGTACTTGACTGCATTTAAAAAAAAAAAAATATTTAACAAAAAAATACATTTCACCACAGTTTTAAGAATTAAAAAAAACAAAACAGGTTTATCTATCTGATGACCACCAGAGGTGCCAGATACTTCCATTTCGACTAACCGCAATAAGATTTCATTAATTGAATGTTTAACCAGAATTGATAGGTGTTTAACCGCAGTTTTAAGAAAAATAATCAGTGTTCCTGCTAATTTTGATTAAGTGCACCTCTCTCATAACAAAAGCTCATGAAAGCTTTTGCTAGGAAGCCATTTAAAAGGGGCCATGTAGTAGCATTGTACGAATATATTGTTCATATAGTGTCAATTTGTTTTGCTTATTTTCGGAGAAAAGGTTCCAAATACGGATATTTAGTTCCTGGTACACTAAAGAACAAAATAATCTGCTTACTTTTATTATTGTGTATCTAACGGTCCATCAGTGGTTCGTGTAAAAACTGTTCGATTGTTCAAAATACGATTTCCTTAATGTTTTTTATATTCGATTGCATTAATCTACGCGTTCAAACCAGAGCATGATAGAGGTATTTATAAACAATCGTTTGAAATTCAGGGATCTTTTTACAGACAAGGGGAACATTTTACAAAATTCCCTAAAGCAGGGGAAACAGAGGAAAAATTTCTCCAAACTTACATAAGCACACAAACTATACTAAGCCCATTTGCACCCTACTTTTTCAATCGATTTTTAAAATGGTGATATCTCAGAAGTATTTCAAGACTAAGTGGTACATTAGAACATTATACACACGTGTCCGGTGCAGGGTGCAACATGTTTATACCGGTAACTTTTCCTTTTGTGAAATGGCATCGTGCTAGAAACGGACAAGTGTACGAAAGTGATATTTATTGCCACTCAGTTCGCGTCACCGAATGTTTTGCGCGGCGCACACGGCCCTCCATCCCTCGAGTACTATAAAAAGTGACAGTAAGTACCTGCCGTCGGAATGAATAAGGTGAAAAGGAAGCGGACGTCACTATGGCAACCTGCGCATCTTCTTGCTTCACTAAAGGCAGAAATCTAGTTCTGTATAATGATATTACTCAACAATTTAAAGCCTCTTTTTTGTTGTTTGAGGATTGTTTTGAGGCTTTCGAGTGGTATCTAAAAGTTTTGATTTCAAACAGGCATTGACAAACTCAACAGATCAGCTGTTGATCTAAAGCTGTGAAATGTTCTACGAAAATACCCTACTATCTTGCTCAAGGACCACTATTTCCACTCTGAAAAAACTGGCATTTCTCTGCGAATACAGTTTTTATACAGTTCATTGCAGTATTTACAGATATTACATTGTTATGTTTAGTTGTTTGATATCAGTGCTTTAAAATTGTAAACATTATTTCACGATATTTTTACATTATTTGAATACGTTATTAATTATATACTAGTTGATACCCGTCAAAACGTGACGGTTAGACAGTAAATAAATGTACTAATACACAAATTATACTCATCATTGCCAGATGTTGAAAATCATAATAATGCGCAGAAACAAATTAATGTGTTTAAGCGGCCTCATGCTTAATGAGTATCTAAAGCCAGATTTAAAAATGCTACTGAGCATGCGCAGAAAGCAATTTTTTTAATGGTAAATTATCGCTAATTAAACAGCGCGAAATAAACAATTTCCGTCAGGATAAATATATTTCACAAACATTATTATCATAAAAATAAAAATGGCAGAGAGAGATCTAGAGAGATCCTAGGAATAAACGTGTTTATCATTAAAAGATGCCACTGAGCATGCGCAGAAACAGTGAGTTTCTAAAGCCAGATTTAAACATACCCCTGAGCATGCGCAGAAATCAACATTTAATTGTAAATTATCGCTGATTAATAGAAATTGCGGTTACAAAAACCAAATTTTACAGATCTACAGATTGCAATCTTTCGCTTAAGACCAAAATGAAGTAAATGGATGCAGTAGTTTTCTCTCACGGACTGCCCAAAAAGTCGACTTAGCAACTTAAATATATAGATGACTTGATTAAACTGAGCACTTGATTTTATGCTAATTAGTTTATATCTAATGAATTGTATGGTTTTAATACTAATTAGTAATAAAGATTTAATACCAATTACTGTAAAATAATTAGTTTTTCTCTTTTTATACAAATTCGATAAATAAGTTACTCCTAAATTAGAGATACAACAAATAGGGCTATTGGGAAAAATTTATGGCCTTTAGTACCACGCTCTGGGGGTTCGAGTCCCACTGTTGGCATGGTTGTTTGTGGCCGTTCGGAATCGACTTTTAGCAGTAGGTCCCAGTCCAATTTCTTTTGCCCACGTGCTGCAAAAAAAAATACGTGCTGCAAAACCATACCCCAATGTAGGGGTGCTCCATCTTGCTGAAAGATGTAATCCGTGAAATCCGTATCTAGCTGTGGCATACAGATTACATCTTTCAGCAAGATGGAACACCCCAACATTGGGGTATGGAGGATCGCACATTTTTAAACCAACATCTTCCAAACCGTTGGCTCGGTCGAACTGGAGATGCCGACGATGTGGTCTGCTCTTGGACCTGACACCCTGCAATTTCTTTCTATGCGGTTATATGAAGGACCTCGTGTATGTGCTTCCTTTGCCGAAAACAATTCCAGAATTCAAAATGCGCATTTCTAATGCTCTTGCGTTGGTGACTCCACATATTCTTCAGAATGTATGGCGTGAAATGGACTACCGCTTAGATGTTGTCAGTGTGACCAAGGGAAGTCGCATAGAACATTTATAAAGTATGTAAAAATTTTGAACTTCTTTTTACATTAAGTGTAATTTTTTTCGATAAATTCTTTTCGATTAAATAGTTATAGCCGTTTGTAATCGCTATATTCATTTTGAATCACCCTGTATTTTAATTTCCACAAGTTTCACTAATTAGAACTGTATTTGTCCATACTAGGATTGAATTGAATGCCGGGTGAACCAAAGCCCTGTTATTGATATGATTTTACCCCTCCATGATTGGCTTTTTGTTGCATGTACTGAGTGACTATCATTCACATCTACGATGTAAATAAGCTTGTGAGATTTTAAATTATTAAGGAATCACGATGAAGATTTCGATTAAAAAATTCCTATGTTCTTCCATTCATGTATATTTTATGATTTAAGCATTGTAGATCAAACAGTCTTGATAGCGTTCCCATTGTTACAGGCACTGAATGCTCCCTTTATCTCGCTCGACTATAAAGAACAGTATGCCATTTTATTCAGATAACGTCATAGAATACAATACACCAGTCTATATAATGTTCCCACTTGTACTCCCCTTATAAGCAATTTGAAGCCGGATTCTATGGAAGCCGTACGGGTCTTTAGCAGTCCGGTTACATCTATGTCCCTCCAGAGGTTTCAACGTCGCCCTGGTATCTCCAGTTTACAATGCTCTGGGGAACGCCGGGGATGCAGGCTTTTAGGTTAACCAATGGAAACGCCATACACCAGCAATAAATATCACTTCCAGGCTTCCATTATCTGTGGGCCGCACATTAGGGAGCTCGACGACAGTTAAAGGTCTCCGGTGCCCTCTTAGGATCGTCTGCACCACCCATCAGGGCGCATCTCTCGGTGTGGAGGTGTGAGGTATAACAAATTGTATAACAGGTGGTATGGCTGTGTAACAGGGTGTAGTGTTCAGAGAGCAGTTACAAGGATGCCATCGAAATGTATTGAGAGCGTCGAGAAGAGGGAGAGGGGGGGGGGGGAACGCAAAGAAAGCTCTGTGTCTCCTCTCCAAAATACAGTGTGTGAGAGGACGTTTTGTGTAGAACTGATGGATGGGTTCTAATGCGAAATCATATATATACATTACAGGTGTATCTTGGATCCAAGATGTAAGGAAATTTCCAAATTCCCATCACTTCTAATAAAAACCCCCTGAAAATTTCATTTTATTTAGTTGTCTAACGTACAGAAATTCATCAAATCAATCATTCAACGAAGACTGGCTGTCGACCTGTTGGCTAGAAAATGTCATACAGTCTTTATTTTGCATCTACATAAATTACTAATCAATGACAGTTTCCTTTAACTAGCCACATATTTTCATATATGTATGCAATTATATATGCACACATGAGTATATATATATGTATACACACACACACAAGTACACATAAATGTGTGTGTGTGTGTGTGGGGGGGGGGGTTGAAATCGAAATGCAAAATACGAAGATCATTTGATGTTGAACCTTCGTAAGCAATATTTTTCAACAGTGCCAGCATTTAAAGAGGGGATTTTCCTCTGAAAGTCTTGATTCTAAATATAAAAATCTTGGTTCTGGAAAATCCTCCAAAAAAAAAAAAAAAGGTAAAAGGTATTGGGCAAAAGAGAGAAGAGGCAAAGGACCAAAAGATGTACTTTTAGGTTAGTAATTATTTCATTTTTGCGCAGTGGCAAAATCTGTTTTTTTATGGCTGAATCTCCCCATGCACGTTTCTGGCCAGAAGGAATCCCGGAGCGAGAAGATGTTTGAAAAATATTCCATGAAATGTCTCGTAATGTGTACATTATGTGTGTATTTCTCGAAAATTGGCGATTTAAGGTTTTCAAGCAAGGACGAATCTTTGGTTCTTTTATAAAGAGTTCCGTATGCGACGGATAAATGTGCCCACGTATGGCGCGCAGATGGTCCCATGAACTCGAGTCCTAGATCCTAGATCGAAATTGTAAGAACTATTGTTGTTGTCTTATGCCCCTTGGCAGACAGTATATCAGATCCAATCCCGAAGGCTATGGGCGATGAAGGTTTGGCTCCTGTTTTGAATTAGCCCCACAAGGGTCGGAGTCCGACTTGGCTAAATGACCGGTCCCGTAATTTTGAACCGAGTCAAGTGACGAGACCGGAACACTTGACCCCGCACCTCCAGAGGTAAATTTTAGAACTTGGAGGACATTGTAGCCACGCCCTATTTTACGCGCCCCGACCACCATTAGTGAACACGGCAGTAGATTTGCAGCGACGAGCATCGAACCAGGAACGTTGAGATCACTGGCCAGCTGCTCTTGCCAACTGGGCCACCGCGCACTGTAAGAACTATTACAGGAATCGACCTAGTGCTTCACAGTGTATATTTTAAATTGCTCCCCGAGGACCCTATAGCGAATTCCCTAGCACAAGCACAGAGGCGGCAACAGAAGTCACGTGACCTCTGAAAACCACCCCTCGTTTCGAGTCTGTTTCAAAACCATAAAAGATAAACCTCCGTCTGCTGACGAGCATAAGTGGAAACTTCCGAAAACTACAAATTTTTTTTCCACCATTCTCATAACATTAGGGCAGGATTTTAATTGTTTTCCGACCTACTACTCCCTCGCATGTAATGATTTACGCGCACACGGTTTCTCTGGAGCGAACGTAATATTCGCCACCCTCTCCCCCCTTTTCCCTCACCGAGTTTTGTGTACGCATTTTGTTTTCTTGGCATTATTGCGTTCTTTTCCGAATCCATCCGGCTTAATTTTCTGCACTTGTATGTGAAATGTGCGTTTCTTTTTCTTTCCCGACTTCGCAGTTCCTTCTCTTCTCACTTCTGCAAAAGACGCCGTGATTTTTAAAAGGGTGTTCGCGGTATCTCCCCCCCCCCCCTCGATGCCTTCCGCCTCCCTTTTCGCGCTCCGGGTAATCGTGAATTAATTATGTCTCCCAGAAACGCGCTTTTTCGCTTCGCTTTTCCACATTCGAATTTCTACGATGAGTTTATGCTTTTAAAGCTCTACGCTTGCCGGGGATTAGTTGCAAAAAGAATGCGCGGCGTTTCGAACGTTTTGGATGTGTTGTTGGGAAAATGGGGATTTCGCTAACTTCGTTGGTTTCATTTGTTATGCAACATCCTCTTACACTTTTCAAAGTTTTCTCTGCATTAATATCTCGGTGGCCGTACAAAGGTCAGTGGGTCACACGAACCATAATTTTTTAGCTGTATAGTTTTTTTTCCATATTGCACTGAATTACATTTTATATTTCAGGTACTGAACATAGTGAGATCTGCCTAATCTTTGTTCTTCTAATATAGGGGTTTCCAGCCTATAGGGCCGAATGATGGCCAAAAGGCTAGGGCGCTGGCAGTCGGTACCAGAGTCTGTGGGTTCGATTCCTACTCTTGGCATGGATGTTTGTAACCGTTCCGAACCATAGGCGTTTCGTCGGGGAGCACGGGGGGAACTTCCCCCCCCCCCCAACTTAACTTCGATTAACGTTTTGCTTTATTTCAAGTTAAGTTAAAATCAGAAAATCGTAGAAAACTTTTAAGAAAGTTGGTTTTTTTCAGCTTTTTCAAACTATGAAACTGAAGATTCCAGTTATGTCTTTAGTCTTAACATAGTTTTTAACAATGATATGATCCATAACAAAAATTCGATGCTATATTTTTTTTCTCATTTTATTTATATTATATTTATTTTTCTCATTGTATAACTTTTGAATACTACTCAAAAATCAATTCTATTGTTATTCAGTTAAAAAAAATCATAATTCATATTTTAAGGACCGTCCCGCAGTCAATGCGCTGAGGAGGGATCTAACTGAATTCTGTTCATGCCCCCCCCCCCCAAAAAAAAAAAAAAAAAAAAAAAAAAAATTTTGAAGCAGGCTACGCCTATGTTCCGAACCGATCCCTGATAAATTAGCTCTCGTGTGGCAAAAAATGACCGTAACGCTCATAACCAACCAACCCAGCCTATGGGTCGCAAAGTGTTTTCAGGGGTGGGGGGGTGGGTCACCACCAACTTGTCTATTTAAAATTTTTAAAATTTTTGAATTTCACTAAAAAAAATTATTTACCACGAAACTGTAAAACAGTGAAAGGGCGCAGTAGCCCGGTTGGCATAGACAGCGAGCCAGTGAGCTGAACGCTCCTGGTTCGATGCCGGTCGCAGACAAATCCACTGTCGTGTACACTAACGGCGGCTGGTGCACGAAAAATCTGTCGTGGCTACAATATCCTCCAAGTTCTCAAATATACCTCTGGAGGTGCGGGGCCAAGTGTTTCCGGTGTCGTCACTTGACTCGGTTCAAAATTACGGGACCGGTTCATAGGGGGCGAAGCTGGTCCACCTATATGGTGCACCCATAATAAAGAGGCCAGCAATACCGCGGTGATAACAGGCGAATGTCCAAGGACAAGGCCTCCGCATTGGAAAAAAATACAAACCGTAAGGCAGTGATGTTTTAGTGAGACCCAAGGTAAAAGTCTCACGGAAAGCGCAAACCTGGTTCGTTAAAAATCTACCGCCTTTGTTGGATGGTAAATAAAAATAGCGGTTACTTACTACGGACAGTGCACAGATTCTAAACATTATCTTTAATCAGTCTGTGCCTTCATTTTGAAATTATTATTGTTTCCCCAACGGAATAAAGAAATTTTATTCAGGAAGAAGTTTTCTATTTTTATTGTTAAATAATTATGAATCAATACGAAGGTACATTATTATTATTTTTTGAGGCTCTGTTCTGTTCTTACTTTTACACCACTCCTATGACTGAGGGATGAATGTTTCTCCATGTTCTCCATTTCTTAGAAATCTCTCTCTTCTAAAAGAAAGTAACTCCCGCTGCCGCTGTCAAAAGCTTGTCACGCTATCTCCTCCGAAACCGCTGGGGGTATGGGGTCGAGAGAGATACCAATTGATGCAGAAAAATGGGGGGACCAAAGTACGACATATATCATCTTCGTCGGACTTCGTAAGTTTTTTTAAAATTTTCTGTTTTGTGGGAAAATGTTGACTTTCTTATCTTCTGATTACGATAACTCGCCAAAAAATGATCGTAGAATTTTGATCTTTTTACAGTCTAAGACTACAGACATTTCTCTTACAAACTAGACCTCATTTGTTTAAAAATCTTTTAAAACAGACTAATATTTTCATAAAAAAATGAAACAGTTTTTCAAGAAATATCGTCCTCTATGTGGATGTAATATCGATGCTCCTCGAGTTTTTACCTTACAAAGAAAATATTTACATTATCTGGAAGCTGAAAGCAGAGTGTCTCTATGTATGTATGTATGTATGTAACGTATACAAATCTACATTTCTTGACGAATCTGGTTGAAACTTCGTATACTTATGTTTTGAAGCCTTGAGATAATTCTAAGATTAGTTTGGAAGCTTTAAAATAATTATAAATAAATACAGTTTTTAAATAATATTTCATCTCCAGACGATGAAATAAACATGGCCGACATTTCGTCAAAAATCGGTGTATTTTTTTTCCTCATGAAAGTACATAAATGTTACATATTTGGAAAGAGCTTTGAAAACTGATAATTTTTTCTGCTTACAGTTATTCTGTTACTTTAATAGTTTAACAGATATTGTAATTCTAAAACTCCACCGCTGAGAAATCAAGTCAACCATCCACAGTATGGTGCAGCCATCTGTTGCAGCGACGGGAATGAAAATTGAAGGGGAATTTAATATATTTGTATGGCTCTGAAAAGGCCCTTTTTTTTCTTTTGTGGGGCCCGAGCATAGCCGGGCGAAGCCCGGCTAGTATTCATATAAACCTCATTTTAAGTCTATATCTTAAATTTTTGATTTTTAATTGAATTTTAAAGCTGATAATTCAACAGTGATGAAACGCCCTTCGCATTAAGGGTGACAACAGTAAATGGATGGAAGCTGTTACATTGCCCGAGAATCACCCGTATTTATCTCGCTATTAGCCATAACAGAGGAGCGAGCGTAGCGAGCCTAGGGGCGAAGTCCCTAGTTCCTTACAAATTTCGTTTTTTTTTAAAATTAAACATTTTGTTGGAATTTAAATTATGGAAAACACATTTTAGTGATTTTCTTTATGACTTAATGGTCTTTTATTGAAATGTGAAGGGTGGAAAGGGATTGGGATACGTAATACATGGAAACCGTTGAAGGGGATCGCGAATCGGAAATGGTTGGGAAACACTGATCTAATAGATCTCTTTTAAGAGTAGCAACACGAAAGTCTACATCCAATAGGTTCCCCATCAAGAAGACTGTTGAAACTGTGATATCTTTGAGAAGAGATTGACTGAAAAAACGGGGAACTTTCTTTTCAAAATGTCATCAGAGGGTCTCATCTTTCGATCATCGGTCCAGCTGTGGGTACACTGTTGCGTCTAACCCCTCTTCACATTTGCAAATTTAATTCTGGAAATTCACCATACTGGATTCTGGATTACTTACATTCTGGATTTTCACCATACATATATTGTCCATAGAAAAAATATTAATGCTTTTGACTATAAGAAAAAATATTATATTAGAAAAAAGAATTAGTGCTCAACATTAGAAAGATTATTTTAAATTTCAGAAAGATAGTGCTTTACACAGAGAAGTAAAAGACTAATATTTTTTTTTCATTTAAGCATGTGTATTTATATACATTTTGTTATTGTGAGTTTTGTTACATTCTAAATAACACCAGGTTTCCAGTTTGGGGCATAAGAGTCGGTTGACAATACCCGACAACTTTTTTCAAGAGAGCACTTAAGTATTATTCGCTATTTCGCTAGCAATAACCCATGAAGCAACTCAGAAAAGATAAGCATTTAGAGATGAGCTATTAACATAGACGGAAATATCTTAAATACCTTTTTCTGAAGTCTTACAAATTTATTCAAAATTTGTAATTCATAAATGTAAGGAAAACACTCAATGGCCCGCTATTATTTTATCCTGACTAGATGCATAATTTAGTTAGAGTGGTTCAAAGAAAGATTAGAAATGCCGGAGTTGTCATAATAAACTCGTTTACAAATTATATATCGTTCTCCAACAAGATTTCTCTAATCGTGGATGCTTTTAGTAACTTGTAAGCTAAATAAACTAGACATCACCCTGTCATGTACTTCCTCATCTATCAGACTTTCCTCAAAGTGGAGCAGTAGAAATTCAGTTACTGATAAAGGAAAAACCAGAGTAAATAAGTAGTTCTGCAACTCACCGACAACTGATGATCAGAGGGTCCGAATTTCCTCACTATGGCAAGCCCAAAACTGGCCAACAAGGGAAGGGTCTCTATCCATGTTAAACATACAAGAATGACCTCCTGCTACCTATTGCGACACGACCGTTCAGCTTCTTTTAAGAAGATCCGAGATTGCACTAAAGAACTGAGAAAGAAGTAACTTCTCCCTTCTACGAAACATTCTAACAGCTATTAGCAGAATCTAGAAATCACCAGCGCGAATGCTCCATACAAATAACTAGTAATAATTACAAGATAAAAAGAACCTTTTATATGTCATGTTTTTAAATTTTCTGTTGAATCATATAAACTTGAAAATTCTATGTATTAAAAAATACTTTTTAAAAAATTTTTTGGATGAATTATCCCACCAACTTGAAAGAAAATTAAGTTAATTGGAAATTAACTTGCGTTTAACTTTTCGTTCCCGTCCCGGTCGATAGATGGCTGCACCAGTCTACAAAACAAAATTAACTGAAAATGAATTCAATCCTGCTTAAAGATGGCTAAACGTATTTAAAAAATGAATTGTCATCGTGTTCCGAGCTATTCTAAAAGTTTCAAATGTCTAGCCAGTCGGGAAAGTTAAAAATGGATTGCAAGATTTGTAAGGGACAAACACACACACACACACACACACACACAAACAAACAAACAAGAAAGCAAGTTAATAAAAGCATGGTAAAAATTGCATAAACTTGAGACATTGAAAAATTATGAGTTTTTAATATATCATAAACGAAACTCTGAACTGTTCAGATGAAGGAAGTTATTTTGGCCTCATAAATCGCAAAGCAGGTTGTTGCAGTAACATTCCCGCAGTGAAATCTACTGATGGTCAATGAACGAGAAAGGGGCAAAGATGTATAAAGAGCACCGTTAACACTTTATTACAAGTGGCTGCTAGAAAATTAAGTGGGGGAGTTACATTAAAAGGGCTATTTTGCCTTAATTGGCTAACCTGATATTTAATTTTTTTTCTAGAAAATTCTGCATCGTTTCTTAACTTTTCGGAAAGTATGTTTTCTTAGTGGGTCACCAGAGTAGCATAGCAAAATGCAGACGCATTTCGATAATGATCCCACGCAATAAAATACCAAGGTAAGTTAATTTGGCATTATGCATCAATGTATAGCAAGCTATTGTTTATTAATGTAATAATTGTTTGTAACAATTTTACTCAAAATTGTTCATAGAATGCTTTACGAGATCATTAATTCAAAAATTATCTCGTTCTAGTATCCATTTATTTGTAAATTTAGGATATTACTTTTAACCCCATTATAGTGCACTTACAAATTTATGTGTCGTTAAGATCAGTTCGTTTATATCTACGGAATTTTCTTTTTAAACTGTCTGAGGTACTTGTGATCGCTCAATTTATATGTAAATTCGGGAATATGTCGATGCACGGAGCCTTCAGTCTCTGTTTTTACATGTCTATAAAAATCTTTTATTTCAAGAATAAGCATGAATTTGCTTAAAAGTAAAATCATACATATACATACATATCGAAACCCGCTATTTTTTTTAAAAATTAAAAAATATCGTTTTCAAATGCTTCTGTGATACATTCAGCTCAAGGGGTTTACAAGGTATTCATTACATATGTTTTTACGAATGTGTGTATCTGCTTGTTTCTATATATTTGCTCGTTTGAAGATTATATATATACCGTACTTTCCGGCGTATAACAAGCACCTATAATTTTAAACTAGATTTTTTTAATTTTTAGGTATACTCTCCATATAACGCGCACCCTTTTCTTGACGCAGATACCTGAAATGTACATGTGCGATATCTTTTGAAGTCATTCATTCGAAAGATTTTCCCAGGATTCGAACAATGGTATATTGAACTGACAAGCGATGAGGGGAACAATATGTGTGTGGAGGGAAATGCTTGAGGGAGTAAATAATTCCTGGTGCCTTAAAGAATCCAGAAAGTCTTACTTTGGGACATGTTCAGATCTCATCTAACGGATAATACGAATAAATTGATGAAAGAATGTAACACAGACATAGCAGTTATTCCAAGCGGATTAACGCCATTAGTTCAGTCTTTAGATGTGTGTATCAATAAATAAACCATTCAAAGAAATTTTAAAACGAAAGTGCAACATGTGGATGTTTGAAGGTGAAAAAACATTTACAACAGGAGGCCAAATGCGTCATGCCAGTCTAGAAATAGTGTGTGAGTGGATAATAAAAGCATGGAATGAAATTAAACCTGACATGATTCAAAAGTCATTTAAAAAAAATGTAGTATATCTAACATTCTAGATGGAATGGAAGATGATTATTTATTTATACGTCAGAGTAACAGTGATGGTGAAGAGAAAACAGAATTCGATGATGTGCCTGAAGATAAAACGGAAGACGAATATGACGAACTATACAGGTTATCTCATACTTAAAATTTTTAAGGTCATAAGGTATGTCATTTCTTTTAAAATAAACAGCATTTAGGTACATTTAGAAATCTAATTTTTTTTTAGGTTTATACATTTTTTTATGTTTATATATATATATATATATATATATATATATATATATATATATATATATATATATATATATATATACATTTCAATGAATATTAGATATATTTGCTCGTCTTAATGTCATTGACGCAAGCTGTACCGGCTTAAGGCCACCTGAACCCATTTCTCCCAATAATCAACTTTAAAAAACCCAGATGATCCACTAATTTTGTAGAATACACACAACAACGCGCAGTGTATTGCTCGTTTAACATCATGCAGGTTTTATAGAGAACAGCAACGAACTAAGTTTTTGACTTCATGAAAAAAAATGATTATTTTCATTATATTGGGTAATCCCGTAAATAATGCGGTAATATGACATATTAGACAATACCAAAATAGCGTATTATTTATGGGATGACCCAGTATTTGGATTTTTTTCTCTCTCAGCATTGCTATATGCTTACGTTAAGGTTTTAACTTTATGAAATTAATATTCTTTTTTAGTCATTCCATAATAACTAAAAGGGATACATTACGATTTACTATATATTCCCCAAAACGTAATGTATGTTTCTTTACTTGTAAACTCGCATGACAGCAATTTTATGCAAAAATATGCTTAGGTTTTTAATGTCCTGTATATCGCATTAACATATATTTATTTTTTTCTTTCTACTAGATTTATAAATTTTTTAATAAGCATCATATATATATATATATATATATATATATATATATATATATATATATATATATATATATATATATATATATATATATAAATTTTTACAAACTTCTTGACTGGGAACAAAACAACTTGCAAAAAATATTTCAGTTGGATCCTACGATGCAGGAAACCGTCTTGGTTTCTATTTATACGTGTTTGTACCACGTGTACGAGCCAGTATTTTCACCTATTTCTTCTGTAAGCCATTGTGTTGATCTAAGTGTTTCTATTTGTCTACGAGTGCTTTTATGCCTTACTTTTATTTTAAGTGACTGCTGAAGCAAATTTGTTCAAAATTTTTCCTCATACATATTACATTCCCCCCCCCCTCCCCTCCCTCACACACTTGTCTGTATTCACTAGCGTTTTTCGTCTGAAAGCTATGCATTTTATCAAAAACGGGTATTTTCGAAAATAGAACTGGTTATTGCCTTTCAATATTATTGAGGCAATATAAAACAAGATTACTCTGATACATTCAGCCAAACGATTTAAGATTTACCCTTTTCTTTGAATCTAAAATGGCTATACTCTCGCACGCACACACACACACGCACACACACACACACACACACATAATTTCATTCTTAATTATGTATTAAATTTTGGGGATAAGTGTTTGTTTTATATTTGTTTGGAAATTTATCAAATACTAAAATTTTCATAATTTTATCTAACATATACTTACTGTTTATCTTAACTCTTAGCATTTTATAAATATCTTGTCAGTACTGACTAACCTTTATCAATACGCGCTCAGACAGACAAATGCCTATGATTAAGTTACTGACTTTTTATAAAGTAAAATTATATCGTTACCCTCAAATATTTAAAATTCACTTCTCAAAACGTAAAACGACCAATCCTTCAACAATGTGGAATCGAATATTATGCCAATTTCAAATCTATTTTTTAATCGCTGATGTTTGGGGGAGGAAAGATATCATCAAATATAGGTATCCAAAAGTTATGGCTTATTTTTACGGAACTACCCATTATAATTAAAAATAATATATTTAAATAGAAAGAACATCTCCACAAGTTTTAATACCAATCATAGATTTCGATCATAGTATCATAGATTTCGATGTGTGCACCTTTTGTAGCACGACAAGCGTCTAAATGGTAATCCAGTTCTCTCCAAGTGTTTCGTAGCATATCAGGAGTTATTACACGAATTGCTTGATACGCTTCTTCAACTCATCCACAGTTTCAATTTTTTGTTTATTCACAACGGATTTAATGAATCCCCAAGCAAAAAAAGTCTAATAACTCCCGATATGCTACGAAACACTTGAAGAGAACTGGATTACCATTTAGACGTTAGTCGTGCTACAAAAGGTGCACACATCGAAATCTACCATACAATGATCGAAATCTAATTTATATTAAAACTTGGTGTCTTTCTATTTAAATGAATATTTTAAAATTTTAATGGGTAGTTCCGTAAAAATAAGTCATAACTTTTGGATACCTTTAGCCCGAACATCCTGTATTTGAAATCCAGGCTATAATTATTATCTGAACTAATTTGTTTAGCTTTTTAACATACCCATACAGATGGCTTTCAAACACTGGCCTGTGCTGACGAATGCCTATCGATCAATTACTGACTCACTTCGATTGCGATATTACATCGATATCGCATCCTATTACACTGAATAAGCTACAGTGGGCGAATATGGATTGCTACGCAAAAAATAAACAAATCTAAAATAAAGCAAAAAATGCCGAGGGTCAAGCGGCGGTTCCCCCACCCCTCTCTCCCCGCGTTGATAATATATAGGGTCTTGAGTTTCAAATGCGGAAAAGTAAAAGGGGAAATATATCTCTGCAATGCATTACCATCTCTCCCATTTCCATCCCATTGTCTGTCCAGAGTGCCCAAGGGAATAAGGGGGAGGGGTGGGGTAGATTCGATCTGCGCAACCTCCCCTCCTCCTTTTCCCTCCTGGCTATAGAACGATTTAATCATGCCTCAGAATTCGCAATGCAGATTGTTGAGATTTTCTGAATGATTGCAGGGTGAGCGTTTTTACTGGAGGGTGGCCGTCAGAAAAGGAAGTGAAATGAATCGAGTGGGATTTATATCGTCTGCTGTCAGTCTTGTTGAGTTTTCCAGTGTTGATGGAGATTTTTTTTAAGCACAATGGCAATTATGTGGATTGAGGGATTGCTAAGGAGTCTGTGCGGCGCTCTCGTGTAATGTCTAAACTTGTTTGAAGGAAAAATAGTGGGTCGTAGAATCATTTCGAGCCCTTAATAATTTGACTGCCGGAACTCGTGTTTACAATTTAATCAAATCATTCATAAATTATTAATTTGATACGCGTACAAGCCATTCAAAAGAGTCATGAATATTTGATCGAGAGAGTTCGCGTTCGCACTATCTAAAATGTTTGCAATCATTTCTTGGCAAAATTGGGGTTAAGAAATATGACTTAAAACTATGTGTTTGTGGAATGGTCTCACCTAAGATATTATTGATGATTTAGCTTAAGTGCGAGAAGTCTCATTTCATTGAAGGAATGTAACTTATTAACTCTCTCTGCGAATCACACGCACAGCCCTCTGGCATTCAATCTCAACCTAATTGTAAACTTCCTACCATGGGGAACAATCTTTAATCATTCGAAATGTTTGATGGAAAAAAAAAAGGTTCCACCCTCCCGTGTTGTCTTTTCCTCAGACACTACAGTGTAAAAGCACAAAATTGATCGAACTAGTAGGGTTTACCGTCTAAAGTTTCGTCTTAACAGCTCTGGTACCTTAAAAACAATTTGAAAGTAAAAACAAGCGCAAGGATCCCCTGAGGGCTGCTGTGTACTAACCATATTGGATTCGCTCACCTCAGTGTTAACCTATGGAAAAATGTGTCTATTATTGACAGCTACATAAATGCTGATAATACAATCAAAATGGTATTTTTAGATAGCCTGAACTTTTCTGCACCTTGCAAAAGGAATCTTTTTAAGTTTCATCCATCAAAGAAATATATAAGCGTTTAAAACACACTATACCAGATTTTTTTCACGAATTTTTTAAATTACAAAGCAATAAAACGCGAATAATATTTTTTATTTGTGTGTGTAACAAAAAATGCCCCAAGGTGTAAAATTTCTTTTTCTATTACGGAGTACAATAAAAAAATAATATTTAGATCCAAGTCGGCGCAATCCTTGGACACATTTTCTCCATAGGTTAACATTGAGGTGAGCAAATTCAATAGGGTTAGTACACAGCAGACTTAATAGTGTCTCACAGAATCTGTGTTGCTTATTACGCTACGTATCCTGCCTTTCACGGATCACGCGTCTTCTCAAGTTTGTCATTCAATGAAGATGTTTGCACAAGGCATCATAGAATCTTCATCAGATGGAAAATTTAGAAATGTCAGCGTGTTGATGATTGCCACCAAATTAGACCGTACCCTGAGTTGACTTGCATATCATATCTAGATTTGCCCGAGAACGCGATTTTCCCGTATATGTCCAGAGTCTATTTGCTGAGGATTATTGATTCATTTCAAATGTTCATTACTTTAAAATGGGATAAGCTTTACTGCAACTTGTCTTAATCACTTTGCATAACCAGATGTAATGTTGTGGGATACAGAGTCTGTGTTAGTTATGCATTGTTCCCCGATGTTAGAGAGAGTGTAATTGAAGACTTTCACCTATTACAGCAGAATAGTATTTGTTTGCAATTCTCCAAATAAGCGTTCAGTCCTTCGACTTTCGGCCTGGATTTGGTTGCTTTCGGTTTCGCTAATGTCTTTGCGGGAATTGTTCTATTTCCTTGATAATATTTTAAAGGCTCAAACCCTACTTGTTTGCATTGTCGAAACTTGCTTATTTGCATTCCCCTCTTTTTCTAAATTCCGTCTCAATTGTAAAAATGTAATTTTTACTACGGTACCTACCGATATCTATGACATCGATACACATACGATATCGACTGAATTTAATATAACTTACATGAGTTTTTGTGTAGTTTGTACCCTATCGTTTTAAGGAATTCTTATTAATTTCCTCATTCTTAATTTTAGGTGGTTGTTGTTTGCTGTTTCTAATGCCCTCTGGCCGTAAGTATTCCATACCAGGTTCATATAGGCTAGCGGGCTGAGGAGTGCGACTCCGGTTTATAATGGCACCACAAGGGTTGGAGTTAAATTTAGTCAGGTGCCACCGTAATTTTGACCGAGCGACCCCAGAGTTGGCATATGGAGGGATCGTACCCTCTCTGAACTCAAAGAGGAACTTTCCTGTTACAGATTTAACGTAGCCTAGACACAGTTAATTTTAGGTAATCCAGTGCATCTTATAACTATCGAAATCAATATCCTTTTATTATGGTGGGCTTAAATGAAAACCATTTGCAGTATCTAGATTAACTGGAATTGTTAGATTCCAAATACGATAAACAATCATGAATAATTACATAAAACAAAGAAGTGAGCCTTGCATTTATTCTGCAGGAGGTAAATTTTTTTTCTCAAAAATGTAAAAAAAAAAAAAAAAAGATTTCGATTAAATAAATGAACCTTGGGATCATGACGTCTATAGCGATTTATTCACTTGAAAATGTTTTGATGAATTTTACATTCATGTCTGAATAACACAAGTGGGGGAGAGTAGAATTCCTCGAGTGTTTCCCGTAATTTACGATCTGATGTTATAAGATTGTCTGGAACAGTTATTTGTCTCGAAAGGTACAGGTCTGTCTGCAATTTATTAAATAACATTACATTCTCTCAGATGACATCACTGTCCAAGGTCACATAAAGCATTCTTTTAAACTCTACGTAATTTTTACTCAGTTATTTTTTTCGTGAAAAGGTCACTTGAAATTTTTAAAACTGATAACTTTTAATAAACAACTCTGTATTCTTTTCAGGCCTGATCTAATTGAACTTTTTTTTTCTTTTTAGAGGACCTTTTACAGCTTTAGTAAATAGGCAAAGAATTTCTCTAAACTTAGATTGAATGACCCATGAACATCCATTTTTTTTTTTTTTCAGTTGTTTCGAAATAGATACCATTCAAAGTTTAAGCCACATATTATACTGCTCAAGAATCTTTATGAACTTAAGATTTCTGTGCCATTTTGTTTTTTCTTTTCTATCTAAGCTAATATAACTTCTTTTACAATGATATACATATATAACATTCAGAATGTTCCGAATGAAGTCTTACTCTGCTTTATATACATTTATATAAATTATTTATAGTATATATATATATATATATATATATATATATATATGTGTGTGTGTGTGTATATATATGATAGTAATTATATATAGTAATTATGTATGAATAGTTGTTGTTTTTAATGCCCCCTGGCCGTAAGTATTCGAGACCAGGTCCATATAGGTTAGCGGGCTGAGGGGTGCGACTTCGGTTTATAATGGTACCACAAGGTTCGGAGTCCGATTGAGCCAGGTGCCACCTCAATTTGTTCGAGCACCCCTGAGGCGGCATCGAGGGGGGGGGTTCGTACCATTTCCCACCCTCTCTGACCTCGTAGGACTTTCCGTCTACAGATTTAACGGGCTAATATCCAGCCTAGATACGGGGGTATTTATTGGCTTTTGTCGGGATTCGATCGGAGCACCCTCAGCATCGAAAGCCGACTCATCACCATTAGGCTACCTCGAGCCCCTTATATATAGTAATTAAACTTAACTTAAAATTAAAATATTATGTGAAATAAAAACTGAAACTAAACTCATGCGCAACAGTCCGTGTGGGCTAAGGCCGATGGTGCCCGTCTCCGATTTCTTGACCTTGGGCTTGGGGTGCCATACAGTATATGGCTTGGTCAGGTGGTCAACCTGACGCGGGACCCCCGAGAGCTCGTTCCCAAGCATGCTTGTTCCTCATTTTATCGACCCACTCAAGGGATGAAAGGCTGAGTCGACCTTGCCCAGTCGAAGGATATTATATGAAATAGTTATGCATTTTTTTTATTTTTGCTAGAGTACTTCGGGCAGTTTTCTGTGGAACTGATTAAAGCGGAAAAAGCTCTACTGACACTGGGCGTGATACTGTGTATGTTTACAAGCATCGGTGTTAGTAGTCCGATTTGTGGTACCATCAATTAATATGTCCTTCGTTCTTCATTGAAGCTGTAAGTCATGTAGTTAGAATTAGACTTCTGATTTGTTGCAAGAGAACATTGATGAAGATGTTTCTATTGGACTGACAGGTATATTAAAGTTTTATTAATATTTTTCATTAATGGAAAATTTCCCATTTATTTGTGGAGATCAGTAGAACGATTTTTTTTTAAACGTGTTAATATTTGTGAGATGGGTTGAACATTACATTTTAGATATGTCAAGGTCCGTCCAATATAAGACATATTTTTAAAATTTCCTGACGAGCTATAACACCAAATTATTTTATTCTGAAAAGAAGTCTGATTTGTAAATAATTTTTCAAGTCAAGTTAACTTTGCTTTCAAGGTGGCTTAAAGGAAAGATTTAACACCAAAATTCCTCAAGGATTAACAAAGAGAATACGATTATTTTGCCACCCGACTTGACTTACATTTTCCTATAATTATTGCTGTAGATTAGACATTAGGATCACCTCATTCGTGATTGTAGAATACTGGATTTTGGACTGCAGTGAAACTGTTTTTTGGAATTTGTAACAAAATTTCCGCTTTATATTTTGATAGATATGTTAATAAAATATTTGGGGATCGATTTATATTTATTATATTTATTAATTCTATTCCCCATACACTCTGTAACAAAAAAAATCAACGCATCAAAGAGTTGTCCCATTGCGATAAAAATTGGTGGATGCGAGGAAAATGCACAGAAAAAAAACTTTTAATTTCTGAACAATTGAATGATTTATTCCAGAGTTTGATCGCTACAAAGGGAGGAAGTCAATACGGCGTTAGTCCACCTATGGCCTGGATGCAAGCTGTCACCCGGCGTAGCATAGACTGATAAAGTTCCAGGATGGTGTCCTGTTGGATTTCTTGCCAAATCGTCTCCAACTGTCGGGTTAAATCGGCAACATTCTGGGGTAGTTGCAGTATGCTTTATGGGGGATAGATCAGGAGACCTAGGTGGCCAAGGAAGTGTTCTGCAAGCTTCTAGACATTTCATAGCAACACGTCTCGTATGCGGGGTTAAACGAGTTCCGTAACGAGAGTTAACTTCCAATTAAATTTATTTTCTGTCAAGTTGATGGGATAATTCATCAAAAAAAAATTTAAAAAGTATTTATTAATACATAGAATTGTCAAGTTTATATGATTCAACAGAAAATTTAAAAACATGGTATATAAAAAGTTCTTTTTATCTTGTAATTATTTGTTATTAGAGTGTATTTAAACACTAAGCTACGTGAGTCCATCCTGGATTAAACCTTAATGTTTCCATTTTTCTGGACTGTATTCATGGTGCATACCAGGATGCACGTAGTACAAAACGTAGTCTGACATCCCGTGTATTGACACGAATAATATTTACTGAGTCTCATAATTGTTTAATCTGAATAGTTTTAACCGTAACCGAAAGGGCTCAATACATAATTAAAACGGCTAGAACAGATTAAAATATTTTGACAAGAGGAAGAGGCTATTCAGAATGTAGCCCAAGGATATGCATCGAAGTGCACGCATTAATGTCAAGGATCAGAAATTTAGCCTATGTCGTTATTATTAGAATAGCTAGATTTCGTTATGGAACATCCATCTCCTGTTCTGGCAATGATTGGAAGTGAGCTTTTAAAGGGTATCCGATTTTATGACTTTAAAATTTTTTTCCTTAGAGGAATTTAATTTTGTATTGATTAAATAAAATTTAAATCACATGTCTTTGAAGGCACAAACTGCTGGTTTGATGAATTAATCATCTATCACTACAAACATAATATAAAGGTATCCTGCAATTTATGAAGATATTGTATTTTACAATCATATTTCCCGAGGAAAGCGAATTTTTTTTTAAAGAATTATAGTTCCCATGAAACCAAACAGTTGGGTCATATTAAAGTATTTTCATTTTTTAGCATTTGAAATGCCAATTTTTTAAATTAATATTTTAAAATTTTGTTATACAGGAAAGTTAAAAGATCAACATTATATGATTAAAAATTATGTAACCTTAAATAGGTAAGTTGATTGATAAGCCGAAATTTATATGTGTTAACTAATAAAGATAACTAATCAGGTAACATTTATAGAAAAAATATTAGAAAGTTTAAGAAACAATATATTTACAATTAGATCAAATAATAATACTTAAAAAAACTTATTTTCATGTGTATAGACGTGTACCACGATAAAGCCATATCATCAAAGAATTTTGAAAAAAGAATGTGGTTATCTGGTAATATAAGGTACATTGAGATCAGTTGAAGTCACTATATTCTACCCAATACTGTAGAGAATTTGTGGGGTAACCAGAATCCCTTTCTAGGGGGAGAGAAAAAGTAACATTATAGATTTATTTTTATTTCTTCTGATTTTCAGGGATCCGTGATATTTAATTAGCTGAATCCCTGAAATATTGCAAAAGTTTTATTAATAAGTAAATATAATAAAATCTTGTACATACAGTTGACAGAAAATAAATACTTCGTTTCCACATTTTTATTTTTTAAAGGTTTGTCATTCCGTTGTTAGTTAATTCGTATCTGTTTTATATTAATTTTTCAAAATCATTTACAGTTAAGAATATTGTTATCCTCTTGAAAAAACAAAAATAGTTTTATATATTATAAACATTATAAAATAAGATTATAAAGTAAATTTTCTGTTTAAGTCTAAGTTTTATATTAACTCTGTTTCAGAAAATTTTAAAGTGAGGAAGATTACTGACGCCTCTAAAATAAAGGCTGATAAAATATAAAATAATTAGCAAGATAGTAGATAAATTGCAAGAAACACATGCTAATAAATAAAAATACTTCAAAAGGAAATTTCCATTTACATCCCTGTTTTATAATTTGCATACAGAAAAATTCAAAATTTAAGATTTTCAGTTTTTTAGGAATATTTAGAAATTAGTTCTGGTTTGTTGTTGTTGCTAATGCCCCCTGGTTGGAGGTTTCATTCACCAGATCCTAATATGCTATTCGGCTAAAAGGGGAGGCTCCTGTTTAGAATTAGCACCACAAGGGTCGGATTCCGACTTGGCTAAATGACCAGTCCCGTAATTTTGAAGTCAAGTGACGAGTCAAGTGACGAGACCGGAACACTTGACCCCGCACCTCCAGAGGTAAAGTGGAGAACATGGAGGACATTGCATCCACGAACTATTTTACATGCCTCGGCCACTATTAGTGAACACGGCAGTGGATTTCCAGCGACGAGCATCGAACCAGGGACGTTCAAATCACTGGCCCGCTGATCTTGCCAACTGGGCCACCGCACCCTTCTGGTGTACATTAGAAAATTTTCTGGTTTTACATTAGAAATGACCCTTTTTATTGTTTTGTAAAATTCTCAGATGCAAATTAACATTCACAAATAGAGTTTTGATAAAATTCGATATTATCTTTACAAAATACAATAAAACTTGCACTCTACCATGTTTTTTACAAGTTTTTCAAATAATCTATTGCTATCTTTCGTCAAACAAGATAGACTTCGATGAAAAAAAATATAATTCAATATGAGACTTGCGATACGGTCACCATTTGCAACATGAGGATTTAACTGACCGGATTCAATATAAGTGTTCGATTGCATTTGCGATGGAATCAGAAATGCATCATTATTTTTAGCATTGGGACATTAGGTTTTTAGACAGTTTCTATTCGTTCATACATCTTACATTTGTAGTTCAGGAGGACATGGTCGAATGACTACAGCGCAGACGTTTGGTACTAAAATCTTCCAGTTTAAGGTAATAGAATGTCATGGGTATTCGTAGCTTTTAAGCATGAGTTTCAACCAGTTTAATCTTAGTGTGGTAAAAGACGATGGCAGCTTTTTAAAAATCAAACTATGTAATTAGGATTCCTATGTACATTCTGTCCTGCAATTACGACATGATTTTCCGATTCGCCGTCGAATTTGCAAATACAGTTCGCTCTCTGTTTAACGACTTTCAAGGGACCGGGAAAAATCGTCCTTAAGTAGAGATCGCCGTTAAACAGAATTTGCGAAAAAATATTTCCCTTCACACTTTACGGACTTAGGACTGTCAATATATTTCTTAATATATTGGCGTGTTCAAAAATGTTATTTTTATTATAATTGTTATTTTATTCACAAAAAGTTATTTTAAATTACAATGAAAAAAGAGTACAAACAATACAGTAAATTAGGTTTTAAAAATGTCAAAGTGTTGATTGTTTCATTTTTCTCCTTCTTTTCGTTATTCTCTTTTCCAGATTTTCTAAAATGTTAAATGTGTCATCTTCCATATTCGATGTAATATAGAGTTGGAGAACATCTAGAGCAGAAGTTGCATCTGTGTAAGACAGTGGCAGTGTCACCTTTCCGTGTCTTCAATTTCACCTTCTTCGTCTGACACCGTGTTTTCATTTACAATATCTTCATAAATTTTTTCTACATTTCTGTAATCTGTTGTTAAAACAGATTCATCACAATTGCAGAAATCTTGAATTGAAACATCCTCATCTTCAACAAGACTTCTCCATTCTTCCGGGGAAATGTCATCTTCGTTGATTTCTTAAACTAAAATATCTTTGTGAATTCCAGCAACACGAAAGCACTTTTTTATTGTGGATGAAGAAACTTCTTTCCATGCTGATGTTATCATGGGCATTGCTTCAAACATCGTAAATTTTCTAATTTTCATACTGTCAGCCGAATTGTTTATTAATTTCCTAATTAAAGACTTGCTGTAGTATGCTTTCCCACTGCGAATGATACCCAGGTCTAATGACTGCAACTTTCTAGTGCAATTAGCTGGTAAGAAATGAATAGTCAAATTTGTAAGTCCAGGGATATTTGGAGTATGTGCAGTGCAATGGTCGATTAAAAGTAAAATTTTTCTCTTTTCTTGATGCATTTTTGCATAAAATTTTCTAATCCAGTCAATAAAAATTTGTGATGTCATCCACGCTTTATTATTATTCTGATACTCACAAGGTTTCCTGGTGATATTCTTAAAACACTTGGTTGCTTTCTTTTACGTATAACTAGTGGTGGAGATTTCTCAGATCCATCCAAATTAGTGCACAGTAAAACAGTTAATCGTTCCTTACTGGGTTTACCACTATAACACTTTTTGCCCATATACGTTAAAGTTTTATTAGGCTCCATATTGTAGAATAGGCTCGTCTCATCTGCATTGAATACGTTCTTCTCATATCCATCTAATATCCCCTTCAGCACTATTTTCCATTCTTCCACAATTTTTTCATCTACGGAGCCACTTTCCCCAAATATGCTTTCAAATGCAAGCCCATATCTTTCTTTGAACTTTGCTAGCCAACCAGCCGAAGCCTGAAAATTTTGCATTCCAAACTTTTCTGCCAGAACTATAGCATTTTCTTTAAATATCACTCCGGAAATGAGAATGTTGGATGCTCTTGCTTCATGAAACCATTGCAGGACTGCCTTATCAAACTCTTCTGATCGGCCATATTGAATTTTCTGCTGTTTGGATTTGAATCCCAAACCAAATTTTTGAGCTGTTTCAAGAATTTTCTCTTTGCTTGCTAAAATACCTTTGAGATTAGACTTGGGTAGCGAAAATTGTCTTGCGAATTGGACTTTTGTTATTCCAACACTTTCTTCCCAGTCTTCAATAATTT
Source organism: Dolomedes plantarius (assembly GCA_907164885.2). Taxonomy (NCBI): domain Eukaryota; kingdom Metazoa; phylum Arthropoda; class Arachnida; order Araneae; family Dolomedidae; genus Dolomedes; species Dolomedes plantarius. The sequence goes on from OU015502.1 coordinate 29,548,493, forward strand.
TCACCTTTTCTTGTAGCGTAAGAGGCTTTCGCTTTGATGCCATTTCGCTCTTCTCACCTCGTATTCGTACTGGAATAAGCTCCTACACACAACCATGAATTCTCTAAACATGAACATTTGCTTCCCGGAAGGAGCGAGAGGGGGCTGCTATTGGGCAGTTCGTAAGTCACATGACTACAGATGGTAGGGACAATAGAGTGATTCAGCTCCCTCCCTAAGAGCCCCATGGAAGAATATTCGATCTTCCGATAAACAGTAATCCCCCCACGGTTTTTCAACTGCAACATTGCAAACATCAAGGAAATTCCGGGTCTGTTATTGAAACCAAACTTGTTTCCCCCCATAGAATGTCTCCTCCTACACATAAAATGTTGAAGAAAAAGTTTATCATGTAAAAAAAAATTCGTCGTTAAACAGAAACAACGTCGTCTTTAAGTAGAATTTTTTTACGTCGTAGGGGCCGGGACTGGAAAATATCGTCTTTAAATAGAGATCGTCGTTAAGTAGAGCGTCTTTAAACAGCGAGCCAACTGTACTTGTTTTCGACGTTTGGCGGAAGTTCTTTCTTTTCACCTGATGAGGGGGCAACATTAGACTGCCCCAAAAGTAGTGGCTGTTGCAAATATATTTCTCACAAGATATATGCCTATTATTTCTCGTAGTGAAATCCAGGTGGCGCACTCCCTTCGCCTGTGGCATCCACGTTGTATAAGAACGCCTACCGTACAACACTTTGACAGTTTGACGGAATGTCGAATTTGGATTGACTTAGCTATTTCGAATTAAGTTCGATTTCTTTTGTTATTTTGCAATAACTGTTCTTGCTTTTATGAAGTGTTAGTCTTTTTGAGAATCGTTCCTATAGTTATTGAATTGGACATTCTAGAACCACCGACAGCTGATAAACTTTTTTGAATAGTGGCGAAGTGGTTTATTATGGTGCATATACATTGGTGCAGAGTTCTCTGCCTGTGCCTTGGGGAATCCAGTGATTTATGTTCACTCTGTACTCTGTACTATGCGTGGATCGCCTCCTCTGGCGGTCCATCAAAGAAAGGGCGGGGGGTCAGCGGGTCAAATGGTGTCGAGCGGGGTCGGGGGAGACACCAGATCAGATGGTGTATTCACATTGGACAGAGTTCTCTCCCCGACTGTCCTGTCATCACTTAGTCACGGTAACATTAGACACGAAATTTAGAACCACCCCCCATACCGCTCTTGATCTGGTGTCTCCCCCGACCCCGCTCGACACCATTTGACCCGCTGACCCCACTCTCTTTCTTTGAAGGACCGCCAGAGGAGGCGATCCGGCGCAGGGACAGAGTACAGAGACACATAAATCACTGGCAGAGGCAGAGAGCGCTGTGACAGTCTGTACGCGCTAAAAGAGCGGGAATGGGGGTGGTTCTAAATACCGTGTCTAATGTTACCGTGACTAATGTGATGACAGGAGTCGGGGATCTGCAGGCAGAGAACTCTGCACCAATCTATATGCGCTATTACAGACTACAGAAGCATTTTAATCAATTTATTTTGCCCCCACAAGCTTCCTATACGTGTTATTTTCCCCTAACTAAAAATGGGATTCTGCTTATCGTCTATGGCAGGTAACCAGCGCATTCATAAGAGTCTCACCCCCTTTGCCAGATTCTGGCTTCTCTTCCGTTTTATCTTTCATTCCACCGCTGTGCTGCCACGGAATCCTTATTCTAATCCCTGCACACTCTCGAATGCCCTTTAAACCGCAGTGATTAACTTCCGATGCACTTCAGACGATCGTTTCGGCCCCTCCGCCTACCCCCTCCCTGCCTCCTTGAGTACACAGAGCGTTTAAAACGCCCGCACCACCTCAACAAACAATAAAATTTATTGCCGAATAAAAGCCGTAATATATTACTGCAATAAATAAAGACCGTGTCTCGAGCGACGCAACATCAATTTTCCCAGCACTTAGGCCGCCCTTAAAAGTCCGCGGAAACTTCGGCAAATCGTCTGCCTCTTGTTTGCTGTGTCAACACGAGGCCGGTCTCCAGTTTTATGGCTTCATACGCCGTGAGCGGTGGACACACAGGGATTTAATGAATGGATACAAGAACAACACACACACACACACAAGGTAGGTTCGAAGGCACGCAGGAATTTTTACGAGCTATGGCTGGCCGGGGTTTTAGGACCGAGCCAGAAAAAAATGAAGCAAATGAATTCTGAGACGGTTTATAATAAAGAGGATTTAAAGTGAGCTCTTAAACGACGGTTTGGTTGGGCCAGGAATGCAGAATGGAATATGGTTAAGAATTTTCCGATTTTTTTTTCTGTTAGATTTGTGAAATTTGTACATTTCCAAACTGTGAGACTGTTGGAAAGAATTCCGCAATTTCAGCCTTTATAAAAAAATTTTAATTATAGCAGAAATATTTAATTTATAGCAGTTTTCTGTGTCACATTGTACCACAATTACAAAGGAACGTACGGTAAAATTAGTTCTAACTATTCCAATGTTCAAGAGTTAGGACCTGTTCACATATAATCCATCAGCGTCAACGTTACTCGTATTGAAATATACAGGGTGGTCCAAAATTATTGAGCGCATTTCATGTTTGAAAAAAAAAAACAGAACAGAATGAGGTACGTACGTGTTTGTTTTCTTGGAAAGGCAATTTAAAAACAGTTTTACATAACAAAATTATAAACATTAAATAACTTCCACATAAACCGGTAGATGGCGCGACAACATTTCGCAAAGAAAAATTTACTAATTGCGTCAGCCTGCAAATTGCTACCGTATAGGAAAAAGCAATGTGCGCTTTGTGGTTCCATGAAAGCAAATACGTTGTAACTCATTTTGTTCTTTTTTTTTCAAATATGAAATGCGCTCAAATTTTTGGATCACCCTGAGGTGGTCCAAAACTGAAAAAAAAAAGTTACAATGGATTTGCTTTCATGGAACCACAAAACGCACATTGCTTTTTCCTGAACTGTAGCCATTTGCAGACTGACGCAATTAGTAAGTTTTTCTTGCGAAATGTTGTCGCACCATCTACCGGTTTCTGTGGGAGTTGTTTAAAATTTTGTTGTCTAAATCTGTTTCAAATTGTTTTTCCAAGAAAACAATAAACACGTACGCACCTCATTTTGTTCTTTTTTTTCAAACAGGAAATGCGCTCAGTAATTTTGAACCACCTTGTATTTAACCAATTACATACCTCCAAAGGATTAGGAATGAAAAAGTTAAGGCCTGCGATTGGTTTCAAATATGTCAATTAGAGTAACGCTGACGGATTTTATGTAAACAGGCCGTAACTCTCACAAAGTGTTAAACTAACCATCCATTTAATAAATACTCGTCTTAATCGACAATATATATGCAATCAGCGCTGGAAATACAACTAGGAACATGCACCATGCATTTTCTAACGTCAATACCTTTTCAAAATATCCTCTCCATTGGTTCACTATTTGCTATGAACGCGGTGGCCCAGTTGGCAAAGGCAGCTAGCCAGTGATCTGAACGTCTCTAGTTCCGATGCCGGTCACTGACAAATCCACCGCCATGTACGCTAATGGCGGCTGGTGCACGAAAAATCAGTCGTGGCTGAAATGTCCTCCAAGTTGTCAGAATTTACCTCTGGATGTGCGGGTTCAAGTGTTCTGGTCTCGTCACTTGACTCCGTTCAAAATTACGGGACCGGTCCTTCAGTCAAGTCGGACTCCGACCCTTGATGTGCTATTCAAAACCCGAGCCGCACCATTCTGCCCAATAGCCTATATGGACTTGATCTGATAAACTGTCGATCAAGGTGCATGAGCCACAACAACAACAACTGTGAGCTGTCCCGAAACTCCCTTCAAATCTTCATCAACCTCAGGTTTCAGCCTGACTTGGGTAACAGAAGTAAGAGTTCTAATGACTTCTGTTCGTCCTATACACTATTGCTTAGATCACCTATCCGATGTTCGTGCAAATTCTTTCTTTGGCGTCGATTGTTTCCTTTATTTATTAATTCCTTCTGTGTAATAGTACCTAAATCGTTTTGTTAAATTTTCTTACTACTCCTCGCGATCGAATGAAAAAAAGCATTCATTTGGAATAGATTTTGTAAAGGGAAACGCTAATGGTATAATTATAGCAGAGTGCTTATAATTTTCTCAGCTTGCGCCTGGTTATATTTTCAGTTTCAAGGCTCTTGAATTTTCCCCCGAAAATTTTGCAAGCAGCACCCTTAAACTTAAAATTTTTAATCATACCCTATTAGCAACAATTTTAAATACTTAATTTATTTTTTAAAGTGATTCAGTATGTCTTTAATTTAAGGCTGCTGTGTACTAACCTTATTGGATTCGCTCACCTCAATGTTAACCTATGGAGAAAATGTGTCCAAGGATTGCCGACTTGAATTTAAAAGTTTTTTTTTTTTAAATTTGCACTCCGTAATAGGGAAAGAAATTTTACACCTTGGGGCATTTTTCATTTTTTTAAATGAAAATGATATTTCAAAATTTAAATTATTCGGGGGGAAAAATCTGGTATAGTGTGTTTCAAATGCTCATCCATTCCTTTGGTGTACGAAATTTAGGAAAAGAATCCCGTCGCAAGGTGCAGAAAAGTTCAGGCTGTCTTAAAATACCACATTTATTGGATTATTAGCATTTATGTAGCTGTCAATAGTAGACACATTTACTCCATAGGTTTAACAGTAAGAGTAATTGAGATAGCACCGTGAATGTAAAATTGTATGTATATAATGTAAACTGTAATTGTAAATTGTAATATGTTCCCAAGCGACTTTAAATATGCCGTATAAGCTTATCGCTGAGGTCGGCGGAACCTTTAGAATTACTTCATAGGTTAACATTGAGGTGAGCGAATCCAATAAGGTTAGTAAACAGTAGCCTTAATCTGTCCTTTAAAAGGTGTATGAATTCTACTATTTACTTTTGTGCCATGTCATTCTTTGTAAATAAGGTTCTTCGCTGCGTAGTTAAAGTTTTGAAGGCTAGAATGCTAAATTTTCACGAAGTTCATGTCGCCCAGTCTTGGACTAGTTAATATTTGTGGTTGGCTACTCTGCATCAGGCCGGATGATGGCCGAATGGCTATGGCGGTGGCATTCGGTATCTGACTAGGTGGGTTCGATTCCCTCTCTTGGCATGGGCTTTTGTAGCCGTTCGGAATCGGCTTTAAGCAGTAGGTACCGGTCTAATTAGCTCTTGAGTAGCAAATAATTACAATATAAAAAGAACTTTTTATCTACCATGTTTTTAAATTTTCTGTTGAATCATATAAACTTGACAATTCTATATATTAATAAATCCTTTTTTAACATTTTTTTTGATGAATTATGCCATCAACTTGAAAGAAAATGAAGTTAATTGGAAATGAACTTGCGTTTAACTTTTCGTTCCCGTCCCGGGCGATAGATGGCTGCACCAGTCTACAAAATAAAATTAACTGAAAATGAATTCAAACCTGCTTAAAGATAACTAAAAGTATTAAAAAAATGCACAGTCATCGTGTTCTGGGCTATTCTAAAAGTTTCAAATGTCTAGCTAGTCGGGAAGTTAGTTAAAAATCGATTGCAATATTTGTACTGGACAAACACACACACAAACAAGAAAGCAAGTTAATAAAAACATGGTAAAAAATGATCGTAGAGCTCAAAATCAAATCAAACCAAACCAAACCAAACCACACCTCTGCATTAGACGTCTAGTAAGCCTCATCGAAAAAGCAGAACAAGGTTATTATTTTCCTTTGAATTTAAAATATTATTTTTATGTCTGATGGAGGGAAGTATTGCGAGTTTCTTCAGATTAACATTTTTAAAAAAATGCTCCTCCTGGGAGATGCTCAATACCTCTTCAGTAAGAGATATACCATGTATTATTGGTAGGAACCCCTCATGCTTTAAGTATATGTGCTGGGTTGTTTTCGGCTCTCTTCGCCGTTTATTGACTTTAGGAAATTTATTTTAAACGAATTTATCATGATTACTATTAAGTCTTCTTATCCGCAATAGATTTACCCAGGTTTACCCAGCACGCAAAGTTACTACTCAGTAGGAAAAAGACACCACGTTTTATATTGTTGGAAATACTTTGTCCCCTAATTACAACGCGATACTCGGTTTTGATTTTCTAAAAACTCATAATTATAATATTTGCTTACAATCCGATACTATGAAATCGGGTAATTCTGTTGTAAAATTACGGGATTCTAATTCTACTGCTCTTAACAATGTCTCAATTGATTATGCTCGGTTGCACTCAAAATTTGAATTAATGCCTCATGAGTCCAGAACTATTCCTTTGAGTGTAGATATTGCAGCCAAGGATGGAGAAACAATCCTCTTTGTCCCTTGTTTAAAAAATGATGCATGTGAAATTCAGGAATCGCTTTGCAGTGTAAATAATCGAAAGCAAATATCTGTAGTGATTTCAAATTTAACGTCAAAACGGATTCAGTTTAATAAACATACTCGGATGGGTACCATTTCAAAAGGAATTGATATACGTGATAACGACACCATAAAGGAACTTAGGCGCAGTGAACTCAATGAATCGGATTTCAAATTAGATCATTTAGATTCTATAACTCGGGAAAAATTAATCAATTTACTTTTTGAATTTGCCGACATTTTTAGTAAACGACTTTTTACTCTCGGGCGAACCCATGTATTAACTCCTAATTTACAGGTTGATACGAATCAGCTCCCATCAACTCGCCCTTACAATGTTCCACATGCATTACAGCATGAATTAAAAACCCAGCTGGATGAATTACAGGCAGCTAACTTAATTGAGAAATCGGATAGTCATATTAGTTTCCCACTTTTGTTAGTAAAGAAAAGGAATCCTTCCGGTGATCCATCTCAACAGAAATGGCGATTAGTAGTTGACTACCGAAATTTAAATAAACATTTAAAATATCCAAGGTACAATTTACCTTTAGTTAACCATTTATTAGAAAATTTACGCGGTTCAAAATACTTTAGTTCATTAGACCTTTCTTCTTCATTTTGGCAAATTCCCTTAAAAGTGCAAGACAGAGATATGACCACATTTAGCTCTCCATTCGGATCATACCGTTTCACCGCTATGCCACAGGGCTTGGCCTCCAGCCCCGAAACTTTTTCCAAATTGGCTGATCAACTTTTAGCACCGATTTCTGATTCTAAAATTTCTAATTTCATTGATGATTTTTGTTTGGGCTCCCAAGATATTGAGCAAATGTTAAACAAATTAAGGAAACTCTTTGAGCGTTTTCGAGAATTCGGATTAACACTTAATCCAGAAAAATGTTCTTTTTTATTGCCGGAAATTGAGTTTTTGGGACACACATTAGATTCTACCGGTATCCGCCCTATGAATACAAATATTCACAAAATATCTGATTTTCCTGTACCAAATACTGTCAGAAAGGTTCGTCGATTTGTAGGTTTAGTGGGATATTATAGACGTTTTATTCCTCAATTTTCTGCTATTTCAGCCCCTTTAACAAATTTGACACGGAAAGGAACAAGGTTTAAATGGACACCTGAAGCTCAAAAAGCTTTTGATACTTTAAAATCTAAACTTTCTGAACCACCTATTTTAATTCATCCTGATTATGATAAACAGTTCATTTTAAGTACTGATAGTTCTGATTCTGCGCTTGGAGCAATGTTAGGTCAGCGCGATGAATTTGATATAATCCATCCAATAGCTTACTTTTCAAAGAAACTTAATAAAACACAAATTAAATATCCCATTATGGAAAAAGAATTAATGGCAATAGTTGAATCAGTTAAGAGTTTCAAATATTACCTTTATGGTCGCTCTTTTGTTATCCGTTGCGATAACTCGGGATTAACCGAAATTTCTAAATTAGAATCTCCATGTAATCGAGTTACTAGATGGTTTACATTTCTTAGCGATTATAACTATAAATTTGAATTAATCAAATCTGCTGACAATATAGTTGCAGATATCCTTTCCAGAGATTTTTACGTCAATAGTGTGCAAATTGATTTACCTTCAATTTCAGATATTAAGAAAGAACAACAAATTGATCATAAATTATCTCCACTTATTAGTAAACTCATAAAACAACAAACTGAACAATTACAGGGTTCTAAGTATACCATGGTCGATGGTTTATTGATGCATACGGGTTATATACCACGTTTTGGGAAATCTAAGAAAATTTTACAAATAGTAATACCCGACAAATACAAACCGCATATTTTAGCAGCCAAACATTTACCTCACTTTGGTCATCTTAAAACTTATGATGCAATTAGGGAAAAGTATTATTGGGACAATTTGTATTCGGACACGAAACATTATGTAGACTCTTGTAAATATTGCATTTCTTATAAATCCCCTAATAAACTTCCTCCTGTCCCATTGCAAAGAAATCACATACCAAGCAGGCCTATGGAGTTCGTTTCCTGCGATTTTATAGGAAAACTTTCCCAAACAAATCAGGGAAATTGTTATATATTAACTTTCATAGATCACTTTACTAAGTTTGTTAAATTATATGCTGTTCCGGATCAGTCTGCAATAACTGCTGCGGAGAAATTTTTGGATTTTGCGTGCATTTTTGGTTTCCCTGAATATTTGTTATCAGACAAAGGAGGTGCCTTTATTAGCGACATATTTCAACATTTATGTTCCAAACTTGGAGTGATTAAACTTCAGACGACACCTTTAAATCCAAGGTCAAACGGACAGTCTGAAAGGATCAATTTGAATATAAAGAAGTCTCTCTCTATATTCGCACACGAAACAGCCCAATGGGATGAATATCTTAATTACTATCAGTTGTTGTATAATTCTAGTATGCATTCGGCTGTTAACGATAAGCCTGCATTCTTACACTTGTCTTTTGATCCTACATTGCCAAACGATATTTTAAATGATAAACGACCAGTTGAACATATTTCTTATGCAGATTATGTACAAAAGAAAACATCGCAAATTCAGCATACATTTGAAAAAGTTAGAGATAACTTAATTAAGGCAGCTGAAACACAGGAAAAGTATCAGGCGAAATTTGCTAAAAGTAGAGAATTTTACGAAGGGCAACTAGTGTATATTTATACCACATACTCTGATCGCAATTTAAAGCTCCCTAAACAAAGAAATTATTCCGGGCCTATGAGAATTATAAAAAGACATAATAAAGTTAATTTCACAATTATTGATGCAACAAACCCCAAAGCAAAACCAGTGCGAGTTCACGCGCAACGGTTAATTCCTTTTACGGAACGTAGAAAAGAGTTAGATTATTTGCAGAGTATAGTGACGGAACAAAATCAAAAATCAGACAATGTCCATTCAGACAGTCAAATCTTTTACAAAGACCACAGGCGAAATTTGATGATATATCTCCTTCGGAGCTATTGCAACTTGTACATAATAGTATGGGCTCAGATTCACAAACGACGGTTCAGTCAAACAGGGGAGAGAGTCCGAAGTCTGACTCCACGGAAATTTATACTTTTCCCCAATCCTCATCACCTATTGTGGAAGAACATACACACACCACACAACCGCCCATTCACTCATATAATTTGAGACCGCGAACACAACAAAACCTAGCGGATCGAATCTTTGACTGGACATTACGTGTCACTGACCCACAAGGAGGGTCGAATACTCCCCCTGGGGTTAGTTTCTTGAATAGAATTGCGGAAGCTTTGGATTCTTAGAACAAATTGTTAGGTCATTTTGATTTTACACACATTTATACTCGTATCATCACATTTATATCTTTACTTGGAATTTTTTTTTATTGATTATATACATCTATGATTATTATTATTTTTTATTAGGTTTTATCATAACCTACATTTGTTTTACAAATATCTCAAACGGGTTTTGCATATGTATATAGAATTTTTTTCTCTCTTTTCTTTGTGTTTGATGTAAAATTTCTATTTGAGATTTTAGGGTTTTGCGTTTGCGATTAGGATATAATTATAGGATATTGATATTTATTTTTTTTATTTTATGTTGCGCATACTTATGTTAGGAAAATTGATAACAGGGACTTTTGAAGTACGCAGGGAATTTCCTGTGATTATATTTTTTTTGTGTATTGTATTCTATAGTATTCTTTCAATGCTTGTACAGAAACTCGTCATAATTAAATCCCGGTAATGGGGAATGGCGATAATTATGAATATTACTGACGAATAATGACTGATTTTCGATATTCTAACAATTGTCTCCTATAAGAGGGGAACAGATGAAATTCAAAATCACTTCACTTACATTTAACTCTCTGGTTCGTAAATTTATAAGACGATATTTGATCGTTGCGGACAGACAACGGAGAACAGTGAACAATGGAGAATTTTTTTTTTGGAATTTCCCACGCGAAAACCGCGATATTCAGAAATTAATTCTTATGAACGGAGCTGCGAACGCACCTCTTCGCGTTAAGTTTAATTTTGTTTTTACATACTTTTTTTTTCTTTTTCAATTTTATATATGTTTATTATTATTCTTTGATTTCAAGTCGTTATTAATTCATTTCTTCTGTAGTTACTTTGTGTATTGTTAATTAGGGATTTATTGGTAGCTAGCTAGCGTTACTTCAAATAAAAGGTCAATGGTCAAATGGAATAAGGGAACTAAAACAGATAAATATTTTTTTTCTCTCTCTCTCCGCTCCTTCCTTTAATTTTAGTAAGAAATCGAAAATATAAATTGTTTTTCCTCTCTCTCTCTCTTTTTCCTGCATCTTTTTACATCATGTCATGTTGTTACTGATTTCATGTTTTATACATTTAGTTTACATAGTGGTTTAGCTTTAAACCTCTACATACATCAAGAACTATATAAATTTAAAGTAGGGATGTAACTTTTAATGTATGTTGTTTTGATGGACTGATCACCCGTCATGGTTGTTAGTACAGAAATATAGCTTACATCCTCCTCTTTTTTTAATTATAAATAAATTTTCTTTTCTCCTTAACTCTGTGCAGAAATGCATAAACAAGCATTCTACAGCAATGTGTATAATAATAATAGAAATACTATAAATAATGCTAATTATGATAATGGTGTTACAATATTAATAGCTATTTTGGTTGTTGTTATCTAAACAAGGTATGCCATAATAGATATTCATTTATTTAATTTAGCAATTTTTTTTTCTCTAATTCTTAATAAATATACGCGGAAATTTACAATTTCAATTATAAGAGACTCATGGCTAAATTTAAAGGCTTACAAACATTAATTCTCTCATTTAGCATTTGTTCAGGTTATTATAAATTTATACATATATATTTCTAATTATTATATTTCTAATTAGGAAAATTTATTTTTATAATATATTGTCACTCAACGTAAGTTGTAAGATGGGCTTTTCCTTCATTTTCAGCAATTCTTCTATGTTTGATTCATGCAGCTAGCAGCTCGCATGGTCAGTATTGTACCTTTACAGGCGAGGCCTACAAGTGCGAAAAATTGCCCCGCCATCTGCGGGAGAAAATAATTTTACCCCCAAATGCGTGTTCTCTTCGGACATGCGAGAACTGTATAAAAGGACCCCGCACTTACATCCTTTCCACAGATTTTGATCTGTTAGAACCTCGCCAGTTCATTCTACGAGACACAAACTCTTCTTTGACTTCCAGTTCATCATACCAGTGCAAAGATAAAAACGGGAAGAATTGTGAATGTATGATAAACCATTCCTGTGGGGGATCACCTGAATTTTGCACTTTGCACCAGTGCGTGAATACAGCTAAATGCGTATGCACCTTTACACATCAAGCTTCGGAACTGTTATACATTTCTCCAGAATTGACTCTTATCAACCCGCCTAGAATCACGTTGGACATGTGTTTCTATGATATGAAGGAACGTACACTTCAAAGCCATTCCAGCCTTCACCGGCATCTCTTGGAGGCAGAACAGGCAAAATTCAGTTCGCATAATATCACTATTGCGTTTGAAGATCCAATTCTTCGACTCCCGGCACAGGGTAAAGTCATTTTACGAAATGCTGATTTTGAACATATAATTACTGTTCCCAAAGACTTGTTTATAACATTACCTTTCGAGATGTTAGCATACAAAACATCCATTTCGATTATTTATTTACATCCGGGTGGCCGAACGGTCACAGGAATAATTCATGTGTCGGGCAAAACTATTTGTCAATTACGACAATGTTTTTGGTGCCCTCAAGTTTTCACACGCATCCAGTGTTTACCACGTACACTACAATATATATTTTATTCTACTATGATCTTATTACTAGTTTTTGTGTTATGGAGTTTAAAGGTCTTAATCAAGAGTACGTTAATTTTATTACAAGGCCTAATATTCCTGGCATACCATATTTACAAATTTTTTCGAATTATAGCTCGTTGTAGCTTACTTTGTGGTGCATTCCTGGGCACTACAATTCAACGGATAAGTGTTGGAACTTATCATTTTTTGGAATTCCAAGCCGCACAACGACCCAACATGTTAACGCAACAAATTGTTTTGCTGACTTTAGTGTTTCTCATAGGATTAGTGGATGCGGATTGCAGTTCACACGCCATTGTAAAATCCGATTTACGAACTTGTAATACGCTTTCGGACAACACGAAAGTTTGCAATGTATATACAACCGCCGAATTCTCCTTACCAGCTGTATCATCGGAAGTTTGCTTATGGTTCACTAACTCTGCCGACCAGCACCTATTCACACTGAAGCTTAAATTGGACGCTGTAAAGTGTTTTTTTCACACGGAGCGTCAATATTTCACATTTCCCGTCACAACTAAGCATATATCACAGACATCTTGTATTTTTAATAAATATTGCGGCCAAGGAGTACATTGTGTTAAGAAGTCCGTGGGTAAACAGGGACTCAACTTTGAAGCGGAGACACCAGAGAGCAGGGAATTTCCCGGTGTTTCCTCGTGTGTCGCAGGTGGTTTAGGTGTCGGATGCACAATTTTGACGCGTGCCGCGTGCAACTTTTACCGCACGTGGTTCGAGCCTGATCTATTGCACTCTTATCAGGTCAGCAAAATTACTGGTCATGATTGCCAATACAACATTGCAGTCACGCATATCGAGAATAATACGGTGTCGCACATCTCTCTTTCTGATGTAGCATACACCAAAACAGGTATCAAGATTTCCATTTTGGGAGCGTATGACCAGCCTCAACTACACTTCAGTGACTCATTGATACAACGTGTCGGCCGTCCTTCCGAGGCTTACTTAGCCCCAACAAGTATTCGAAATCACCCGAAAGCAAGCGAGATTGGAGCCGTCCAAGCGAACACCTCCTTCACTAAAAACTTCATTTTCGATGAAAATATATCATCCTGCGATTTTTTTGAGGATACGCTACGCTGTTCCTTGGCGACAGACGCCTTGGAAAATTTACGAAAAACACAGGAGTTTGCACTCCCATTGCAAAAAGACATGCATCTCCTCCAGATCCAGGACAATAAATTAACCTCCACTATGCTCGCCACATCAGCTGTTAGAGTACAGCTGGTATTCACCAACTTCAAAATTGCTGTACAGCAGTCTACAGTCTGTCCTAAATTTGACACCTCTGAGATTGAAGCTACTGGGTGTTACAATTGCGCTCTGTTTGCCCGTATAAAATTTAAGGCGCATAGTACCTGTGAGCCGGGTGTGGTGACTGTACATTTCCAGGGACTCTCGGTGTACACCCGTGCCATCCGTCTACAGATTGAGCCAATGTACTATACAATCAAACTGTTAAGCTCTCAACAGTGTTTGAAAGACAAACTGTGCCTGCGATCCGAAACATTAATTCAATGTCAGCAGGTGAATGTATGTTTTCAAGAGCCGTCAATTGAACTTCAACAATTGAACTTAAATTACACTAGTTCTTCTAGCTCTTCGACGAGTAGTACTTCGACGAGTAGTAACATATTTTTCTGACTCCGTCTTTCCATAGCTATATATTTTATTACCCTTTTCTTCATTGTAAAATTGTTATTCTCTCTTTCGTTTCTATACTTATTCTTATTAAACTGCCCTTGTACGATTTTAGGCTATACATGAATTCACCTTCCTAAAATATTACTTGCTAAAATTCTTAACATTCATACAAACTCTTAGGTGTGCTTTTATACCTTCTTACACAAACCTTGTATTTTGCCTATACGAACCCCACCTGCATTTTATCTGAAGGCAAGGTGTACCCCACCTGCATTTTATTTGAAAGCAAGTTTTAGGAGTAAACAGCCTCAAAATTCCAAACGAATATCACTTTAGTTTGGTAGACTGAAAGGTCTAGCATATGGTGTTTATCTCTCTCCTTAAAAAAAATCTTTTTTACTCCCATACATATCTAATATTTTATGTACACTTTCAGTAAGTGATATTGACAGTCATCCTTCCTCTTTCATTTCATGCTTGATTTGTTTTAATTTTTTTTATGATTTATTTAATAATTAATTTTTTTAAAGCTGTGATTTGAGTGTTAGCTGTCACGCTACGCTGATCCCATGGGAAAGGAAAAACTATTATGAATGTATGATTTTTCAGCACTATATTCAATTCATAACTAAATTTGTACAAAAGCAATACCTTTATTCACTTACAAATAAAAATATACAGTGCTATTACCACGATTCTGAACTGGGGGGGGGGGGAGTTATTTTGTTCTTCACGTGTGTTACTGCAAATGAATTAACTTTAAATGATATACTGTAGATACATATCAACATTTCTTTGACTTTGTGGAAGGGGACGGATAGGATTAAAGTCCTCCGTCAATGCACACTTCCCTGCTCCGCTGATGAATGAACTGCTACATAAAATAAATTCAGATATATGCATAATATAGAAGTTTTTAAATATAGTTCCCATTTACGTATTAAAATAAGAAATCTGATGAAAAATGGTAAAATTATAATACGGATTTCTCCTTTGTAAATTGTTATATTTGGGTCCTAATAAAATATTTCAGGAATGCAAAGAATATTTTTATACATTATTAAAATGATCTAGAAATTTCCTTGCATTTACTTTTCTAGGGAATACTAAAGAAGTTCATGTGATCTGCGAAATATGCAAGAAATGCCTTACCCGATATTCGAACTCAGGGCATGCGTCAGAGGTTTGGTACGATCGACATCATATGTTAAAAAAAAAACCCCTTTTATACATATGATTACGTCCATTAAATAAGTTTGCAGTTACTTGTAGTCTTTTCATTAACATGTATATAAAAAAAGGGATTTTACGATTTGGAAATGCCTGGCAAAGCTTAACCCATTTTAAAAAATTTCGCTTTTGACTCATAATCGTAAGTTAAAAAAAAGGGAAAGCATATTTGTACTCAATGTTTTTTAGTAAAAATTACAGCTTAATAAAGGGTCTCATTACTTTTGAATTTTCCCCAAATCAAAATTATTGTTAATTTTTTTTAAAAAAATATCTGAACTCAAGAAAAAAAATATTAAAAGTTCTTCATTGTGTCAGGATTTTGGTTTTTGTTTATTTTTACAATGAAAAAAAAATTAACTCACCAGCAAGTTTTTTCAATTTTTTTATTTTTATTTTTAAGGAGACGTAAAATTCAGAAAGTTTTCAGCGTATTGGCATGCATGTATATAATCTTCTGTCTATGGAATTAATTAGTGTCATACTATTTTAACGTTTAAGTATAACAAAAGTTTTAATTGTTCTTTTTCCTTTTGAAATTTAGAAGACTTTTAAAACTAATTTTTCATGGTATTTATAATTTTTGATTAATTGTTTAACCAGAAGTTTTTTAATGCACAATTAAAGGTTCTATATTTTTTCTATACAAAGTTTGTTTTATAATAATGTAACAATTTGAAAAAAAATAATTTTTCTTAATTTTGTTTAGAATTCTAATTTTGTTTATATTATAAGTCTCATTACACTTATACATACACGTATGTATGTATATATATATATACACATAT
>OU015502.1:29569430-29679430 GCA_907164885.2 Dolomedes plantarius
AGAGGAAAATAGAAAGACCACTAACTTACATAACTCTGGTACTGTTTAAGGGTAAGTGGGTAACTTTGTGCGAAGTAAATTGTTTGACGGATTTATGACCTAAGAGTCGAAGTCGCTGCAGACAGATATGATTAAAGAAAGTTAATTTCACTATCGAGAGAAACGAGGTCTAAGTGTCAGGCGTTGTAAACGTAACTACTGACAGCTATAGATTTTTGATAAATTTCTTGATTTTTAATATACCTTCAATATTCTTTAAACAAGCATCAAAGACGCGTTTGATTTGGTGCATATAATGTAAAAGGCAACAAGAACGCACCTATATTGAAACTGAGAATTACTACCGGGTCAAAGCCATGTTTCCTGTAAATGAACTTTACTTATCAATTTTCTACTAGTTGCCATTTTTGTGTTTTTTTAATGGTGGGTTTTAAGAATCTGTTGGTAATTTAGCCAATCTTTGAGTTTCTACAGAAGAGAGGCCCGACAAGAGCCTCTTCGGGAGAGGTTCTAGAGGTTGAAGAGAGATTTTCTTCCTGAGAGTCTGAAGATATTTAACTTGTTAATTGACCTTTTTCTCTCCTTCGGGTGGATAAATAGAAATTGCCCCGCTGTGGTTATGACACAAATGTAGTACTTCCTCATACTTCCATATAATCACTGGTGACAAACTTTCTTCGTAGCGAGATCATAAACAGATTTTACTAGAAAAGGGAACACTAACATTTTATTTGAATAAATTTCACAGAACATTTTGTTGAAAAAGTATTTTTAAAAATCACTTATATGTTATTTTTCCCTTTGATCAAAAACATTATTGGAGTGGGTGGGAAAATTTGAAATATAAAGCAAGAATGGATCTAACATTACTACAGGATAAATTAACGATTTTTGAAAATTGTGAAAAAGTCTCCAAGACAAGAATTTTTAATAACGGGAAAAACAAAAGTTTTTCTTTAAGCTACTTTTACATACAGCCAGATTAAAAATATGAATAAAGTAAGTACATAGTAGAGAGTAGAGAGACATAAATCACTGGCAGATGCAGAGAAAGCTGTACCAATCTGTATGCGCTATACTATGCGGGATCGCCTCCTCTGGCGGTCCGTCAAAGAAAGAGAGTGGGGGGTCAGCGGGTCAAATGGTGTCGAGCGGGGTCGGGGGACACACCACATCAAAAGAAATCTTGCGGCGGGAATGGGGGTGGTTCTAAATACCGTGTCTAATGTGATGACAGGAGTCGGGGAGAGAACTCTGTACCAATGTGTATGCACCATGACATGGTTGGCGAACACCCATAATTTTATTTCCAAAGGCAAGATGTTACAAGAATGATGGCAAAAAGCCCCCCCCCCCATGCAGTTGACATTAACTATACACTATAAGACGCCTTGCTTCCCAGTCATGGGCTTTTATCGTTATTCCACGCAGAGCAGTACCGTTTCCAATGTGGTGCCTGACTATCAGCTCTGAAAGTCCGCAGAGCGAAAAAAAGGGATCAGGGACAATTTTCAGTATAAAACGTTGGGAATCGAGGTAATTTTGGCTTATTATGAACCTAAAGAATTCTACAGCCTTCGGGTGAAGTAAATCGGGGACGGAAACTAGAGAATCCTATTCCCAGATTTTAGATTTCACTCGGTGGTACATTATCTGGTTGTCTTCTGGATGAAGCGGAGAGATTTTTGAGCAGCATCTTGACGTGTGGCAGGATGTCTCAATGATGTTAGAATGAATAACAAGAGTCCCTTTCTTTGCATGCAGATCTGTCTGCTCATTCCCTTCGATACAACATTCTTCTTGGACAGACCGAAGAGCAATCTGCTTGCCATTCTCTTCATGTCTGGGAATTAGTGATTGACATTCAAGTGTGTCATCCGATGTTAGGAAATCGGTTGAGGCAACAAGCTAAAGTGCAGTCTTTGAATCTGAAAGGATGACGACTTTTGATGTGAGTTGAACAGTTGTTTAAGAGCAACGCGTATGGCCTCCTGTTCACCGTCAAAAGCCGTTCTTAGGTGGCCAACAGAAATATTATAAGGAAAAGGTTCGAATCCGATAAAATTTGGAAAGCGGTGAAATGAAAAGATTATGATAGTTTGGTATGCATAGGCAAAATTGTTGACTTTTAGTTTTGTTTTCGAGAAGTTAGTTTAGTTGACTGGGTTTTGTTGGATCTTTGTGAGTACATTTCTAGGGCTTATTTTAATGTAAATCCGATGAGACAGGTCCTCCGGGCAATTTGAACTTCCTATAGACATTTGTTTTAATGTCTTTATTGCCTTTATGCCTTGCTGAGCAGCCCAAGAAGCCCACAACAAGAGCGAAACCTAGGTCCAAGGCTCATGGGAACACTGGAGGGGTTTACATTTGCAACGAGGGTTTATCCCATGAGGACGTTTACCATACATTTGGTCATCTTCAAGCTTACTAAAATATGTGTGCTTGAATACACGCAATTCGCGATAGACCTGAATGACTCCACTTTGTCAGTCGGGAATAAAAATTTGAAGACTTAATTTAAAGTCATGGTATTCATTTTCCATCAGCGTACTTATCGTCTATGCCTTTCTGACGAAAGCATATCAAGGGTAAAATCTAGGTTCAAGGCTACTGGGTATGCTGGAAGGCGTATATATTTATAGTTCGTTTGTAAGTTCAGACTCTGGGGAAGGTTGAGGAAGTGTTATCTATGGCCCCATATTCAACAATCTATAATAAAAAAGAGGAAACAATTATTTATCAACATTTTAGAGAATGTAAGTTTCAACGCGCTTTATCCAAAAATTACAAATATCGCAAAGTCTTTTTTTTTCTTTCAAAAATGAATCCCCCTGTCATGACAAATGCGCGTTTTAACGAACTGTCCCGAAAACAATTGGAGCCCATTTCTCGACGCCACTTAACGTCCTTTCAGCCTGCCCGAAACACAGCGCAAAAAGCGTGTATTCATCACGGTTTTTCCTTTATTAATTCTTTCTGTAAGCCTCTGGCCGGCCGATGCCTGGCCAGCACACGGCATGAATGATGACACGGTTGATGATGTCTGCTGCCTTCCCCGCGAGTGGCAAATCAATTTAGCCTAAACAGCGAAAGTAGGGCCATTTCTTAAATTTGGAAGTGGAGTAAGTAATCAAAAAAAGTGGGAGGGTGGGTGTATATATATATATATATATATATATATAAAAACACACACACACACACACACACCACAGAGGAATGTGCGTGTGTGAGCGGGGTTATATATATATATATATATATTTATATATAATATATAGAGAAAGAGATGTATGTATCTATGCGCTGACTAGGTTTTTCGTTCCATCGTGGTGGAGTGTGGTGGCGGTGGTAAGACAGATGGATGTTTTTGATGGAGGAGGTTTTTCGCCCTTTTCCCCCACCTACTTTTCTCGCACACGCACAGACACGGTGCAGTTGGCGATAAAAGGATTTCCACAGTTGGCGAGAGATGATTTAAAGAAGAAAAAAAAAACACGGTGACCGACGGTCATAACAGTCAGGGTAGCAGGAAAAGCGAAAATAAACTTAAATTAGTTAAAAAAAAAAAGGGTTGATATATTCCAATCTTCCTAATGAATTTGCTTAGCACTCAGTTTGAGTTTTCAAGGCGTTACATATGCCTTAATTTTTCAGCCTCAAAGGCAATAGTGCAAATATAAACAGTTGTAAGGTTTGCATAAGATTCGATTCCCAATAATCGAACTTTTAGGTGATCAAAGTTAAAGAAGCCTCTTAAGATATGCTAATTGCGGCATACGCGGTTGGTATAAATACCAAGGAGCTAGGAAGGGTCAAAGGAAGTGAAAGGAGTTTGCGAGCTGCCCCTCGAGGCGTTTGAGCTAGGTTGATGCTAACCTACGCGAGTTCGTGTTAGACGGAAGTTATTTAGCATTCTGTGGCCTAAAGTTTATAAAACAGCACTGCTGGTTGACTTTCAAAGTATCTGTGAGTATTGCAAAGTGTATGTTTCTTGAATGAGTAGTTATACAAGTGAATATATTGAATTGTATTTCCCTTGCATGAATTCTATATATATCTCGTACTAGTAGTACATATGCTTTATGTTGAAAAGCAAAATCTATATGTGCAAATATTTAAATAAACATTGTTATGTAAGAACTGTGTTTGAAGGAAATTATTTAGAGTGCCACTTCAAGATATACATACCCAAAGGTAGGGTAGAAGTGCAGATTCTCTATACAGTCCCTGAATTTACCATTTACCCGAGCACAGTGGCCCAGTTGGCAAGGGCAACGGGCTAGTGATCTGAAAGTCACTGGTTCGACGCTCGTCACTAACAAATCCCCTTCCGTGTACACTAATTGCGGCTGGTGCACGTAAAATCTGTTGTGGCCGCAATGTCCTCCAAGTTCTCAAAATTACCTCTGGAGGTGCGGGGTCAAGAGATCTGGTCTCGTCACTTGACTCGGTTCAAAATTACGGGACTGGTCCTTTGGCCAAGTCGGATTCCGACTCTTGTAGTGCCAGTAAAAACATGAGCCGCACCTTCATCGCTCATAGCCTTCGGGACTTGATTTGATGTTGCTGTCGGTCAAGTGGCATAAGTAACAACAACAACCATTTACCCAACACTGTTTCCACTTTTTTGAAAAAAAAAAAATGCACAACAATATTTACAGTACATAACTGAAAACTATATTCAGATTCAAAATTTTGAAATAAACTTGACAGAGCGTGTTTTAAAATTCTGTTAAGCGATTAAAATGCGAAAAATTTACAAATTGAAAAATGCGCATTTCAAAGCTCTTCCTTTGGAGAAATCAACAAATAAATCAAGTTAGTAGAAAACTTACAAAAATAATATTTAAAGTGTCTAAGAAACTCATTAGCTTTCCATTCGAAGTTTGAAGGTGTAAAATATTCTTCGTCAGGGGACAAAAATAAAAGCATAAATAGAAACAGCCTCCATAATTTACCCAATGGTATACTATACCTTTTTCAAGTCTACTTTTTTGAAATAATTTGCTACATTTTTTATTCTTATAGAGATGCATAAGGCCCTATATATGAATCCCCTGATAAGCTTTATGCGTCAAAACATAAGCTTTATCTCCTGATAAGCCTTATATAGGCTTATCAGGAAGATCGCGATATGACATTGACGGGAGGGAGTGGCATGAGGATCAGCCCATGTGTACAGAAGGCAGAACGTTCTGAGTTTGATTACCCGGCTATCTATTTGTATTTTAAATGGATTAAAATTTGACAAAAGGGATTTGTGGCTGGGTGGTAATTACAGTAGAGCATGGATAAATTAAGCGATTTCTAGCGAAAGACCCGAGGGTTTTTTAATTCGTTAAAAAAGTGGGTAGTTGGTTGTCGCCTTTTTGTAAACACGAAGGCTAGATGGATCGGGACCTACAGTTTGAAACCGATTCTGAGCGAGCATACCAAGCGTAGGACAAAATCCCGAAGACTTGCACCGAAGCTTAGTCTGAAAAAAGGATTTCTAAACTAGCATTTTTTTATTTATTAAGGAATGTCTTAAAAATAATCACTCTGCGAATTTTGTAAATGTTTATTTTATTAGCAATTATATATTTTTTCACACAGTCTTTTGAAACTTTTCTGATTAGTAGCAAATTTAATGGTCTATTTCACTGAACACTAGAACTCTCAATATCCCTGCACACGAGTTCGAATGCCGATGACTGGAGTTACACTTTGAACCTCGGATTTTTCTTGTTGGTAATGCCAATTCAGCGTCTTTACAATAGGTTGCGATGCCCATCCTCATTGGAAAGACAGCAGATGACTGTTTAGGAGTAACTATCGTGTTTAAATGTGGTCAATCAATTGAATTCGAGCCTCGTGGCTGGTCAAACGTTCAGCCCATGAATTTTTTCCTGGGCATAAATTCATGGGCTGAATGTGTATGATAAATTGTATGATAAATCTTGTAATCAATGTATGATAAATCTTGTTAAGAATGACTTCGTCTACACCAGGGGTCGGCAACGAGGTGCCCGCGAAACAATTTTAAAGTGCCCGCCGTTCAGATATCTAAATTTTAGGTATTTGAGATTAGAAATTTGATTTTAGATATTTTTGATTTCATATATTTTTGATTGAGAGAGATCAGTAGAGGAAAGGTATTTGAGTGGTTTTTTTAAATTTATTACCCCAGGTAAAATAATTTTTATTATCCAGGAATAAAATTTGTTTAGAATTTGAAAAAAACCCTTGGTTAATTAAGCTAGGCTTTCTAACTGATGTAACTGCAAGATTGAAGGAACTAAATATGAAACTACAGGGTAGAAATCATCATATTGCTTCTATGACAAGTACGATAAATGCATTTAAAGCTAAATTGGTGCTCTGGAGAAAGCATATGGAGAAAGATAATTTATCACATTTTCCAAATTTAAAAATGGTGATAGAAAATTATTACGATGGAAATTCTACCAACTATCAGTTTGCCAAACGTTTTGATTCCTTATTGGAAGAATTTAATACCAGATTTGAAGAATTGTACGAATTGGAGGCATTCTTGACTTTTTTACCATGCTTTTATTAACTCGCTTTCTTATTTGTTTGTTTGTGTGTGTGTGTGTGCTTGTCCGTTACAAATCTTGCAATAGATTTTTTACTAACTTGCCGACTAGCTAGACATTTGAAACTTTAAGAATAGCTCAGAACACGATGACAATGCATTATTTTAATACTTTTAGCCATCTTTAAGAAGAATTGAATACTTTATTGAGTTTATATGATTCAACAGAAAATTTAAAAACATGGTATATAAAAAGTTCTTTTTATCTTGTAGTTATTTATTAATCCTTTCTTTCATACAGAGAACGATGTGACTAATTAAATCGCAACATATTTTGAAATTTCCAATACGGAGGACTGTGAATTCGAAATTATAAATATAAGAAATGACACTGAATTAAAATTACATCATAACGAAGAAAAATTCTGGAATTTAGTGAATGGAAATGGATTCTCTTGTTGAGAAAATATGCTCTGAAATTGTACTCTTTTTGAGTCGACAAATACATGCAAATATTTGTTTTCTAATACGAAATTCTTAAAATCAAAGAACTGATCAAGCTTCACTGACACTCATTTGGACCATTGCCTGAGAACTAGGAATTCGACTTAAGTGCCACATTACAACGAGTTGGTCGCAGAGTTGCAATGCCAAATATTGCACTAATTATCAATTAAGATTATTTTGTTTAAATTGAAATTTTAATTTATGTATTAAAAAATTATGTCACATTAATATTTTCATGTTTAAATATTAACTACCCCCCCCCCTCGTCCTGCACCTCTTCATCCAGGGGTGCCCGCTGAACTCTCGCATTTCTGAAATATGCCCTCTTAGTATAAAAGGTTGCCGACCCCTGGTTTACATGAAGCACAGAAACGTTAAAACTGGA
This sequence comes from Dolomedes plantarius, assembly GCA_907164885.2. Classification (NCBI taxonomy): domain Eukaryota; kingdom Metazoa; phylum Arthropoda; class Arachnida; order Araneae; family Dolomedidae; genus Dolomedes; species Dolomedes plantarius. The sequence continues at coordinate 29,576,858 of OU015502.1, forward strand.
ATACGATAATTACAAGATAAAAAGAACTTTTTATATACCATTTTTTTAAATTTTCTATTGAATCATATAAACTTGACCAATTCTATGTATTAATAAATACTTTTTTAAATTTTTTTGATGAATTATGCCATCAACTTGAAAGAAAATGAGGTTAATTAGAAATTAACTTGCGTTTAACTTTTCGTTCCCGTCCCGGCCGATAGATGGCTGCATCAGTCTACAAAACAAAATTAACTGAAAATGAATTCAATCCTGCTTAAAGATGGCTAAAAGTATTAAAATAATGCATTGTTATCGTGTTCTGAGCTATTCTAAAAGTTTCAAATGTCTAGCTAGTCGGGAAGTTAGTTAAAAATCGATTGCAAGATTTGTACTGGACAAACACGCACACAAACAAAAAAGAAAGCGAGTTAATAAAAACATGGTAAAAAATGCTAAATATGAAATTCTTTCCAAGATGTTCAAGCAGGGCTCGACAGCAGAGGGCTGTAGGGACAACGGAGCTCTTCAGAACTTAAATATCGAGAGGCCCACAACTGACCCATGCACTGCGGTGCTGAAAATAAAATTAACCAAAACCTCCACTGTTGTTAGTTGGTACATCTGCCTGGAAAATAAAAATCTCCGAGTTTTTTTTAGCTCAAGAATTTTTCAAATGAGAGATAAAAACATTTTGAAGTGCATGTCTGTTTAAAAGTCCACTAATATTGACATAAGTCTCTCAGTTCTCATTTTGATTAGCAAATTATTGTAATGAGACGATGTCGTTTTAATAAGGTTAAAAAGGCAGAAGGTATTTAAAATAAGTGTTTTATTTATATGATATTTAAAAGTGTTGAGTTGTTATTCAAAGATATGCATTTTGAATCTTTTGTTGATTAAACGTGAATCATAACCGTGTATTTAGTATCTACCTAACTTATTTTGTGCTAGAAGGTTCAATTGTATCCATGATTTCTATGGAAAGCGCAACTGAACTAGAATCAATAATATGACCTTAAAATCACAAGTCATCCCGTATATTGGAATACAGGAAAAAACAAGAGGTAACAGTATTTCCTAAAGACATTCTTTTCTGACGTAGTCATAAAGCATTCTTGACACTTCCCATTTCAGTTTTTTTATGCAAAACTGTTAAACGTTAGAAAATCCCTCTTTTATGAACGTCATTGTTTTAGTTAATTAATGGGGAAAATTAGTAAATGTGTGCAGACTCTCCCTCACTTTGTGGAAAACATGTTAGGGTCTTACTCAAAACACATTTTGAATAGGAACTGAAAATATGATTAATTCCGGCTTAAAGTGTTAAATTGTAACAACGTTGTTAATATTATATGTATGGATCTAAAGGGATGACTTGAATGTACATGTAAGAATTTATTGGAAAAAAATATTAAGCATTTCTCGTCAGCACTAAAAATTATTTTTTATTGTGTTTGATAGTGGAAAAAAGTGAGTTCCACTAACAAATTTTTCACATGTATTCCCTGGCTCAGAGTATAGAGTACATCTTTTAGGTGTGGCGTTGAAAATTATTTTCTTGTTTTATCTACAATAATTTAAATATGAATACGAGTGGCACACCTGTAAAATGACGTTCCTTTTCCATAAAATTGTAAGAGTGGTTTAAATGATTCTTTCTTAAAAATAATAAGTTCAATAGACTGAAAATATTGTAAGGACAAAGCTGAAGTATTTCGTGGTGTTATTAATAATCTCATCTGTTCACAAAACTGGATTCTTGGTTTCTATTCTGGAGCCGGTTTGCTGGTCTTGAAAAGTATGTAAAAATTTGAACAGTGCAGTCTTCATAATATTTATTTATTACTGTATGAAAGCTTTACTTATGTTGTTTTCTTAGTAAAAATCTTGCATTATCAACTTTGAATGTAAAGTTTCTAAGTATGTTTTGCCATGTGTTTGAGTTACAAAAAAATGTTATCACATTTAAACTATCTATATTACATGTTAGCTTATTGACATTTAACTATACAGAGGGTAATCTCTTTCTGTGGGGTATTTCCTTTTTGACATACGAATTTATTTTATTGTAAAACTTCCAAGGTCAACTCATTAGTTTAGTATAAAAACAACACTCTTGTATTAATAAGAGGAGAAGGAGTTTCTTTATTAATGTAAACTTTTTGAGTTTTAAAAATATAAACACTTTATGTTATACAATACACTCAAATTTGTTTTTGTGCGGTGGATAGGGACCGCATAAAAGAAAACGCATAAAAAATCGCACAAAACTTCACGCGTAGCTATAAAAAATATTTTTCGCAACACATTTAAAAAGTATTTTTTTATGCGGTGAATAGGGACCGCATAAAAAAAGGTCTCACGTAGAAAATAACTCAAAACCTCACGAAATAACTAGGAATTAAATACTCAGCATTAAATACTTGATCCGGGCAATATCCACCATCTTCAATAATTTTTGCTAACACTTTAGAATAATTTTTAGCGGCTGTTTCATTAGCGGATGCAGCTATGCCCTTTATCTTCAGATTGGGAAGTGCGTGTCGTTGTTAAAACCCGACTAACCAGCCATTCCTTGCAGAAAATTTCGGGCTTCCAATGTGAGACGGCTCTAAATCCTTCAGCTGATTATAAAACCGTATAGCTTTCTCTTTAATTAATTCTCCGTCAATGGGGATTCGTTTTTCAGTTAATTCTTGAATCCACAATTTGAGTGCCTTTTCCATTTTCTCTAACAAAATGTTTCTTGAATACGATGCTCGTTTAGCGATTTCGTTTGTGGCACAGTTAATAGATTTATTTATTTTACTGCACGTTTTTGTATCCTCTTATAGTGGATTCACCTAATCCAAATTCTTTATCAAGAGCTGTGGATCATCCCCCTTCTACTATTCGTTTTAAAATCGTAGTCTTAGTTTCTAAGGAAATTGCCTTTCTTTTCGCTTTGTTTTTTATCTTATCCATTTTCAGGGAATATGTCTAAAAATAAAATAAAAATCCTAAGATTTCTATCTAAATTGAAAAAATAATAAATTTACCTTCAATTTACGTTTTGAAATGAATCTTATCATAATGGTCCAGGAATATGAAAGCACTTTGAAGGACGTTAATTAAATAATGCGAATATATAATTCAATACATATGAAATGTAATTGGCTGACGCAATACTGCATTTTATTTGCAAATCAGTATCAGTATATGTTATGTGAAGAAATATCAAAAATCGAAAAAACTAAATGGCCGATCAAACCTACTAATTTTTTTTTATTGATTACTTCGTCAATTATGTTCTAATTTGATTGAAATTTTCATATACCACACAAAAAAAATCGCACAAAAAAGATCGCACAAAAACAGGTTTGAGTGTACTGTATTCATTCGTTTGATAGTTTCCTTTAAAACTATTTTTCCTGCAGTATTATGCTAAACGCAATGAAAAACACATTCGTCTACAGGAACTTTCCCCGTTGTCCAGCTCAGGGTTCCAGTTCTTCATGGCGTTGATTTCTTCAGGTTTAGAAATACACACGATAAAAATGCAATCATACAGAAAAGACTTTTTGCTTCAGAATGAATTTCGTTTATTCTTCATGTTTAGTTGCACGGTTTGTCACCTCATTGAGATTAAATTTACTTTTAAGAGTTTATGTTTGTACCATTAAATAATGTTTTAACCATTTTTGCATCAGAACTTCGTAGTACGGAAACATTTAAATAAAAATATTCTTAACAAATAGGATGGGTTTATAAATTTCTTCGTTCTAGATTTTCTAAAAGGGAAAAAAACTTGCATCTAAGTCAATGTACTGGGTATACTAGTAGATATTATGTGAAAAATAAAACATATCCTTAATTACACTTGAAAACATATCCATATTCCCTATTTAGTTCTCTGTGTAAGCATTTAGTCTCTTTTGTAATTTACATGATGGCCACAAAAGATATTGTACGAAAGATGAAGTTTTGTCAAACTCCCTGGTTATCTAAACAACTTCCATTGTCAGTTGGGAAATACTAATTATTTTACTCTATAGATACGTCTCATATACAACGTTGTTAATTTTATAAGATGAATGATTACTATTTAGTATCTACACACGTACGGTCAGACAACTGGAATTTGCTGTGATGCATTTTTGAACATCTATATATTTAAGATGCTAAGCCGATACTTTTGGCAGTCAGTGAGAGAAAATTACTGCATCCGTTTTCTTCATTTTGGATTTAAACGAAAGATTTTACTCTATAGATGTGTCAAATTTGGTTTTTGTAACCGAAATTTCTATTTATTAGCGATAATTTACAATTAAAAAGTGCTTTCTGCGCATGTTCAGTGACATGTTTAAATCTGTCTTTAGATACTCACTAAGCACGAGGCCGCATCAACACATTAATTTGTTAATTCCGAGTTATCTCTCTCTGCCATTTTTATTTTTAATTCTGTTTGTGAGATACAGAATTAAACGCGACGGAAATTGTTTATATCGCGCTGTTGAGTAACCCTATTTTTTTTTATTGGGTTCAATAGTAATTTTTACCATGTTTTTATTAACTCGTTTTCTTGTTTGTGTGTGTGTGTGTGTGTGTGTGTGTGTGTGTTTGTTTGTTTGTCCAGTACAAATCTTGCAATCAATTTTTAACTAACTTCCCGACTAGCTAGACATTTGAAACTTTTAGAATAACTCAGAACACGATGACAATGCATTCTTTTAATACTTTTAGCCGAAAAAATCCGCAAAGTGGCGCTTTGATCGAATTCAATGCTTGCACTTTTGCGCAACGGCGTTTGACGATTTTGAAAACAGAGTACATGTGAATTTAGTTTGTTTACAAAAATATTGTGCGAAAAATTAAAAAAAATTATAAAAATTAAATTTTATAAAGTCTGTGGATAGTGGAAACAACTAAAAAGTGGTTAAAATTGAATAAAAGAAAGTGAAAAAGAATAATTAAGTGAAGGTTTGTGCAAAAAAGAGAATTGTCGATTCAACAGAAAATTTAAAAACCTGGCATATAAAAAGTTCTTTTTATCTTGTAATTATTAAAAGTGTATTTCTCTATTCTTAATATTAGGATTTTTCAACATTTGGTACTGATGTGCTGAGTATAATTTGTGAATTAGTACATTTATTTACTATCCAGCCATCATGCTTTGACACGAACCAGCTAGTTTTTTCTTAAGATCAGCAATTTAATAAAAAAATATCCCACCATTCATTTGCGTCCACTATCTACACATTAAAAACTTTTAATCTCGGCAATATCTCATATTTTCCTCCATAACCAATTTACAATAATTAACGTAACCGATTGTTATGATATAAATGGTGATTACTGAACCTAGAATCATCTTTGGAAGATGTCATCAATAACACATTAACTGCTGTTTCGTGGAGTATTGGGTTTCATGTTAACATATTGAAAAGAAGCTTCTCTCCCATTGTTGATTTGCATATTTAACACGTTGCGCCCAATTTTAGATGGGGTTATTCTAAACTTTTCCACAATTTTAATCGTCATATCTTTGTGGCTTGTCCATCTAAGTGAGCTAATTTCTTTTCAGAGCAACTCCAATTAAAAATAACTAGAATTAGCAAATTTTAAAGACATTATGGAGTGTACTTCCGGGAAAACCGTATAAGTGAGGTTTTACAATATAATATGAAATTTTCTCTGTAGAGAACTTACCCAATTTTTTTTTTCAAGCACGCATGCATCTCACTTCTGGATTATTTATGGTTGTCTTTTGAGAAGAAAGAGGAGTTAAATCAGGTCTTCTCACCCAAGGGAAATGTCATTGTTTCTTGGTAAATATTATTTTAATCTAAATTCTTTTAATTACAGTTAAACTTCTCTATGGCTGTCAGTAATGGTTCCGAAAAAAAGTGGCTGATTTGAGGGGTGACCGTGAAAAAGGGTTTATTCCATAACATTGGCTCTATATAGTCTTTAATCGGTTCTGAAAAAAATATGGCCGTTTATAAAGGTGGCCGGCAAGAGATGTTTTACTGTATATGATTTAGTGATAAGTTTACTGGAGTGATTTAGTGATAAGTCTTACTTCAATGATAAGATTTACTGTAGTGATTTAGTGATAAGATAGATTGGGGAGATAATAATAATAGTTTCATCCACAAATCAAATGGTTACGAGTTCAGTGCCCTGAAAGACTAAATTTTTCTGATATGGTGTAAAAATTTTTGGAAGAGATTTTCTTATAGCGGTTAACTTTGTAGAAACAACGTAATAAAAAATGAAGCAATTTTTGAAAAATTTGAAGTTTTATAGGAAACATGATGGCAAGGCTTGTCAGTGTAGGGGGAGATTTTATCTGTCGAAAGACTCTGTCGAAATTTGTTAGAAAGTTGGAAAGTACCGAACCAGTTCCCTTAGCAGTCAAGTTGTTCTTATGGATGGATTAAAAAAATTGATACATCAGTTGTAATTGATATTCCCCTGATATAAACACTGGTTATTTTCTCTCAGTTGAAAGATACTTGATAGTATTAGTCTTCGATGGTTCTTTAAAAAACATGTATATTAACTTTCAGTGTAAAAAGGGAATTTTTTTTCATTGTAAAAGATTTCTCAAGCTAAATGACTTGAGTCACACATTTCTCTAAGATGCATTTTATTTCTATTGAATGAATGGAAAAACATTTAGGTAGAACCATTCATATATTGGGAACTATACTATAATATGAAATTTTACTTAGGAATTTTTTTCCCACACAATATCCCATATTGAATTGTGTAGCTGTATGTTTCACTCAGTTATACTTTACTTTAATAGGATTACGTAAACAACGCATAACTGAGCTCCCATCGCTTTGGCGAAATTTGTTTTTCCTATTCTAATATTTAAAATTAAACATTTTTTTTTTCCGTTACACATTAAAATAAAAATTTTCTATTTCTATGTATTGATAAGAAAAACTGTTAAACTGTGCTTCAAAACCTATATATGTAGTTTTTCAATAACTTTAAAATGTCATAATATTATTAAATCTTTAAAAAAAAACCGATTTTTTTGGAGAAACAATTTATTTTGAATTTTAATTAAATTATTTAATTTATTTAATATGAATTCTATACAGCAAATCATGAGGTTATTACAGTGTAAGACAAAAAGAATCAAAAATGATGCTAAAACAAAGAAATCTTGAGCTTTAACAGTCCTATGGGTTTTTAAGAAAAGGATGCTAACTGTCAATGCACGTGTCTGTAGAGTCAAATCCCATAGTTGGCTTGAAGAACCATTCGGAATCGGCTTCAAACTGTAGGTCCTGGCCAGTTTAACCCTTATGTCAGCCTAGCGGTCCATTACTTAACCAATCAACTTTAATGAATCTCCTCTGTAATGAATTCCCTATGGGGAATCACTTAAAAAGTATTTTTCCCTGTCATAGAATGCTTCGTAAAAATTCTTGTTTGCAAGATTTTACTATAAACACTCAATAACTTTACTCCTTAGAAAAAACATTCCAATTTAAGTATGGTTATTATGTTTAACTGGGTTACGGTAATTTGTGAGATGTGAACAAGATTTAATTGTATATATTCCATGTAAATGCATGATAACTTTTTTATAAATCTATCATCGATGTTAGACAAAACTCTATCTCTTGTTAGGTGGAAGTAACCAGTAGTTTCGCTGACCAGCAAAGAATGAAACTTTACTCCAACCTCTCTCCCTGTTGCCATTTTTGGCGACAAAATATCGGGATCCCGTTCGGCAACCCTTTGCTCTGGGAAGGTACCCGATGAAAACAATTGTAACTCGAGGAGAAAGTGGGCGGGGGTGACCATTTATCAAATTCCTGTAGCCCTCCCCGAAATTCTTTTTCTCTAGCCGGCCGTGTAGTGGGCAGTGTGACGTCACTGTTGGCCGCTTGTTTCTGAGCCGAGGGCACCCATAAATCTCGAACCTCAACCCCTGGATCGCTCTTTTTTCATTTTCTTTTTTCTCTTTCTTCGCGCTAGACATCCCTGTGGAAGAAATCTGTGAAAAGGATTGCCAGATCTCTCTGGATATATATATATCAAAGGCGTTTTTCATTTTGGATTTTTCCGAATGAAATTTAGACGTGAGGTTTACGTTTTGCTATCGGGTAAAGAGGGGAGGTGGAGCAGAAACGATGAGGATAAGAGATGGAATAGTTATAAAAGAGCTTTCTTGTTGATGGTCATTGAATTTAGAAGATTCATTGTGATTCTTTAAGGACGTAGTGTAATTTTAAAGTGATTTGACGAGTAACTCGTGTAATCATTTAAAATGCCCTTTTTCGTGGGAAGTCTATGAAAAAAGTATATTACCACTGAGATGCAGATCAGCTTAAAGTTTTCATTTGAAACATTTAAATTCTCATGCAACAGATTCTCATGCAAAGATGTAGGGTGGAGAATCACATCGTTAAATCTTTTGTTTCGCAAGAGTTTTTATTGATTTCACTCACCAGTCGCTTTTTTTTCCTGGCACAAATTCATCATGAAAACTTTTCACATCCCTCTGAGTTTCGCAAAAAATATGGTAAAGGGATTGATTTTATTGTTAACACGTATGATAAAGTTAAACTTTTGAACTATTTTTAAAGAGCGTGTGTTTGTGACTTATTCCACCCGCTCTAGCCGTAGGCTAGACCAGGTCCAAGAGGCCAAAAGTTACAATGAAATCAGAAACAAGCGAAGGGTCTCTATAAATATACTCCTTGACAAACCCCAGGAAGTTTAAAATATGGTCAGGAGAGGCTTAATAGTATTGCATTTGGAGCAAAAAGGGTAAGATTTTTGCCCCTGATTGTAAGCAAGACACTTTAGGTGTCTACTAGCAAATCTGCTAATGGTGATCTGCATCCTTCTGTCGCTCTTGACAGCAAGGGCACCACCAGGAGATTTTCGGTCATACCAGTCGTGTGTCTGAGCGGTCTTCCATTAATGCTGGTTTATAAGTTTTCTTCTTGAATAAATTTCAAGATAGGATTTTTAAAGAGTAAAAGCAGGAGTTGAAAGTTTTTATAAACATCAGCAATAGTAAAAATTTAACTCGCAAAAGCTAACGTAAAGGTTGCGGCCATACACGTGCAGGAAATCCTCAAGGAAAAAATCTGCAGGATTTGCTTCAGGATATCATCGACTGTACCCTCGCGCACACGCGTGAAAACACACGAGCACACACGTGAAATGTTTTCCAATCGAGATTTCGGGGACTGTACAGTTCGCCACTGGTCTCCAGGCTTCCCCACACAAAGGGAAAATCTTCAAGGTTTGTACTGCTCAGTCCAAACTTCAAGGATTTTCTTCTACCTACAAGGCGACAAAATAATCAGCCATCTATTCAGTGAGGAGTACTCATAATGTAGGTGAATTTAAAAGTCTATTTGTTTTACTTGAACATGTAAGGAAATAGGGATCGAAAGGTAGTGAATTTAGGCCAGATTTTCTAGTTGAAGTTAGGTTTGCAAGCGTAGTGTAATACCAAGAATGAAACTTAATCAGTTTCAATTTTTTTGTTGGATATTTTGCCTTACAATTTTTAGTTGTTCTGTCAGATCGAATAGTAACAAATTACGCGAATTAATAGAAAATTAATCGAAATCTTAGGAGATATCAAGCAACTTAGTTCATATTTCTTTACAGGCTAAGTTGCCATTTTCAGATCTTCTTTCCTCCCAGGTAGAAAACTAGACAAATAGAGGGTAGTTACTTTCAGATCTCGCCTTTTTACAGTAGACAGATTAACTTAAAAGCTGTTTTTGAATTTTTCTTGCTGTTTTCTGTTGACCTCTTACTTATTGCCTGTGAGATGAATTTCCGTTTTTAAAATCCAATCATATTTTAAGGGGCATTCATTCTAAAACATTGCTGAGTAGTATATAAAAGCACAAAAACCATTTAATACTCATAGGGAGGAAAATATTTTAGAGTATTTACTATCCAAAAGTTATTAAAGTCTCTATTCACACAACATCCACGTGGGAATTTCAAAGACCAAAACGGCTGTCTTTTTTCTAAGAAACGAAATTTCATACGTGCAAGAAATTGTGACAAAAAGGCATGTCGAATAAACGTTGCCAATAACATCAAAATAACTGAACAGTGTGAATATTCAAACAATAACGAAAAAAGGAAATGTCAGTCAAGAAAAAACAAAATGGTATGCGAAGGAGCAGGCTATAGCTGATGAAACAATAAGAAAAAATAAAATAGTTCATAGATCATAAACTTTCATTCTGAAGGAATATAAGGAGCAGAACGACCATCATTAATGACACGAGTTCTATTGTTGTCATTTAACATAATTTTCATTAAGTTTGTCAGAATTTGATTTTCCATGCTTGGTTTGGCTTTCGGCTTCAGCTTTTTATATTTATCTCCTTGCACCATATCGGGAAAATATTAATATTAAACAGTTTTATACAACGGAACTACGGAAAATTTGGTTTTTTTTTTCTCCAGACAAGTTCATTATATATTTATATAATGATAGCAAAGGAGATGTCGGATGACAGGTAGAGACCTCGAATCATTTTCAGTCGTGGAGAGTGGCCGGGAAAGGCTTAAGCAGAGTCTATGCAAAGAAAGTTGTCGCGGGGCGATGCAACAGGCCGGTAACTCGAAAAATCTCATATGTAGTCGTAGAAAGTGGCTGAGTTGGCGTAGGAATGAAGTCCAGGCAAGAAAACATAATACTCCACATAGCTGGTTACACAGTTCATTATTAAGTGATATTCTACTGGCTCAGATACACTTCTATGTTCCAGTTTTAATAGCTGTAGGACTGTATGCATAGGAAATATCGTCCTGGGCTGTCGGAACAGCACATAGCAATATAAAACCCGCAGTGAATTTTGCGACATGTTTTTCGTACTAGAGCCGAACACAGAAGACCCACGAAACTCTAGGTTCACGCCCTGAGTACAGGCGCGCTGAACTTTTAATTGGTTAAAAATTGACACCTGACTTTAACGCGTCATATGGGGTGATCGTTTCGAATGTTCCACGAGATTCGATCTTATATAAGTGTTGTCCGCACGTGGCTTCTAGGGAGAAAACTAATAGCTTAATTTGGTATATCTAGATCAAAATCAAATTGAGGGATAATGTTCTGTTGCGGTAGGACAAAGTTAATGAAGGGAAAGGTTTATAGTTTCATATATATATATATATATATATATATATATTTATATATATATATATACAGATAAAAATATTTCTAAGCCCCCTAGGAAATTTTCCTTCATAAGTGAACAGAAATGCAGTGATAGAGATGTACCCAAGGGTACTACTGCAATACTGCATCCTTAGACCGTTCCAGAGCCGCTTTCCCCGGGGGTGGTATCTCCCACTTTGGGAAATCCTGGTTTAAACAAAATTTTAAAGGAAGAACTTTTTTTTTCTTCTTAAAAAAGCATAATTTCCGTATGAATCTGTGTCCGTAGAAAACTCCCTTCCTCTAAAAATTCTCTCCAGCTAACAACCCTTGTTTTTTTTTTTGTAGTCAGCACATTGTTTGGCATATTAGTAAAGAATTGGTTGAATGTGCTTAAATATTTAATTAGGTAAGATGAGTAATAAATTTTTCTGTGAACAGCTTCGATTTCCCATATTTTGTGATCTCTTTAAACCTTTGTCAAACATGACTGCTTGAGTTTAGAAAAATTCTTTTCTCTTCTGTGCAATTAGAGATTTTGTCTAGATTACACAACTAGTTTATTTGTGTCACAATTTTTCACCTTCTCTCTTTAGGATGAATTGGATGCTCAACAGATCTGTTTGGAAATCATGGTCAATTGACGGGGGGAAAATGAGATTCACCAGAGAGATTGTTTCATTTTATTATTGAAATTCTGCATTCGAATTCTTCACGAGATAAAGAAGCTGGATCAAGGCTTAAAGGTAGTAGCTATATTGGATTTGCTCAGCTCAATATTAAACCTTTGGAGAAAATGTTTAATGATCGTCGACATGGTTTTAAAGATTTTTTAAAAAACTGTACTCCATAATAGAGAAAGAATTTGTTTCACTAAAGTATCTTCTTTATTTTAAAATTTTATTCCCCCAAAGAAAAATATTTGCGTTCAGAACACAGTTTACACCATCCCCCCCCCCCTAGTAATTCAAATTTTAAAATATTATTTTTTTTATAAATTGGAAAAGATACCCAGTAAAAAAATTCTATTATGGAGTACATTAAAAAATCTTTAAATTCAAGTCGGCAGGATGGAATTGGAAACATGTTCTCCATAGGTTAAAATTGAGCTGAAAGAATCCTGTATGGCTACTGCCGGACGATGGTCGAATGGCTAGGGCGTTGGCATTCGGTACCCTAAGTCTGTGGGATCGAATCCCCCTCTTTGCATGGACGTTTGTAGCCGTTTAGAACCGGCTTTAAGCAGTAGATCCCGGTCAAATTAGCCCTCGTGTAGCAAAAATTGATCGTAGCGCTCCAAACCAAACCAAACTTGTAAGGCTACTACCCAGCAGTCCTAAGCCTTTTAGCTTGCTCCATGGGGGCGCCTGTAGAAGCAGAAGATTAAGAATCTCACCACAGGAGTCTTGCGTCTGTTTTTTTCACAGAAATCTGTGTATTAGTAAACAGCGGATGACTAAAATTTATAATAACGTTATATACAGGAACAAATAAAATATATTTTAAATTAATTTTAATGCTCCGGAGAATAAACTTGAAAATTTATTAATATATAAATGGAATCCTCGCGCACACACACTTAAGTATTACATAATACGTACATGCATGAGCGCATACCCTGGATGGGGTTTTTTTTTCTCCCAGATTTTTCTCTCACCATTTTTGCGGAGGAATCTGACGTTAATTTGCTTCCCGTTATTACCTCCCTTTTCCTCTGCAATAAACGCAGAGAGCAGAAAGCCCCGCGTTAAAAGTGCACATATTTAAACTATCGTTTTCCGAAGCTTGCTCTCTCTGTGCTAACGAGGAACTTGAGCCACCCAAAACAAACTCCCAATTTTTACAGAACAACCGCCATCACTAACTACCCTCCCCCTGCCCCCCCCTTCACCCTCGCCTTTTTTTTCCCCCGAAGCTCCCCCAAAAGCTAACAAGAATAAACTATACCGGGAAGCTCAGAGCCCTGACTTCTCCAAACGTAAGCAACTCCAGCTCTTTTAATGAATCAGTTGTTTTCGTACCAAAGAACGGGGAAAAAAATTAAAACTTACGCGGAAATCCAATCTTTTGCGAACACCGCCCTTTTCCATCTTCCCCGCTAATCTCTGTTTTCGACCCCCCCAACTCCTCCCCCTTTTCTCAAAGAAGAGGGCAGCGGAGGGTGCGGAGGGTGGAAAGAGAGACGGCTAAGAAATAAAATTCCAACTAATTAGATTCTGCCACCCTGGCTAATTAATAACTTGCAACTCATTAACAGAAAGGGTTACTAGGAAAGCCCCCGTATGTGTGCGCGCATTTTTGAAGGGGGGTCGAGGGGGGGAAGAGTGTACACAAAATTTAACGGAATTTGGAAAAATTTGTGATGGAATAATATTTTTTTTATTTATTTATTTGCTTGCTTGTTTTACTTTCCCCAACAAATTTCGGCGCGTGCCTGTGTAATCCGGGATTTGTAGATTTTTGCTTCGAGAGTCGGATTCTGCGGTAAAATTATTTTTGACTTCGCTCTGCAGATAGAAACATTTTAATGAGAACTATAAGCACGGGGAACTTTTTCGTTACGGTTGCAGTGTGTGTGTCAGTGCGTTTGCGAGTGAACAATAAATATGCCCACAGCATCATTTCGGGTTTCCTGAAGTCAGACTTTTAAAACGGGAACTATTTCGCGTCTGTTTTAAATTGCAGGACCTAATTATACCCACTGTAATTGCAGGCCTAATTATCGTATTCATTAATTCGCTTCGGACCTATGAATTTTAACTTTCGCCAGCTAGCGTTGTCCTCTACCCGGTGACGCTGGCACAGTTAGGCGAGCAATGAGTCTACAAATAGGGAAGGATATTTATAATGAGCCTTAAAACGCGAAGTTTGGTATTAAATATGCTAATGTGTTCGGTGTTAAGATTCAAAGCGTATGGAACAAAGCCATAAAAGGGCATACAGTAATTGTAAATACATCAGATCTTATTAGGGAAGAAAAGTTTTTCTGTGACGTCATTATATTTGAAGATTTTTCCATTCCAGAGCTTGGGAAGCGATTAAAGAAGAAATGAATTGGTCTTTTTTATTGTTAATAGCTTTTGAGCTTTCATCAGAGATGACGCTACTGAAGTAGACAATAAAAAAATTAACTCCGTAACTGAAAATTACTATGGATTATATAAAATGTACTGCAACTTGCAAACTAGAACAATGTTTTTGATCGATCCATCCATAACATCGATGAAGGGTGGACGATTTGCATTAATAGTGGACCTAGACAAAAAACTTTGGCTGTATTATAACATGATGAAAACAAATTTTTTTAATATAAAAGAAACATTTTTGCAGACTTACATAGGTAAAAATAAAGTGTAACTGTATTCGTTTCCACCGAATAAAAATTCCTTTAATGAACCCAAAGTCTCCCTGTTTAAGTAGTCTAACATTTTCCCCTCATGTCAAATAAAGAACTATTCTTTCTTCCTTGAATTCTTGTCGTTCAGAGCTTAAAGCTTTCACTTAATCAAACTTTGACTTTTCAACTTAAAAATGTATTCTTTCATCTCAAATTTCGATGGCTTTTCAATTGAAGCCAGCGAAACTCGTTTTCAGGACTGAGCCCTGCCACGTTATTCCTCAAAGTTCCCCACATCCTACTCAAGCCTGCCGGACGATGGCCGAATGGCTAGGGCGCTGGCATTCGGTACCAAAGTCTGTGGGTTCGAATCCCACTCTTGGCATAGACGTTTGTAGCCGTTCGGAATCGGCTTTAAGTAGTAGGTCCCGGTCTAATTAACTCTTGTGTAGCAAAAATTGACCGTAGTGCTCCAAATCAAACCTACTCAAGCTTGAAAAAGACAGAAGCTTGGAAGAATAGCTTTTATTTTACTGTGAGAGCACATATAATAATCCCGTTGTCATGCAATCGCATTTTTCTTTTCACTTTTAAACTACTAGGCATGCTCGGAAACTGAACCCGAGCCTCCTGCTTTCTGAACAGGTTGGCCGACCATTGTGCTGCGAAGCTGTCATGCACATTCTCAATGGGTCGAGCGGACCTAGAATAAATGGCGTAAGTACAAAGTGGTTACTTTACCAAATACCGTATATCAGTGGCATAAGAAGGGGGAGGGGTAATTATCACAAGAATTTATAACGCCTTTTCTCCTACTTAAAATAAGGCTTATGGGGACGTGGAGGTTGACCACTAAGCCTTCACCATGCTAGCACCATTGTTATGTAAGAACTAGCATAACATTTCTTTAAGTAAATAAACAATTATTCAAGATAAGTCATTTTTTTTTACATAGGTAGTTTATATTTACAATGGTAAAATCCATTTAGTAAGAATAGTTCTAAATAAGCTCTAAGGAAGCTCGCAATTCAAACAGTTATCTTGACACTTTCATCTAAATCTACCAAAAAGAATAAGCAGTAAGCGACAAAAGTATAAGGAATTTCAGAGGAATCAAGTTTCATGTCCTAAACCTGTATTCAAATCTTGTCACTGACATGATTCATTTAGAACAGGAGTCATCTCTCAATTTGTTTTCAACTTATCGATTAGGGAGATAACATGATAGTCACCAATGACAATGACAGCTCCAACTACTCTTGATAAGCATTTTGCAGAGTGGAATTATTTTAACAATATTTTTAGAAACTTGTCTGACGACAATTATATTAAGTTTCCTGGATCTTTCGACCTTTTATTCTTGTTCGATTCTACTAGTAAAATGACTTGTAGAAAATGTAACTACTAGTAAAATGAACAAAAAATGCCCCAAGGTATTTACAATATACAAAAATGCCCCAGGGTGTAAAATTTCTTTCTCTTTTACGAAGTACAATTTAAAAAAAAATCTTTAAATCCAACTCGACAATCCTTGGACACGTTTTCTCCATAGGTTAACATTGAGGTGAGTGAATCCAACAGGGTTAGTACAGAGCAAAAAAAAAAGTCTGTTAAAGGCTTATTATATCACCGAACCCATTATCTATTTTTGCGATTTCCTACAGTTCTGGACAACGGAAACCGCAATTGTTCCGATCTTTGGTCTCCTCGACATTTTCCATAGTCTATCACCTTTACCTGTTCACTTACAAACGTCCTTCTTTTATTGCTATTACTTGTGACGTTACATAGGGAATTATTAGAACAGCCACTACTTAAGCTAGGAAATTTTAAATCTACCTCGGTTATTCCTTGGTATATCGCAATGGTATATCGCTATAAGTCATTTGGAGCACTGGAAATATTTGAAGACCTCCGAAAAAATGCTATCTCTGACTAAATGGGGTTTTGTCTCTTTAACGCCAAATTACCAAAGGTCGTATTACTTAATTGGTTCAAACAAAATCACAGAATTGTTGGTGCTAGGCGAAAAAAATACATAATTTTGTTTATAAATTGTTAATTTGTATAAATTCATAAATGTGAAAAGGAAATTTGTTTTTATTGAAAGATAAAAAGAACACTAAATATATTCTATATTTTTATGGAAAAATAAAAAATTGTATTCAGAAGGCAAATGACGTTAAGTCTTTTCTTTTGTGTTTATAGAATAGATAAAGTTATATTAACTTCAAGATCAAAATTCTTGTCCTTCTATGCATTACAAACATATTAAAGATTTAATTTTTTTTACAACCATAACATTTCGAGTCATTTCACAGTGTGATTGTCGAAAAAAAAAATTAGACTAAAATATTGGTCTCTTGGGACTGCAAAGATCCTTTTAATCGTCAGTTTTCTCCAAAACATGACACAGAGCAATGCTAATTTAGCCCAAGAAAAGATTTTGAAAGCGGCATAGATTTCTTTCAAAATATTGAATACATATCTTGAGAAATTCTAAGACTTTGTTTTTACGGGAAAATGCAAAATTTCTGGATATCGCCCAGAGTTATTCATAAAGTTTAAATATTTTGCTCATCTCCTATCCGAATATTTATCTGAAATTTTTCGTACGTTGGTACGGTCTAATAAATAAGATAGGAAAAGATTTTTTCTTTTTTTATAATCAAAATATTGATCTGTTAAAACTATTCTTATTCAATGTCTGAATATCAAACTCTAGGCTTGTTTATCTATAATACAGTGTGGTGTAAACTGTGACCAGTAGAACATATTTAAAAAAAAATGGTACCCTGGTTATGGTTAGGTTAGAATCAGAATTAAACTGCTTCGCTAAAATGGACCAACAGTATACCAAGTTTTAAGCATCTTTAGTTTTTTTTCATAATATATTCATCCTTAAATTTTCAACCCCATGATAAAATTCACAATTTTAAATTCCTTTACTAATAACTGTATTTATATTAGTAACCGGGTATTAAATCTCTTTGGCAGTATTTTCAATTGAAGTGTTCCAGGTTTTTTACCATGTTTTTATTAACTCGCTTTCTTGTTTGTCTGTGTGTTTGTCCAGTACAAATCTTGCAATCGATTTTTAACTAACTTCTCGACTCGCTAGACATTTGAAACTTTTAGAACAGCTCACAACACGATGACAATGCATTTTTTAAATACTTTTAGCCATCTTTAAGCAGAATTAAATTCATTTTCAGTTAATTTTGTTTGTAGACGGGTGCAGCCATCTATCGGCCGGAACGGGAACGAAAAGTTAAACGCAAGTTAACTTCCAATTAACTTCATTTTCTTTCAAGTTGAAGGGATAATTCCTCAAAAAAAATTTTTTTTTAAGTATTTATTAATACATAGAATTGTCATGTTTATATGATTCAACAGAAAATTTAAAAACATGGAGTATATAAAAAGTTATTTTTATCTTGTAATTATTAGAAATTTATGTAATAATCGTATTGAGAAAAACATGTTATTGGGGACTGTTTAGACTACATGTTACTGTATCTTAAAATAGTATTCCCAAAATATGTGTACTTTTCATTCTAAATGATCACGAGGGACCCCAAGGGCTCCTTCGACCATCGTCAGGCGCCAGAGGCCAAAGGACTAGCTAACTTATCTAAAGGCAATGAAAGGTGAATTGATAATGTGATAGAGACAGTCATTATGAAATACAGAATTTATTTAAGGTAATAGTATTAGCCTCCCGTAATTAACATTGTCATCTGCTGTTCACTATCATTTTCAATGCTAGAAAAAAATTAATATTCGCAGTTTATTCATTATAACTACATCAAAAGGGTCCTATTGGTGTATTTATAATTGCGCTTTCGCTAGTGACTATGACTGCCATGAAGCCCGTGCAGCTGAATCACTGGGAACTGATCACTGGTAACTGGAACAGCAATTTACGTTACAAAGTAAAGCTACAAAGACAAAGCGTTAAACTTGCCGAATCTTAACTAACATGGGACTCAACTAAACTAACATGGGAATCTTAACTAACATGGGACTTTTTTTTCCGTTTCGCACCTTTCTCCTCTATTTTTATCTTAAAGTGTAAATGCATTCCTTATGTATTTTACCCTCTTCACCTCACCAAGATACAAAGTGATGTGCCTTCAGAATTAAGGCTGCTATGTACTAACCCCATTGGATTCGCTCACCTCAATGTTAACCTATGGAGAAAATTTGTCTACGGATTACCGACTTGGATTCAAAGATTTAAAAAAAAAAAAATTGTACTCCGTCATAGAGAAAGAAATTTTACATTTGTGTACATTTTTCGTTTTTTTTAAATGCAATTAATATTTTAAAATTTAAATTATTCGGGGGAAAATCTGGTATAGTGTGTTTTAAATGCTCATAAATTCCTTCGGTGGACGAAATTTTTAAAATGAATCCTGTAGCGCTTTGCAGAAAAGTTCAGGCTATCTGACAATACCAATTCTATTTGATTATCAGCATTTATGTACCTGTAAATAGTTGACAAAATATATTTTAAATAAAAAATTTGGGGGCAGAGCTTAACCCCCTATAGAGAGAGAGCCATTACAATCCCTCAAAATGTCAATCCTAAGGGGGGTGGAATTCTCGAACTGTCAACTGGACTCCTCCCACCACAAGAGTCTGCAAGAAGAAGAAAAAGGAAATACGATTTTTTTCTTAGTACATAGCAGCCTTAAGTGCATGTAAATAGTAATGTTAAACGAATCGAAACGGGTTATTAGCTTCTAAATACAATATAATATAAAAATATAAACATGCCCTCTTCTGAAAAGACACAAAGAATCTATTTCCTTGTACGACGGTGTTCCATCTGAGTCCAGGAATTCATGCGAACGTTTCAGTTTCCACAAGTATACGAAAAAGTCAACTACATTATCATAAAGTTTGTTCTTTGATAGTGTAATTGGGAATTATTTTCGAGAGCTAAATCTAAGGATTAAGAAGAGAGGTCTAACACATACATACATATATAATCTGATTTATTTATTTACTTGGTTTGGAGTGCTATGATCAATTTTTGCTACTCGAGGGCTAATTAGATAGGGACCTACTGCTTAAAGCCGATTCCGAACCGCTACAAACGTCCTTGCCAAGAGTGGGATTCGAACCCACAGACTTTGGTACCGAATGCCAGTGCCCTAGCATTCGGCCATCGTCCGGCTATATACAATCTGAAATAAAATGGATCTTACAATGTTTACAAAAGGAACTCACCCATGATCTGTTTGATCATTCGCGTCTGGAATTATTCTCCCACCTACCATATTCAACTCAACTCCATTTTCCGACAAACGTTTCAAGGCAAGTGAGCTTTATTCCGTTTCACGCTCGCAAGTCTTGCGACAATTTCTTCAAAGGTTTTAACCCCCCCCCCCCTCTCCCCAAATCAAATCGGTTTGGCTCCCCGAGACGGCGTTTTACGCATGATTCAATTCGTAACTATTACATAAAAGGGCTGATAACCTCGTAAACACTTAAATTCGCGCTTTTTTTTCCGTGGACGATACACTCCAATTCATCCCGACAGTGAAAGATAAACGCCGCTGGCTTCCTCTTTCGCGCCCGAGAAAAATCTTCCAAGACACACTCTGTGTCAGGGAGGACCCCGGCTTTTCTCGATAAAACTTACCGCCCTCGCGCTATATTGACCCCCGCATCCCTTTTCGCCGAACATCGCCGCATTTCCTAGCCAAAAATCAATTGCAACTTTAAACCCTCTCGACACACAATTGGCTTCCACTTTTTTGCCCCCGAAAACCATCATTTCCCCCCCCCACACCACCACCACCACCATGCACCACTCCATTTTTACTTCCTTTTCTCCTTCTGTGAGTAAAGAGAGAGAGGGGGAAGGGGGGTACCCTTTCATTACACCCCCCTGCCTCCTTCTGGCACTCAACCCTTCCACAATCATAATATTTCAATATTTACTCTTACACGAGTTGTTTGCACATTTGGTGGAATTTTTCCCTTTTGCCTGGAAAATGCATTTCTTTTTTAATTCGGGGGAAATATCTGGAACAAAAGATGTTATGGAGAGGGGGTGTCAGAGGGGGTTGTTCGGCGTTTAATGGAACGCGCAGAATATATGCCTCCTGGCGATTGAAAAGCACGTCATGTATTCCTCACACACAACGTCATATATATTTGTTATTCTTGTTTCCATAAAAAGAAAATGGCCCCTTTCCGCACGATCAGTGAATGCAGATGTGATAAAAGTGTTATAGAATTGAGTATTTTTACACAAATCTATAATGTCTCACGCCATTTCTTATTCGCTCCCTTCCACCCTTCCTCTCCACGGCGTATTTTTGACAGTCTTTATTTGTTGCAACATGCCTCTCTGTCTGTCGAGAGCTGCGGGGTTGAAAAAAAAAACGGGACGCGATGTCTTCAAAAGTTTTTGACGCAGAATGATGCATGTTAATTAAGAAATATCATTCGCGAGATATAAATATTAAATCTCATTAATTAAACTTGCTTTTATCTTTTTTTATTGTTTATTCTTTATTGTTTTGGGGCAGTCATTCTCGCAGGAGAACAACAGGTTTCTCTCAGCGGTGACTTTTAAAGGACAGAAATTCAATTCCGCATAGAACATCCTCGAATTAAAATATTCTGATGGAAATATCCGCAGGAATTTTTTTTCTTCTTTTTAAGAATTTTTGAAATATCTATCGAATTACGGGTAGTATATATCGGGAAAAATATCAAGTGATTCAAAATTAATTAAATCTGAATTTTTATCGGTCACGTTACGTTAGTCACAGCTATATCAGAGAAAAAGTAAGACATCAGATATTGAAGTCAAGAACTTATGTTGAGTGTTTATTCAATTTTTTTTTTTTTTTTACAGATTTCGTGATTTTATTTTGGCATCTTACAATATTATATAGATCTTCGATTGTCAAGAAAAAAAATCAGTTTGTCTGACAGTGGTTATGTTATCTCACATGCTGTTATCTGAAGAAAGTTGATTTTAACTATTGAAGTTTATCTTAATTATAGCACCAAGCCCATAAATAGAGCATAAAAATCAATTTCCCAGAAAAATATAGAATTCTTGACTGCTTTAATCACCTTTTTTCCATATATAGAAACTTCATCCTTTTTTAAAAATTGGTATAAAAAGAAGAATCAGTCTGAGAATGATCCTAAAAGTCTAATCCTAATCCCTTTTGAAAAATCTTAATCCTGATTCGCTTGAAAAAAAATCCCTAACAGCCGTTTGCATCTATACAACATATTAAACTCGTGTGTTTGTATGGATTTTTCTAGCTTTTCAGAGTCTCTATAGTGCCTGGTAGTGGTTGAAAGCGTCAAGCTGACCCACCACACATCCAGGGTTCGACCCTGCAACTGGGCAAGGTCGACTCATGCCTTTTATCTCTTGATTGGGTCGATAAAATGAGGACCAAGCATGCCTGGGAACTAATTCTGGGGGTCCCGCGTCATGTTTCAGTCACACACATCTAGAAAATTCTACAGTACGCAGCCCCCCGACACTTGTTGACACATTTGGGGGTCGATTAGTTGCGGTCCTCCCCCCAAGGTCTTTGATGCTCTGTGCAAAAACCGACTTAGTAGAGGATCGCTGCAGAGAGCGCTGCCCATTAATCACTCGTTTTCCCCCTGTGTGCTGTGCTGGGCAGATGTGTGTGACTGAAGCATCAGGTTGACCACCTGACCGAGACATATGCTGTATGGCACCCCAAGCCCACGGTCAAGCAAGCGGAGATGGACACCACCGGCCTTGGTCCACTTTCGGACTGTTGTGACATGAGCTCCCATAATAAAGTAGCCAACAAGACTTGAAGTGCCAATGTCGTAGAGACAAGTGTCTGCAGTGTCTGTCACATTAAAAAAAAGGGGGTGAAGCAAACAAAAAACCGTTCAATAACAAATGAAGAAGTAACCACCCGTTTGGCCACTTATTCGCAGGATAAGAAACATTGACACTAAGTTCAATATTTTTCTAAGATAAAATTTTTTTCCTCCATGCTTCTTGTATTATATAAATTGTTTGTGGAAGAACCTAAATCTAAATGATTTAAAAAAATTAACCCTTAATATTTTATTGTAGTTTATGTGGAAATATAGTAATAAATTCTAAGTTCATAAATTTGAAGATAAATTTGGTCTAAGGCAGCACAAATAGATTCATTGTTTTTATATTTAAAAAAATCATGTTATAAAATTAGATTACAGTTGAAAACGACACGCTCAATTTATAATATACGTATGTGTGTGTGTGTGTGTGTGTGTGTGAGAGAGAGAGAAAGCGAAAGAGAGAGATTTATGTTCTTATACTTTTTTAGGACAAGAATTTGACCTTTTTACAGAATTTTCTAGCAACCTATATTCCTTTTTATTTTAAGGATGATCAATAGACGACAGTACGTTTTCATCGAGCTGTTTTCGAAAAAATAACTAAAATTTTTCAATTTAATCGGAACTTACAGCTTAAAATATACCAATAATTCAGTAAATCCTACTTTGATTTTTTTAAAAACAGATTTTATTTTATATCTATTCTTTCCCGGGTTATTGTGTTCTTAAGAAATATTGCGGGTAGTTTCCTCTAACGAAACTACCGCGGATTATTAACGTAGGATTACTTATTGTTTGCTTACCTCTCTTTTTTTTTTATGGCACATTTTGGTACTTTTCTGTTTAACTATTTTACTGCTACTGGGTTTGGCGCGCTGCCAAAATTATAACTCGCGACGCAGGACATTATTTTTCTCTCCGAAGGACCGTTATTAAAGAACGAAATCCTACGTTAAAATACGGTAAAACGGCACGGGGTTTTTGCTGTATTGAAAAATGAGCAAAAGAAGTCAGTTTTATAATCTCTCTCTCTCTGTATATATATAAAACAGTTCCGTAACTGACTGACATATAACGCATAGACCAAACCGCTGGACCTAAAGGGCTGAAATTTTGCATGGCGATTCTTCTTATAGTGTGGGGGTACACTAAGGGAGGTTTTTGAAAAATTCTTCTTAGCTTTTTTAAAAATAAAATTTTTAAGCTTTTTTGCACCGTTCTTTAAAGTTTTCATTTAAAATAATAATTTAAGGGTTATAAAATTTATATCACGAGAAAGATCACAAAAATTTCTTTAAAATGAAAACTTTTTCGAATCTTTACCTCCATTTTCTGATTTTTTTCGATTTTTTAAAGATTCATTTTTAGAATTTAAATTGTTAAATACTGATCACGTGGTTTCTTTACTTTTTGTGACACTTTAAACTAATTTTGCGTCACGTGCAGAACAACGAAATAAATTGACAAAAAGAGTATTTTTTTTTCTTGCTAATGCGGCTGACGATTGGACATTATCCAAAAAATTATTAAAATACAATAAAAGAAATATTCCTGAAACTGTGCTTTATTAACTGCACTATATTCTTTAGTATGTTCTATTAGATTTAATTTCAATATTTTCTTCTACATTATTTTGTCTATAAAAATATCCGTTACGGTTTTTTATAAATATATATATATATATATATATATATATATATAACATCAATTGCATACATTGATCGTTGTATTTATTATAAATATATTTATGCATATTTTTGGCATTAATTGCATACATTGACCGCTGTATTTAATTTGAATGTACTCCGTAGCGAAGTACGGGTATTCGGGTAGTAACCTATAATCAGTTATCTTTAGACGCTTTTCTCTTTTTGATTTTCACTGTTCTTATTCATTTTTTGCATTTCGTTTACCACCATACAATAGTTTATATATTTTATACCATTTTGTCTCTATTTTTTAAATATTTAATTTTACTTTCCTTGAGATTTTCCTCAACTAAATCCCTCATTCCTGCTGCCTCTCTTAAGTATTAACGGACAGCCGTGTAAATTTTAACCGCATTATCTCCCATTTTTTTTCCCTCTCGCCCATTCCTTTTCCAGATGCACCCGAAATCGCACCCTCTGTTTTTTGAAACCGAACATCCCTCCCGCCGAAACCATTTGTATTTCTCGATTTACCACGAGCGCGTGCCGTTTTAATAATCCCATACCTTTCAGCTCACGGCCGCTTTTCCGTCTTAGCCTAGTAATAAATGCGAGTTCGAGGCTGTGCGACGGTGGGGCACCTATCTATCTGGTGCCCGTAATCAGCATTCCCGTTGCCACCCGAGACGCCCGAAAAGCATGATAAATATGGCCGCAAATTATTATCTCAAATTTTGCGTTCTGCAGTACACGTCTGGAGCGTGATTTGGAAACATTACACTCGCCTCGCAACCGGACAAAACCGAATATTCCCGCCTCGGTGTCGTTGTTATTGATTACGGCAATTTTCCGTTGCACGCCGCGCTAGTGGTAAAACCGAAAAATGCGGAGTTCTCCCCCCCCCCCTCCATCTCCTTTCCAGCACTCTTTCTCTTTTCGTTTGATCATGATTTTTTTTTTCTTTCTTTCACTTTCTTGCGATTCTTTTTCTCATCGTTTATGGTTCACGATAATATTAGCCTTTGAAATAGTTTATGTATCCCCCCCCCCGTTAGCGTTTTTCTTTTATTCCCACATGATTTGAGGCTAAATGCTTAGCTAAAAGTAGCAGCCCAGTTAAGAACACATGAACTTCTGAAGTATTTGTTAACCTCGATCGTCGTGATCCGATGTATAAGTCACTCGTAATATTAATGTGGACACTAATACATGTCTATTTACGTCTTGTTTATTATAAAATCAATGTCTAGACTAATATTAATATATACACGTTTGTTCCGAAGAACCATCATACATCGATTCAAGGGCGCGGAGTTCCTAAATCAGTTCAATAGAGACCCTGTCTCTATCTGTTCTCTCCGCTTGCCCCACGTCGTTTCGGCAAAGTCTTAGTCTAGTCTAAAAAGAAGCCCTGTCTAATCGTCTTTTCATCAATTATACCTTTTTCTGTCTTTCTCGAACAATCTAGGTCTTTCCACACTTCGAACCCCCGATCTTCCGGTTCCATTCTTTCATGTGTTTGATGCCATCCTATACAGGGGTTCGTCAGCAGGTCACCTCCAGGCTGCTTTCCTTTTTGTCACCCGACACCCCGGGCCTTGCATTGTCTCTTTGTGGTCTTTTCCTAACGAATTACCCTTTTTCCACTTAGGGAAGTGTGCGCAGCACAATTGTCTGCATAACGACCTTTCTGATTCCTTTAACCCTTTCAGGGGCCTCCTCCTTTTACACGGTGCAGATTTTTTCCCGATTTTTTTAACCTAAAGAATCTTGAAAAATTTTCCAATTAAAGGTTGCAAAAAGTTTTTACTTCTTTAAACTAATAACAGATGGCAGTACTAACCATTTTTCTGATCATTTAACTGCAATACATTGAATGCAAGGTAAAAAAGAGACTAGATTTAGGCATTTGCACTGTGCAAACGGCGCCCTTCAAAGGGTTAACAAAAAGACACATCTATACTGGATTTTCTAAAGTTAGGATTGAATCTGTTTTCAGACTATATGAGAGTCTCACAGTATTTGGCACACAAACGCCTGCAATGTAAAAACATGTCCGGAATGCAGGGGGTATTCAGCTCTACCCAAGTCCACCAAAATGAATTAAAAAATGTGCGAAAAATAAGGTCAAAACCAAAACTTTAAGACAACTGTGTACTAACCCTATTAGATACGCTCACCTCAATGTTAACCTATCGAGAAAATTGTGTCTACTATTGACAGCTCCATAAATGCTGATAATCCAATACAAATGGCATTTTCATGTAGCCTGAACTTTTCTGCACCTTGCAACAGGATTCATTTTAGAAATTTTGTCCAGGAATTTATGAGCATTTAAAACACACTAAACCAGATTTTCCCCCGAATAATTTTAATTTTAAAATATTATTTGTATTTAATAGAAAACGAAAGATGTCCCAAGGTGTAAAATTTCTTTCTCTATCACGGAGTATAATTTAAAAAAAAATTTCAATCCAAGTCGGCAATCCTCGGACACATTTCCTCCATAAGTTTACATTAGGCTTAGCGAATCCAATAAGGCTGTACACAGCAGCCTTAAGGCTGTTGGGTACTAACCCTATTGGATTTGCTCACCTCAGTGTTAACCTATGGCGAAAATTTTTCCAGTGATTGTCGATTTGGATTTGAAGATTTTTTTTCTTAATTGTGTTACCTAATCGAGAGAAATTTATCTTTTTTTTTTTTTTTTGTCATTTTGGAAATTTCGCCCTGCAAAGGGAATTATTTGCGTTTTAAACACAGTATAACAATATTTACCACCCGAATAGCCCAAAAAATATCTTCGTTTCTTTTAAAAAATGAATCAAATCTTTAAATCCAAGACAATAAAGATTGGAAAATTTTTCATCATAGGTTAATACTAAGCTGATCGCATCCTATAAGGTATACCCAACAAATTTTAAGAGGTCCCCAAATAAAATTAACTGATTGAGATTAAAGGTCTGGTGCCAGATGTCCGTATTATAAAAATTATGCTCGGAAAACCGGAGGTCACGAATTCGGTTCCGTAGTTGGTAAATTATATTTTAAGGCGAAAGAAAAGTTTGGATGAGATTTGAAACGTTCTGACGTCATAACAGAAATTGGTTATTCTTAAAACGTGAAATAAGTATCAAGTTTTGTAACAGTATAATTCTCTCTGTGGGGACCTATCACTCGAAATAGGTGAAAATTTATCCGCCCAAAAATCACGCCATCATGACGTGTATTTGTTCTCAGAAAAAATGTTCATTGATTGGTATTATAAATATACGTCTGCATGACGTAATTTTCATACTGTTAAAACTTTTGTAGGGCGATGACACGCCCAGACTTTCGTAGACGAACGTTTTTTGGGAATGCTGGAAAGAGAATTTTTTTAAAACAATGATTAAATTTCACATGATATTTATATCCCGACTTGTAAAGATAACCTATTACTTGAAAAGAGAAATTCTTCATTCATTACTTATATTCTCAAATTAATAAGATTTTTAATTCCATAAAAAAATAAGTTTATAAAAAGTTATACTTTTATATACAATTTGAAACGTGAGAGCGAATCTGACCCACACACCTATTCAAATATAACAGCTTTTTAGACAGTTATGTAAAATTCATAGAATTTGGTTGTGAATCCTTCTATTTAATGGAATAAATTTTGTTTCTTACAATCTATACTAATTAATGGCCATTAGTGTATTGAAAATCAGAAAACACGAATGATCCAAAAAAGGTAAATTATCCACTATAATTAGATACCCTTTGTTGTCTATTGTAACAGACTATTAAGTCCGTTACAATAGACAACAAAGATAAGTTGTTTCTTGTTTTACTCATATATACAGCTTTATTCTCAGAACAAGTGTGGCAGATAATTCAGCTGAAACAAATTCTTCTTCAGTGGTCGTAAAAATTTCCTCACGTAAAATTTAAGCAAGCTTTCTTTAGAATTCGCAAATCTTGCATGGTATATTAAAGTTGCATCACCAAAAGCAAACCTGATCATGAAATAATCCTACCGTTTACTTATCACGTACTTTACATATACAGAGTGACGTCAAAGATGAGAGACTGTTAATAGTGATGCCATTCTACCAGGAACTATGATGAAATAGAATAATCGGAAAAAATTAATATAAGACAGCGACAATATAATTCAAGGAGGAAATGAAATAGAAATTTCGTCTAAGACTTCAACAAAATATATTTCTAGATAAATTTCAGCAAAAATTTATTATTTTGTAGAAAAATAAAAATTAACTCCTATTTTTTGTGAATGTTTCTTGAAAATGTAATAAACAAATAACTAGCAGGAATCCATTGAAATGAATAACTATTTCAGTTTCATGTACAGTAAAATATTCAAAACATGCAATTTATTCACGTACTGCATTTAAATTTCTTAAGCAAAATACTTAACCTACATTGCTTATAAAGTATGTCATATGTCCTTTGGTTATCTTTTCTGCCGAACATCTGAGTTTGGGAGCTGAGAATTCTGTTATCCTATTCATTAGATTTTCCATAGCCTTTGAATACTTTTTGTCAGTGTCGTCAGGTAGCATCTTGGTAATTAATTTTGGCTACCTGTCTAATTAGCCCTCGTGTAGCCCCAAAAAGGAAAAAAAATTGATCGTAGCGACCTCAGTCAAACCAAATAATTTTGCCAGGATTGAACGCTTGTTCCTTAAGGTAGAAGGGCCTGGTTTGATTCCCAATGCAGAGTACAGTAGTGCGTTGATAATCCGAACTAAACGGTGTTTGATCCATCTGGATTATCGAATTATCCAAAATTTCGAAACCCATTACAAACTTAATTTCTACACTTCAGTAAATTCAATATGAAGATGTCAGTATAATTTACAATAACTATTTTATTGAAATACTAAATTATATATATATATATATTTATATATATATATATATATATAGTTACCCCGTTCGCTGCTAAGGTCATCGGAGAAAGGGCAAGTTGAATGACCAGTATGTCTAATCACCTTTCTCACCCCCCCCCCCCCCCGTGTTCAGACAATCCGGATTTTCGACTCCCTGGATCAATGACGTCCGGATTATACTGTATTTGTTTCATGATGAAAGAAAATGAGTTCAAATATTTATCACGTATGGTTAAGTTTCGGCGCCCGAGGAAGTGAAGTGATTTCATCAGAAGATCGTTACCCACTGTGGTGTCGTAACCCACAACTTTACTTCGCTATTCGAGAGAGGTTGTTTCAAAGACAGTACAAAACCGTTCATTAGAGTTTAGCTCTTTTATTTCTTTCGTTGCTTTAAAATACCAGGTGGTTATAATTAAACTTCCCCTATAAACGGCATCCTACAGCGCAAACGGGTGAACGGAATGCAACGAAATTTTGTATATGGGCTATACACGAGATACGCTCACGGAATTTCGAAAAAAAAATTGTTCCAAAATGTCCACCAGAGGGCGCCTTTTCGGGAAAAACATCAAATTTAACACAATAAACGACCAAAATGGAATACAGAAACAATATTAACATTTATTGACTAGTGATCACCTTGTCATCGAACCACATTAAGTAAAGGTGAGGGAGAAACAAAAACAGTTCAGTTTGCAGAAACAAGAACAGATTAGGACGAAATTGCACAAGAGGAGCAGTTGTTAATCGTGTCCAGGACGATGTAGGGAAAGCTGCTCCACGTGACCACCTTTATTCACCTGCAAAATTTCAAGTCGATGGACAGTGTGTTCAACAGCAAATCGTAACTGATCAGTTATGAGGCTTCGCACATGAAGCGTTATGGAGTTCTTTAAGTCATTCAACGTCGCAACACCTCCACCATACACCAGCTCGCTGAGTATGATCGTTCTCTTTCCCTACATCGTCCTGGACACGATTAACATCTGCTCCTCTTGTGCAATTTCGTCCTAATCGGTTCTTGTTTCTGCAAACTGAACTGTTTTTGTTTCTCCCTTAGCTTTCCTTAATGTGGTTCGATGACAAGGTGATCAGAAACTAAAAATAAATGTTAATATTGTTTCTGTATTCCGTTATTGTGTTAAATTTCATGTTTTTCCCGAAAAGGCGCCCTCTGGTGGACATTTTGGAACTAAATTTTTTTTTCGAAATTCCGTGAGCGCATCTCGTGTATAGCCAATATACAAAATTTCGTTGCATTCCACCCTTTGTTTGCGCTGTAGGATGCCGTTTATAGGGGAAGTTTAATTATAACCACCCGGTATGTACAAGGTATATACAACGCAGTTACATACAGCATCTGATCGGCCCTACTAGACAATCAAAGTAAAGCATTATCACTCAGAATAGCGGGCCTGTCGATCCTTTCTCTAGCGTGGAAAAAAAAGCTCGGAGAAAAAAAAGCTCGGCTCTTTCTCCGAGCAGAAGTTCATCTGTCTCTGGTTACTTAAAAAAATCTCTTCTTGCCGCTAGGATATCCTTGGCCTTTTTAAACACCTTTCGAATGTTCTAGAACCATCGAGATTCCTTTTCAGAAACTCCAGGAGGTTCCAAAAGAGACATTACCACGGGGCTTAAAGACATCCGGTCCTTAATGATAATGCGATCGAAGGAGTGTTCGTGCTAATCAAAACCGTCCTTGTTAATGGAAAAAATAACGTTAACCACATTTAACTGCCGCTTCCGAGAATTGACCAGGTGGGTTACGATGAGGTTATAGCCACTTTGCTACACCACGGTCATTCTCAGATGGAGGGGTGGGAGCAGAATGTGAGGTTTTATAGCGAAGATCTTACTTGATTCAGTGATATGATGGCCACAGGTGATCAGATCCCTCTCTAGGTCCTTTTCGGCTTTCGCTTCCCTACGAGATCAATCTCCGCAAAACACATTTTTGCTTTTTTAATAATGAGATAGAGGCAGAGCTCTGGACCGTATCGGACTCTCACACACTGAAAATCAATCGACCTTGGGCGACCGTGGTTTAGGTTTCTCGATCCTTGAAAATCGAACTCATAGTTTTCTCTAGACAGATTATCGGTCCAGAAAACATAACGTTGTTAGTTTTGATGTCAGTCTTACCAGTTGTATGTTAAGGGAAAAACAAATTGAGAGACTGCCAAAAAGTTGTCGGCGTGTGAAAGTGTGTGAAAAAGTAGAAATGATCGACTGCATTCGTAACTGTTTTGGATTTTCTTAGCAAGAGTTCATATGAAATGTTATCAGTGATTAAACAGTTAGGCCTTGTTTACATCGCTCTCGCAGCGTAGCATTACGTTCTTCGGTTGCCACCGACATTGTTGACAAGAACGGTGATTGGTCTGACATATCACGTGGTCATTACATTGAGCTCAGTGATTGGTTAAAATTTTCATCACTGACGCTACGTTCCTCTCCGGAAGCAGTGTGAACAAGGCCTAAGATTTTGCCCTTTGTAACAGAGTTTGTATGATACTTTATACTTATTCTTCGACAAAAAAAAAAACGCAGAGGAATAATCAATGATATTTATTGCTAGAAAAAAATTTTTTTTACATGAATTCTTCAGTGTAACTAATTATTACAACATGTTATCATGATTAACTGCTTCAGATATGTTCGACAAAAGAAAGAACATATCACTAGAATGAAAATTATTTTTAATTTGAAGATTGACAACTTTTAACACAAAATCGAGATCCGAATAAACTCGAATTGTGCGGGAATATTAGTATTTTTATGTTTCTTTGGCATCCCCGCCAACTTCTATTTCTTCCTGCTTTCTGTTGTTCTTTTCCCCTGTTGTTAAAAATAATATAGTTTTTGATAGGTGGGTACAATAAAGTAAATTTATGAGCTGAAAATAATGAGCTTACTCTAAAGACAGAGTATGGCTGATATTGCTCTCCATTGCTTTTCCTTTGCAGCAAGCAGCTCAGTCTCAGTTTTTTTTTTCTGCGCAAAGAATACAAACATTTTAGTGTTGTTTATTTTTGTGTTATATCTATAGAACAAGATAGCATTTGCTTTAAATGTATATTCTGTCAAAATTATAAAAGTTATAGTAGTCTTAAATGTTGACTAAAAATGAATATCACTTTTGAAAGATGGGAAAAAGCTGTCAATTCATGACTTTAAAATAATAGACTTTCACAAAGGGTAACAAATGTTGCAGGCAACTCGCTATCGTAGGAGGAATCATTAAGCAAATGTGTACATCTCCAATGTACCCACATAGCCAGTATCTTTGGACCTAGGTCTCGACCTTGCTATGGGCTCTTCAGGAAGGCTGTTGTCGTTACCTTGTGGTTAAGTAGCTAATTTATGGCTTCCATGGACATATAAACTGCTCTTTCCTTATATATACATATATTTTGTTTATTAATATATATTTACAGAATCTATAATACAACATCTCCATTATCAATTGATCATTGTCAATCCTCAATCGAAAACCAGAGAGAGAGGGAGAGAGAGAATCATAACTCAGTCCAGTATAGAGACGGGAAGCACGTTCAATAATTATCTCTCCCCATAGTTATCTCCCCTCTTCTCCTTATTTCTTCCCTTATACCCCCCTTACTTATACCCCTATTTGAGAAAATTCCAGAACATTCTAGAAGCCACCGCAACAGCGTGGGAAAAAACCCGCCTCCGGTCACTCATTGTGTCGGAATATCTGTCCCCGGTGGTAGCTGTAATTATTTTGCTTTGAACTGTCCGTTAACGACTTATTTAACGACCCCTGTCAATCTTTTCTTAAATTGGTCGTATCTGTAAAGGTTTTCCAAGATTAGGAATGGGCACAGCAGCACCATGTGTGTAGACCTCTGACAACTGCTTACTGAAAAGGAAAGGAATTCCAAAAGCGAAAATTCTCTGAAGTTTTTATTTTTGAATGACAGAGTGAAGTTACCCAGCCTATAACGGAGACAATATGACACGGCATTTTTTTTGGACTTCTTATTTCATCTTTATACACTCTAAATTTCGTACCGCAGTTAGCAATAGACAATAGTTCTTTACCTATGGGGATGATATTCTCGTGAACATTTCACTGTACAGAACCTGTTTTTGCCGTACTGAATAACAGGGAAACTTTTACATTAATACTAAACCCCTTGTGATCCGGTAAATCGGGTATTCTCCACAGATTAATGATAGTTTAAAATTAATTTATATACTGTGCCTAAATTTTGAGATGATTAAAAAAAGATCTTTTGAGAATTAAAAATGAACTCGTCATTTTTAGTCTAAATATAATGATTAACAACTTATGAAATATTTTAAATACATTTAACACGAATATGCGAAGGAAAATATTGTAGAAAATGCGTTATTCTGTTTCTACTCATATAAGACATCAAATATTTATAAATATGCAGTTACTGTGAACAGTTTTTTTGCTTTATTGAATTACGAAAAGAGGGTTTTTTGTTGTGTTATAAAGATAACGTTCGCACAATGAAGTTAATGGAGTGATAATTAGATTTTGTTGTTAAATTAGCTTCAATTCCGAAAACATTTTGGAAGCGTAATTTTTACTATACCCGTGATTTTCATTAATGTATTATTAATAACGCAAAAACTTACCTCATTTATGCTTACTTTTAATCTTAGGGATTCCTACGGATATCCATCTTTCTTTATTGTTCTTATAGAACAGGGGTGGTCATTAGAAACATCGTTAAGAGCCATTTGCGAATGTCTTCATAAAGTCCCAAACAGAAAGAGGATTTTATTTGTTTTTAAAGAAGTTTCAAGCATTGTTTTTTCTAATGTTTTTATCAAAAATATCATTCTCCAATTGTTTGAATAATATTCCTAAATTGTATACATCTATATTCTACGATACAATGCATGCTACCCATCTCCTTTCCTGTTTAGAACCGATTAGAAAAAAATATTTTCTGTCGTTATTGGGAGGCTAGAGACTTTGTCATCATAAGGGGGCAAGGGACCTTCAACCTAGAATTTTTTAATTTTCAATTTTTAACATTATTAATTATTCTCCTTCTGTATATAATCTTCTTTGCTACATTAAAGACCCTTAGAATTCAATATATGGATTTTTTTGGCAGAATAATGCCTATTTTTTAAATTTCTTTTCGAAAATGCTAACATATTTCCAAATGCTCCATTTGCATTCCGTGTACTTCAAAAATCTTAAATTATTTTATATAAGTTTACCACATATAAGTAAACATAATTGTGCATTGAATTTTTTTTCCTGTATGAATCTGTAATCTTGAATATTTTTTTAAAACTCTGCGCGTCACTTTTTATGTTTTTACGTGATTTTACTTTATTTGATAGTCTATAAATTTGAAAAATATTTGTGGTTTCAAAGACTAGTGTATAGTTTTATGACAAACACTTCAATTAACTATCCTGAGAAATTTGGAAGACATGAGAAAAAAATTGATGCGACTGGAAAATTTTGAAAAATTCTAGCATTTTTGAAAAAATTTTTGATAAACAAGTCTTATTCTTCCACAATATACTTATTTGAGAATTCTAAGTGACTTCAATGTAGTAATAAAAAATATGAAATACGCTCATATGGTACATAAAGTAAAATATTGAAAATTTAAGAAAACGAGGTTGAAGGTCCATTGTACACTTCACAGTTTCTGTATTATCTCTATTCTGTATTATCAGCATTTTATGCATTATCTCCTTTTGTTTATGTAATAGCCTTATCTTGCGCCTTTTAATGTGTATTGTGGCCAAGGATATTTGCCCATGCCCCAAAATTGGGTATTTTTCGGCAAAAATACAAAACAGTATTACAGTTTTTTTTGCTTCTTCTTTTTTTTCTTTTTTCTTCTACACTATTCCTGGACACGGCAACAAGTTTTTTGTTCTAGAAAAAAATGGGAAGCAAGAAAATTTATAAAAAATATTTAAAGAGCAATTCTGTGCTCAGATGGCAAAATGTTATAAGTCACTTTTATTTAAATTTACGTGACAGCGATTCTAAGATTCAAGATGTCATGAAACATCACTAATTTGTTTTACATGAGTAAACGTGGTACCAATGTTTCAGAAAAACAGTTGGCTATTACTTACAGTACAGTCGAACCCCGTTATAATGAACTTCAAGGGACCAAAGGTTTTGTTCACTTTATCCGGTGGTTCGCTATATCCGATCCGTTAAGAAAAATTCTAGAGTTCACAAAATGTATAACTCATTAGTTGCAATGTGTATTCAATAATGATGTATTAAAAATGATAAAATCTATTAAAAATGATCATTAATGAATTAAATCGACTGAAATCGTTTACATTAAACGGACACAATACTAATTAAATTACGTAAAATAGGAAAATGGCGGGACCAAAATTTTCGTTCGTTATATCCGTGAGTTCATTATATACCGAGTTCGCTATAACGGGGTTCGGCTGTATATATATATATATATAACCCTAAGAGCCGACGTTGCCCCCTCCCCCCAAAACTCTGGACTGGAGCCGCCCCTGGCTCAGATGGCAAAATGTTATGAGTCACTTTTATTTAAATTTACGTGACAGCAATTCTAAGATTCAAGATGTCATGGAAAATCAGTAGTTTGTTTTACATGAGCAAACGTGGTACCAATGTTTCAGAAAAATAGTTGGCTATTACTTGAAGTAGTTACAGTAAGCCCGTCTGCACACGGAGCAACTCAAAAGAAACTGATAACTGACTCGAATCACAAACCAGTCCGTGTTGAGTCGTAACCTATGTAATTGAATGGAGCCACGCACACGGCGCAACTGGTTACAAACCCGGTCGACGGGTTTGTAACCAGTTGCACCGTGTGCGTGGCTCCATTCAATTACATAGGTTACGACTCAACACGGACTGGTTTGTGATTCGAGTCAGTTATCAGTTTCTTTTGAGTTGCCCCGTGTGCAGACGGCCTAAGTAGAAAATATCCGCTAACATGAATCCGGAATGTGGAAAACTCAATTTTTTTAAGAAACGTTTCTTATAACATTTTGCCATCTGAGCACAGAATTTATCAAACATTTTTTTGTAAATTATTTGAAAAATGGACCTTTGAACCACGAGCCACCAAAAAGTTAAAAGGGCCACAAAGAAAAGGATCAGGAACCGCAGTTTGGCCATCCCTATGATAGAACGTTTCAATGTTCAGTACACACCCTCATTTCTCCCTCATCCTAATTTAAATCATTGAAATCGTGCTAATTCTCTGACTTTCCAAGAACACGCGTTAACACCGTTCGCCTGCCAGTCACTTGCAAAAATGCGCGCGACGTCCCGTCAAAACAATCCATCACGCGCTCCTCAGAAGTTCCGATAAAAATGCCCGCCGTCACTCATCTTTCCAAACTATCCCCCTGCCGGCAAACTTTTATAGGGAACGGCAGCATGTCGAATCATAGCATCCCTATCATCGCAGCGGCTCACCCCCTTGAGACCGCGCAAGTGTTTCCGGGGCGAGATCTCCCATGGAAAAAGAGCGCGCGTAATTATTTAGTGATCACGGAAAATTTTCATGGAAAACTTTCCACCCCAACCACTCCCGTCACCCCCCTCCCCCCATCGCAAAACTTGTTGAAGAATGCCGGAAAAATGCAAAAATTTTCCTTAATTAGAGCGTCACTTAAGCGAGGGTGATTAATAGCGCCTTTTCAACGCGGTATAAGCAACACCTGCTAACGTCTTGAGGGGTGCCCGTATAGATGTGTATTCGTTTTAAAACTCCGAGGAAAGATGGATTGCGAAGAACACATGCGCCGTAGAGGGCCTGTTTTCCACGGATGTTCGGGTTTTTAGTGCTGGCAATAGGCACTTTATAACGTTTGTCTGATTAAGAGACCCCGAAATTCACGTGTGTGGGTCTTTTTTCCCGCCCTCGTGGAAAAGTGTTTTTTTTTTCCCGCTTGTGAATAATTAAGTAAAAGTTTTAATTAGCCTGAGCATTATTACGGGCGGGGTGGGGAGGAGATGTTCGGGTAAATTTTTTTTTCCTCCTCTCTTTTTCAAAAAGTTTTCTTTGAAGAGGTTGACGGCTTTTACGGAACTTGTCGGGTATTTGAAAGAACGGGGTAAAAAAAAAAAAAAAAAATTGACCTCGAACATTATTCAAATTGAGTTCACTGACTGATAGAGTACCTTTCAGCAACCGCTTTTGGTATATTGGCGGTTTTTAAGTGCGTTCTTTGCATCTACATTCTCCTGAAAGATAAAGAAAAAAAAACTGAAAAAACCACACATACATGAAACATAGCAGAACAATTGTTTGAAACAACCATTGGGCAACACAAGGATTGTATCATAATCAGGAAATTTAAAATTTAAAAACGATAGAACGTTATAGAAATACTGTGGAGAGTCATTTAGTCCTTATTATTGGGGGCTTAGAAATAAACACTGTAAATAGGGTAAATTAAACATATGTTAGATCAGGGTACGCAAACTGTTGCTCTCTGAGCTTTCATATGCGGCCCGAAACACTGAACTCATTATCAGGCAGCTGCTTTTGTAAGCACAATTTTGATAATCGGTGCTTGAAAAATTCAAAACTGTTCAAAAATATGCCACCTGCTACTTCCGTTGTTCACAGCAACGTATCTTTGTCAACCATTCAATTTCAAAATGACATATGCGAAGAATATATATATAGAAATAGGCTTACTGATTCTTATCTGGATGACGTATTGAGAGTAGCATGTAGAAAGTATAAACCTGATTTGTCTAAAATGTTAAAAGTTTGCCCCAACATAAAAAAAAATCACGGTTATTTTTAAATAAACGGTTGAATAAATTTTGGTTTACAGTTTTAATTTTTAGATTATTATTACAGAGTGTCTCAAAAAACCTTGACACATTTTAAAAATTTATATAAAAAAAAGTAGTCATGGAGGGAACTAGAAATTCATATACGTGTTACCTTATATATTATTTTTTTTTAGTATAGTCAATAAATTCCGATATGTGCTCTTTTTGTGGCACGGAGAATATCCATTCAGTAATCCATTTCAGCCGATGTGCGTTTCAAAATGGATTCCGTAACACATGAAATTGCAGCAATTATGCGTTTTTTAGTTCTTTAAGACTGTCCACTTTTGTTGAATAAACTTTGTCTTTGACAAATCCCCAATGAAAAAAGTCAAGAGGTGCAATGTCTGGAGATCGAGGCGGCCATTGGATGGGACCATCTCGTCCAATCCTGTTTGGAAATTCCTCATTTAAAAAGTCTCGTACAATCATACCCCAATGAGCCGGTGTACCGTCTTGTTGCCAAATGATTTTGCGATGTAGATAAGAAATTTGTGGGACAGCAAAAATTTTACAACTTTTACAGACATTTTACAACTCCCGCTTTCATGGAACAACTAGCGCTGTCTGTTGAATTTTTTTGACACAATAAAAAAACTCTAATATGCGGTAACACATCTGTGAATTTCCAGTACCTGCCTTACATACTTCTTTTTTATATAAATTTTTAAAATGTGTCAAGGTTTTTTGAGACACCATGCATTATGAGGTATAGTGTACTGTGTTGCTGCCCGTGTAGCGTAACAAACATATGCACGTGGCCAGAGAGAATAAAAGGTTGAGTGTGACTGTGTTAGACCAAAAAAATGACAAGGAAAAATTGTTTCTTATAAAAAAACTTACTGAAATAATACACACAGAGGTCCCTTACGCCGACTGATGACACGTATTCTATTTTTATTAACTTTTATTTTCGCTTATTAATTTATGACATTTGAATGGCTATATTTTTACATTTTCAAAGTACGCTTGGTCTGGAGTAGTTGCAACAGGTTGGAGATCAGTTCATTAACTTTTGTTATTGAAGCCATGTCGTATCAGGAAAAGTTAAAGTATTATTACTTCATTTTTTTCTTTCTCCCCTAGTTTTCTTTAAGTTCACCTTCGAATCGCAATTCTTCGTCTTCAGTCCTTCTACAGTCTTCAGCCGTCCACATGACCAAAGACGGAGCACAAGCATGCGGAAGGATTTAACGCGCGAAGAAGCTGACCTTACTCTACTGGACGTGCGTTATGCACTTTGGAGATGAAACAAGAACGAATTTAATAGGTTAGTGATATCTGTCGATAGCTTATGCTTAAGGATAAGAAAAACTTATAGATAGGTTTACTGAAATCTTATTAGGTACCGTGTTATATCAATTTGTTTAAATTGCGTGGAATTCCCCCTAAAAAGAGACATTACAAATGCAAATATTGGAACCACCAGCGTAGCCTTCAGTCACGACCCTGGGATTAGACGTAATGGAATTTCTGGTACAGAATCTGGATAAATTTTGCACCAAAAACCAGGAAAAAATGTGTGGTAGTTTCTGACTTTGCTGAAATGGCTGATAATCGCCAGAGTATAAGAAATTAGAAAAATTAAATTTTCTGTTCTTTCAGCGTGTCTATTTCTCATTAGGCATTGCTGATGAGTCCTTTATAAGAACAAAACATAGGAGCATACTTTTCAGGTACACTGGAAAGACCAGTGGCGTAGCGAGCATAACTGGCGCCCGAGGCATGACACTTTTTTGGTGCCCTTTTGGGATATCTTTTTCGAAAATCTTGTTGTCTTCGGGACCATTTGGCGCCCCTCTGCGAGTGGCGCCCGTGGCATGATAAATCCCCTTGCCCTCCCTCGCTACGCCACTGGGACAGACTTACCTTTACAAAATTGTTTGTTTGGCATTGTATCAATGTCTTAAGTTTGTATGATCAGTTTTTTTTTTAATGTGGCAGGAATTTATCCCGATGACAGTTGTCCATACACGTCGGGAATTTTGTTGTCTACTTTAGTTAGAGCACCCAATTAATAGACCATCATTGTTCCTTATGCACAGCACAGGAATATCTGTTCCTTGAATGAGATTTGATTCTGGATCCGCCACTAGAAGTTTGAGACGCTGAATACACCACACTGTGCGGGCTTGTAAAGTGGGGGATAATTGTGTAAGGCATATAAATTTTAATATTTACCACTGAACTCTTTATATAAGTTTCTAGGCACGCAAAATCTCCCAGAATGTCTGTGCAGAATTTCTAGACAAAGAAAAAAAAATTTCAAGTAGTCTCTTCTAACGAAACTACAGCGGGTTGTTAACGTAGGATTACTTATCGTTGCTTACCTCTTTTGTATGTATTATGTATCTATCTATCTATCTATCTATCTCCCTATATATACAGTGGGATCTCGATCTATCGTTTTTCAATGGACCGATTGAAATGAACGATAAATGAGGGAAAACGATATATGCGGAAACATAACAACGCAATATGATCGTTGGGACTAGATAAAATGAACGACACATACGGAAAAACGATGGATCCGAAAACGATCGATCGAGATTCCACTGTATATGTAATATATGTATATAGATGTCAAAATTTTCACGCATTTTGGTACTTTTCTGTTTAACTGTTTACTGCTTGCCCAAGCTAGACTGACTGGGTTTGGCGCGTGCCAAAATTATAACTCGCGAAGCAGAACATCTGAAATTTTGCTTTCCGGAGGACCGTTATGGAGAAACGGTTCTTAAAATGTCTTCGAATCATAAAGAATATTAACTTTTCGATATAAGAGGGAAGTATTGAAATATAATACAGAAATTCTTTTTGATAAAATAATAAGTACATGTTTCAATAATATAGATTCAAAGTATTCCTTTCTACAAGTTGGAAAGAAATTAGGGAAATCTAGTGATTAACATGTAGATTTTATTCAGATTTTTTCCCCATTAAATATTATTTTGTCTTATGACGAGGAATTATGGACTCCAACTAAAAAAGCTCTGCAGCATTACTTCGAATTATCAAAAAGTATTTATAGATATTATACTTCAAGTTCTAATATTCTCAGTAAGTTCTAATATGCTTCCCATTTTCCCTCTTAGACATCTTCAGTTCCGAGGATAGTGTGGCAAAAATCCGCTATATTCCACAAAGCTGTTTCAGACCACCTCTTCAAAAGGCATGCCTTGCACTACGTCTCCAACCCTCCCGACTGCACTCATACAAACATGTTTTGATTACAACCACCTCACACCTTCCAGAAAGAGCCTTTCAAAAATTCCATCACATTTTCCTTTGCGACTGCTTTATTTATTTACTTATTTATCATACGGGGGTATAAATTTTTTCCCTCTCTTTTGAAGAGAAAGAGAGCCCGCGCGCCGCCAGATAAAAACGCCCCTGAATAATTCATGTTTTGATTTGAGTTTTCGCGTTGCCTTTTCTCCGAGTTCGCTTTCATTTTGGATGACCCCTTCGCTGGCCATAAATATATAAGCAAGTAACCCACACCCCCTCCGCCCCCTCTCGAACACGACACACTCTTGGTGGAAGAACAAATGCCCGACGCTTGTTTTGGAACCGAACGGCTTTCTGAAGTTAGTTAAGACCTGGCGGGGATAACAAACAGTAACTCTTGAATAGACAACGTGAGGTGCGATCACAAAGAAGGCAGCCCGAGCGCCATTTTGTTTCGGATGAGCTCTTTGAACTCATTCACTTGTCGAGAATGCACACATCTACCTAATATAACACTAAAATTTTGTTTGGTTGTACAGTTGAACCCCGTTATAACGAACTTCAAGGGACCAAAGGTTTTGTTCGCTTTATCCGGTGGTTCGGGTTCGATATATCCGAACCTCTAAGAGAAACGCTAGAATTCACAATAAATATAACTCAATTAGTAGCAATGTGTATTGAATAATGATGTATTAAAAATGATAAAATCTATTAAAAAAATTATCATTAATGAATTATACCGACTAAAATAGATAACATTAAACTGACACGATACTAATTAAATTACGTACAATAGGAAAATGGCGGGACAAAAATTTCCGTTCGTTATATCAGCGAGTTCGTTATATACCGGGTTCGCTATAACGGGGTTCGACTGTAATAAACACATCAAAAACGATACCCAAAGAAGAATTTCTCGAGAGAATTTGGTACCCTTGAAATAAGTAGACGCAAAATAAAACAAAATTTCGTAAAAAAAAACAAGCCTGGTGAAACCAAATGGCTGGTTATTATTAAGGCTGTAGTTTCAATTTCCTACCACATGGCGATATTTTAAGTTTGATCCAGTTTTTGAAGAAACGTGCTTCGAAAACATCTCTATCCTTTAATCTTCCATGTAAAAGGTTTGGGGAGAAATCGACTTAAAAAAGACTAAGTCTAGGTAATCGGAACTAAGGCTGTTCAATCATATTCCTAAATGTGATTCATAGCAAGGTAAAGACGAAATATGAAACTTCATTGCTGTGATCTCCGGGCTGAAAAATGAACCGTTTCACAGCGGAAAAACTCTTTTGTTTTAAAAACAAAATGGAGCTCGTTAATACGTACCTAAGCCGAGTAAGAAAAGAAGGGAAGAGTCTGAGTACATCAAAAAGGCGGCTAATCATCAGAAATTGTCTCCATGAACAAAATATGTAGAATTTAGAAAAGTTCCTTTACTAGGAAAAAAATGCGGGGGATAATTAACGCCGGTTCTTGAATTATCATTAAAACGTATAGACTGGACTCTGTGATTAAATTATCTCATTCGGTTCAATACGAAAATACGCTTTAATTCTTCATAATGTATGACTATTATAATCTACGAGATACAGATGTTGTAATAAATTGAC
This sequence comes from Dolomedes plantarius, assembly GCA_907164885.2. Lineage (NCBI taxonomy): Eukaryota > Metazoa > Arthropoda > Arachnida > Araneae > Dolomedidae > Dolomedes > Dolomedes plantarius. The sequence goes on from OU015502.1 coordinate 29,619,404, forward strand.
ATCTTCGTGGGCACCAGCTATAGCTATCTGTTGAAGAAAGGTAACTAAAGCTGCTCAGTAGGATCCTTTTTTAACTATCCAATTTGTATGTTTCTATAATAATAAATACTCTCAGTACCTAAAGTTTCATACAAAATAGGTTATCTGAGAACTGAAATATGAAACAGAATTACCAACGTTGATAGCATGCTCTCAACGGAAGATGTGGATATTGACTTCTCTACCGTGTTGAACCACGGCAATTGTTTGGAACGTTTTGCGCCTATTCAAGGAGCAAAGTAGCAAATTCCCCGTCTTCCAGTATTTTTATAGATCTAAAACTTATCAAGTATATCAATACAGCAGAATGACATAACGCGCAATTTTTAATATACGTTTTTGTAAGAGTTGGTTACACTTGAAATGGGCAGAAATAGAATTTTTAAAAAAACTGCTTTGAAATTGGATTCCATGTTGACTAGTAACATATATTTTAAAGAATATTTCATAGACTGTTTCACCACTGAGTTCATACGATATGATCATTTTAAATTTCGGCGCTTTAATCAGTTAACTGAAAAGAGAAGCATTAGTTTTTAGTAAAGTTGTATTAACAACAGCAGAACTCCAGTTTTTGTAATTGCCCTAAGCTAATCTAAAAGTAATACAATTATTCAAGTATTTTGGAAAAAAGGTTAGTTAGTATTGGAGTGCTTACGGTCATTTAGGGCCCAGGGCAGTCTACTGGTTAACGTGTCGGAATCGTTACTGAGGATGTTCGGTTACGAGTGCTACTGAATTCTCTAATGTCCAAGCCCAGGCGTGGGCTCGTTGAATCTGTAGATTGGAGTGTCCCTTAAGTAGGGTACGAACGCACCAGATATCGCCCCTGGTGCTGCTCACTTAAAACTATTGTGGCACCAGACAAAAAGTCAGCTTCCTACTCTTGTGTTGCCAAAAAGACGCGAGTTAAACAGAAGCCTCATCTCTTTCTTCTTCCTGGAGCCTTCAGGGAGCAAGATTAGGATTTATCCGGCCAAGGAGCATTTATAACAACAACAAAAGCGGTCATTTTTTGGTACACTAGGACTGATTAGTTCGGAACCTACAATTTAAAGCTGATTTCGATCGGCCGCACAAATTGCATGCTAAGTGTGGGATTCAAAACCCTGGACTCTTCGTACAAATGTTGCCAGCGTTCAAACCCTTCGACTATCATTTGGCCATTTTGGAAGATGGAAATCAAACAAAAACATCGTCTTGGTACCACACTTTCTGTAACAGAGAAAAGTCCCAGGGATTCATTTCCGGGAAATATGGCAGATGTTCAAGTAACCTCCGTGGTACTTTTTCTCAGGGTGTTCTAAAGAATACTCTGGAAAAAAAGGAACTTTCTCATTAATGGGCTCATAAAAATTCTCCCAGAAAAAAACCCATAGTATTTATGTATTTCGTATCACTACTTTGACCCATAAATATGAACGTCGAGAGTATTTTCATAATCTCTCTCTCTCATATACATACAAGGAATGAAAGAGGGAGTGAGAAAATTTCCTATTCGCCAGCCAAAACATATCTGCTGATGTGATTATGATAATATCCATTGAAAATATCTTGGTAGGAAATTCCATGCTCATTATCTATAGGTTTTAAGGAAATTTATTTGAAAATATTTAACCTAAGTCACCCTCTCTTTCTACCACCCCTGCCCTCACTTATACACGGGTTTTTTAAGAAACACGTGTGACAAGTACTGTTAAAATTAAAGAGACTCTGCAGAAATTAAAAATTACACCTATAGTACCTTTTTAAGAGTCTCATCATTTCATTTTGTCATTTATGAAAATTTGTAAAAAAGTAATTACATTGTCCCATGGATGCCCATGAACAGGGAATTTCACCATTAGAAATTTCATACACGAGCGCCAATAGGATATCGAACATTGTTTTAGAACGCAGTGGGGTATTTCTTAGAAATTATAGCCAATTTCTTTTCTCTTAACAATCCCACTTAAAATTGGGGAGTAATTTTTTGTACCTACATGCTTACCGATCTTCACAGTACTCCAAAGAGCTGCGTCCATTTAAACATCATTTTTAATTCATGCACGTTGTTCCAACTTGGAAGTCCAGTGCGACAAAAAGCTTTTAATGTATTCCTTTTTCCTCCTGCACATGCGCCACTGCATACGCTGCACAGAATTTGACTAACTTTGTATGTGTTAGAGCAGAAGCGGTTTTTTTTTTTTTGTTCACCAGATTCCAAAGTGAGACCAGTTTTGCCACCATTTTAGATATAATATTTAATAAGTTAAATTAAGTAACAAATACTAGGTGTACCAATAGATGCATTCTAATAGTACAAAAAAAATTTTGTTGGATAAATATAAATTTAATTTTATATAAAGCCCCCCAAACTAGCTGAATTTTTTTAGACTATCAAAAAATAACCTTCCCCCTCCCCTCCTCTCATCCCAGAAAACAAACTTTTGCTTTTCTAACTATACCCTTAGAGCCATCAAACTCAGCGAGTGTATTGGGAATATAATTCACAAAACGCAGTTTCTATTTTATTATACTTTGAAAGACATTTAGCATTTTTGATGAATTTTCGAAGCAGATTTTATAAATATTTGCATGATTTAAAGTCCTGACTCTCATAAACCAGATAAATAAAAAATATATACCATTTACTCAGTACATCGCTGGGAACCTTTTGCTCTCAATACTGCTGCGATTCTCTTTAGCATGGATGTTGGCAGGTGGCGTGAGGAATCTGAGACTAAACGGATGAACTGCACTTTCGAGTCCCCTGAGATTTGATAGTTCAGAATACTGCTGCTTGATGCCCTTTTCAATATTATCCGAAAAATTCTCAACTATATTGTGATATGGTGATTGGGGAGGCCACCTAGCAAGATACAGTCTCGTCATATGCTCTCCAAACCATCCGTGGACAATGTGAACTTTATGGCAGGGATCGTTATCCTGCTGCAAGTATTTATTTCCAGTGGAGCAAACCCTTAATTTTAGTGGACGTTCTTTGTCAGCGGCAAGCTTTAAATACGTTTTGGCATTCAAATGTTCCCCCACATGAATTAATCAGTCCAGAAAAAACAAGGAAAACATCTCCCAAACCATGACGCCTCCACCTGCATGAAGTGTCGTGGCAATGCACTTAGGGTCCATGCTTTCGTGCTGTTTTTTGCGTATCCACACTGTGTCATTTAAATGGAGTAATTGAAAACTTGATTCATCGGACCGTATTACCCTTTTCCATTTATCTACTGCCCAATCCTTCGGCTCTTGTGTGAACTGGAGACGTTTGATCTTGTTAGCCGCAGACAGCAAAGGCTTTTTAACAAGCCTTCGGCTTCCGTACCCGATGCGGTGTAATGTGCTGCGAACAGTATGTTGAGACGCAATCGGATTTGGTACCTCAATAAGATTAGCTGTGAGTTGACGTATTGTTCTTCTTCTGTTGAAGTGGACAAGTCTGGAAACTCTTTTTAAGGCATGAGCATCCAGTAGCAGGTGACGACCACACACCTTGAGACTCGGTGTTTTGGTTTCGCTTTACTATCTTTGTAAACATGAACATGACTGCTCTCAGACGACGCAGTTTCGCTGATCATTCACAAATCATTCCACTTTCAAAGTCCGTGAAATCGCGTTTTTTACCAATTTCTTCACATGAGGTGCAATACACTTGAACTGTCTTTAACAAGCATCCAGCAATCCGTTTTTATACAAATCTCACTCTCTAGCAGCAACAGTGTGACTTCATATCTGATTTGCACAAAACTGTCAGGTAGTCATGATAAATTGGCATTGTAAAGAATATATAGTAACACTTTGAGAAAATCCATAGGTACCACAAATACTTGATTATTCGTTCAATAGCGATTTTCAGATGAACAAGGATAAAATAGATAAAATAACATAACTGCTGAAATATCACGCAGAACTGAACAAAAGGCAATTTGGACATTGCTTAGAGGCAGGTGTACTATGCATTGCTTAAAGCATGGTTTCTTAATCTATAGTTTATGGAACTCTTGGGGGTCTGTGAATAAATTCCATGGGGGTCCACCGACTCGGAGGAGAATTCCAGTCTAGGAACTCGCTCATGCGGCAAAACACAAATTTCAAGACTTTTTATAAGAAACTAAAATTGATGAAATGCGTTAACTTTGAAAATTAAAAAAACTTCAGCAAAAGACACACATAGTTCTGGTCACAACTTAGTGGTGGGTGCCCATGTGACACTGTAAAATTAATTCAACGTCCTTACCAACGATATGTACTGTTAAATATGTTCTACTACAATGCTGTGCGCAGACTTCACTCGCGCTTTATGCTCTTACAAAACGTCCTTAGTAAGGGCCTGTTCACATAGGAGTCCGTTGCGTTGCGTTAAGGAAAAGATGACGTTGAGACGAAAATAAACCAATCATATGCCTCCAAACGATTAGCAATGAAATTTTTAGCGCCTATGATTGGTTTATTTTCGTCTCAACGTCATCTTTTCCTTAACGCAACGCAACGGACTCCTATGTGAACAGGCCCTTAGTCATCTGCTTCTAGTTAAGGCCAAGTGCACCTGCCTTTAGGTAAAATTCTGATTGGTCTTTTGTTCGGTTCTGCCTTATATTTCCTCTGCTATGTTTATTTCTCCATTTCGTCCTTATAAGAGGAATAATTTAACCTTATCTTGCTTCTGAATTTATTCCACTTTTTTCCAGTGAACAAAGGAAAGCGATAAAGGATTCATGTTGACTGAGTAAGCATTAAAAAAAGAAGCAATTAATAAATTCAAATCAAGAGATAGCTTTTGAGAAACTCTGAAAAATGAAGATGTTTAATAATTCTTTCATGGCACGATTTTTCATATTTCTGCATACTGAATCAATAGAGTGTACTTCCAGCTTCCGGCATACTTTTGACAGTTTGACATCAAATTTTAGGGAAACTAGATTTCATCAGTTCCACTAAATGACCTATAAAGTCATTTTAAGAGGAAACATTCGTAGATTTATAGTTTTCTCCCTTAATAAGAGCTTTTTGGAATCCAAAGTAAAGCTGCTTCCAGGGAAAAGGGGTACTGGATGATAATTTGGATTTACCTCTGTGAGGATCAGTTAATCAAGCCTCCCGTGGCTTCTGCATAACTAAGTTTTATTTTCATGGTATTGCCGACATGTACACTGGAGGATCCAACATTTCTAAGAGGCATTTTTATAAATTTTTTCCGATGACTGAAAAATTTCAGTTATTTTAGCTCATAAGAGGAAGAACCATCTCATTATTCCATGGTTTGAGGTTCTAAATTTAGATAGCTTGAAGATTATCAAATTGCATGCCACCATGGTTTGAAGTACAAAAATTTAGATAGCTTGAAGATTACCAAATTGCATGCCACCATGGTTTGAGGTTCAAAAATTTAGATAGCTTGAAGATTATCAAATTGCATGCCACACATTGCTGATGGGTAAGCTAGAAATCTGTATTAGTGACCTATCCAGGAGCCATTAAGTTCCTTGATGAGATCACATGATGTCAATCTGGGTGTCCAGGAATACATTTTACTAGTCTACCGTAAGACGCTATCTTAAAAACATGAGTAAAATTTGTCTCTGTGCCTAGGGATCTGTTCAAGCTGAACTTTTTCTATGTTGACTCTCTCCTGAATAGAAATTATTTAACATTTCATAACATGTTTTACCACCAATTTCGACTTTTGAAAACGCATCATTTTCTAAACTAAGGGGTTAAATTGCTGATAGGGCACGTATTTATGACAGTTTGAAATGTTTAGCTTTTAAAGTTTCACTCTGTAGAAATATTCATTTTAATTTCTGTCTTCAGTTTTCATTGTACTCACCCCAGTCCACACGGCAAGACACACAAAAGCCAACCATTATTACATCATGTCTCAGCATTACGCATACTAGACACAAGTAGACTCCGTCGATCTATAAATAGGTGGTACTCAATCATTATGACCATACATGGACGAAGTTGAATCTTAACCGCTTGACTCATACAGCTATTTTAGAGAAAAATAACAATTAAATCAGGTGTTATTAATTTTAGAAGGACCTAAACTTAGATAAGGACCACGCAAAAAGTTTCATCTTGATGAAAATTCGTGACGTAGAAATTAGTTCAAGATTAAACGTAATCTAGAGAAATGCAAAGATTAAAAAACAATCTAAAAAGAAGTTTTTATAGAATGATGAAACATTAGTTATTCATGTAAAACCCTTTCACGAAAGTGAAAATTAATTTAAAACTGTAAAAGCAAAACCAATAAAATAACAAATTCAATGCCCATAACTTAATCTGATGAAATTATATGCGTATAATGTTAAAAATGCGGCAGAAATGAAAAGGAATTATTTAAAAATTAAGCTATATGAAGGAAACAGTAACTTGCAATGAAACAAATTTTTTCTGAAATTTTATGAATTGTAATTACCCCGCATATATACATACAAGATCTATGGATGGGATGAAAAATGAAAAAAAAATTTAAATAAAAAAATATGGTCCTAAAAAAATTCGAAATTTTTTTTAAGTCGGAAGAAAAGAACTTCGTTTTTTAGAATTTTTTTCTCATAATTTGAGAAATAATTTCCATGTAAATGTCATTCAAAGTCGAGTATGTCCGGAAAATTAAATTCATGAAAAGAAACTTGAAAATTTTTATTGAATCAATAAATTAATTTTCATTAAACAAAAAGATTTCAAAACTGGATAATTGGAAGTTCGTTACAGGAGAAACTTATGCATCTATACAAAAAAGCAAAAATAAATTTAACAAATTTCTTTCATAGATGTTTTTGAAAAGCTCGTCTAGAGTTTAACGACCTTAAATTAAGTCCATTTAAAAAAAAAAAAAAAACTGATAAAACTTCAGAACAAAATGGCGCACGGCGACATAGACAAGTATTTTCCCCCGCGTCTTAAGATATAAATGAAAAACGTGCTTTTGTCGGCGCCATGTTTTCAAGTCACAGGAAACTGACTGCATCTTGTTCCTCAGCTGGTTATAGAGGACGTAAAATGTAACTACACGTCCCGTTTTTTATCAAAAATGAATGCCCGTCCTGTTTTACGCCTGACAATGCGTTGAAAAATGTATATGCTGTGGCATCGACGAATCTGATGCCTTTGGAGTGGCGAGATGTCTCTGTCGAAAAGTTTGCATATTTATATAGTAAAGAATATTAAAAACGCCTTCTTATACTACTGTCCCCTTGGCTTTTCAGATATATTCGATCTACATAATAAATTGGTTGCGAAATAGTCGTATATCAAGCACATCGTCCGTGAGATAGTATTGCCTAATAGAACCGTTGAGGTGTTGTAACAAGTGTCGAAGGAATGAAAAGTTGTAGTGCCACACAGTAGCGAAAAAATCTATTTTTTATGAATAAAAAGATAAAACACAAGAAAATGTAATACATTCGAGCCCCGTTATAACGAACTTCAAGGGACCAAAGGTTTTGTTCGCTTTATCCGGTGGTTCCCTATATTCGAATCGTTAAGAAAAATGTTAGAGTTCACAAAATGTATAACTCATTAGTTGCAAAGTGTATGCAATAATGATGCATTAAAAATGATAAAATATATTAAAAGTGATCATTAACGAATTAAATCGACTAAAATCGATTACATTAAACTGACACAATGCTAATTAAATTACGTACAATAGAAAAATGGCGGGACTAAAATTTTCGCTCGTTATATCCGTGAGTTCGTTATATACCGGGTTCGCTATATAGGAGTTCGACTGTACAGTATTTCCTATAAATACCATATGTAGGGATATGAGTAAATTATATTTATTTTATTAATGTTAAACAAATTTTCATCTACCATTTCGGAATTTTGGCTTATGTAGCAAGTAATTATAGAAAACATTAATTTGCTGTATGTCTTATTTAGTTTATGCACCGTAAAGAATGACCAATTTCCTTAAACCCTTATCTGTCTCAAAGCTGTCTAAGGTATGCTGGCAAAAATAGAAGGTACAATTACGAGTACATATCGGTAAACATTCTAAAGTTTATTTGTTCCTTAACATTAGCATACAACTTTAAAAACCGCAGAAACTTTAATGAAACAAGGGGCTTTAAACTTCGTTCCCTTAGTTTCAATATTTTTCTTTATATACAATGCAATAATAATTAATATTCTTTTTCACTATACTGAAGACACTCAGAATTCACAAATAAGCATTTTGTGGAAAAAAAGGACCTGCTTTTTCAAAATATTCTTCAAAAATGCTAGTATTTTCAAAATGACCAATGCTCATTAATTTTCACCAGATTTTTTTCAAAATTTCTCAGGTTGTTAATTGAAGTATTTGTTACAAAAATGTGTATAATTCTTTGAATCCACAAATATTTTTCAAATTTATAGACCTTGAAATAAAGTAAAGACATGCGAAAACGATAAAAATAACAGGTAGATTTTAAAAAATTTACATTCATAACTTTAGATTCATACACAAAATAAACCAATGCAGGATTATACTTATATATATAATGATAAACTTATGTTAAAAAATTAAGGTTTTTAAATGGTAGGGAATGTGCATGGAACATTTTGAAAAATGCTAGCATTTTTTTAAAAATATTTGAAAAACAGGCATTATTCTGCCAAAAAAATCCTGCTTTTGAATTCTAAGGGTGTTTAATGTAGTAAAAAAGTATATTAGTGATTACCATACTGTATACAGTGCTAAAAAAAAAAATTAAAGATTTCGAGGTTGAATATCCTTTGTCCCCTTAACAGATTTACTTGTTTTACGTACTCTGTTTGTTTGTTGCTGTTGTTGTTGTTTCTAATAACCCCCTGGCCGGAGGTATTGCATATCAAGTCCATAGAGGTTAGCGGGATGGGGAGTGCGATTCCAGTTTATAATGGCACCACGAGGTTCGGATTCCGATTCAGCCAGCTGCCATCTCAATTTTGACTGAGCACCACAGCTGCGACATCTGGGGATCGTACCCTCCCCCATTCTCTCTGACCTCATAAAGGATCTTTCCGGTCTACGAATTTAACGTGCCCATATCTGGCCAAGACATAAAGGTTAATTTCTCTTGTCGGGATTCGGTTCGAGCACTCAGCACCGAAAGAAGACGCGCTACCTCTAGGCTACCTCGGACCTCTCTGCTTCTTTTGAAGTGTGAGTTCTATACACCTACTCAGAACTCTCAACACTAAACATCCCCATGTAAATTCGATGTTTTCACACTGCGAAGACTTCTAGAAATTAATCTCTAAAAATAACTAAGTCTTCATGTTGGTCCTGTTTTACGTTAAATCCTGAATTGAGTGATTTATCTTATTAAAATTCGTGGTTTTATAATTCTGTTGGCGATCAAGTATTCTTGAACTCAGACAGAAACTTCGAAGGCAGACTTTTCATTTTCTTAATTGCGCGTGATATATTTTGTTCGATTTTCGTGTTTTCCCTCGACCATTCTCGACGACTCTCCGGAAGATGACCAAAATTAGTTGCCAGGTTTGAAATGCACCTGCTGAATTGCCAGATGATTGAATAACATTTTTTCATCCGGGATTGATATTAAAACAATACTATACAACATGTAATCTGTAGGGTAAAAGTATAAAGCAGGTGATATTTCGACCATCTGTATAATTACTGAAATTCTATCTTTCTTCTATACTTATATTATATTTCTTCTATACTTCTATATTACAAGGTGCGGCCATTAATTTCCAGGACTGCTCTAATAACTCCAGAAAATATTACATGAAATACATACCAATTTAATATGTTTCGAAGTAACTCCCGTAATGTCCTTCTGTGCTCGGCTGTATAGGTTTCGGAAACAACTTTAAAAGTCTTCTTTCGGAATGCTCTTTAATGTGGATGTCACCGTTTTCTTGATGGCTTCGATATCCTCAATTCTTGTTTCCTTCAGCAAATCTTTCAGTTTTGGAGACAAGGAAAAGTCTGCCGGTGCTAAGATCGGAGAATATGAAGGCTGTTGCATCTCCACGACCTCATGCTGGGAAAATTTACAAGGGAATAAGATTTGAGGATGTGGAAGTCATCAAGTAAACGGTGACGTCCACATTAAAGAGCATTCCGAAAGAGGACTTTTAAAGTTGTTTCCGAAACCTATACAGCCGAGCACAGAAGTGCATTATGGCAGGTGGGAGTTACTTCGAAACATATTAAATGGGTATATATTTCATGTAATATTTTCTGGAGTTATTAGATCAGTCCCGGAAATTAATGGCCACACCTTGTAGATGACGGAGAATTAAAGCTAATTTTTAATACTGTACCGAGATGCCTAATTTTGAGGTTTATTAAATATTTCAATCTATTCGTGTTTTTAATATTTTAGAATTAAGAATTAACCGATCTGTATTGTTTTAAAAGGTAAGGATCACCAAAATAGTATTGTGGAAACCTTTTTTTTTTGTTGATTTGCCATCAATGAAAATAGTAGGATTTTTTTTCTCGGCATAGAATAATTTAGAACAACTTAATCAAATTACGGCCATATCTTATAATGATCAACCTCACTATCTTCTACGGAGTGAACTTGGGTTCGAATCCCAGAGGAGGAGTGGATATTCTTGAGCTGTTCCCTTATAGGTAGTGATATTGGTTCTTCTACACGATGCTACCCTAATAATGAAACCTGCAAATTCACGGTGTAGAAACAGCGAATATTAAAAATCAAAATGCCTGCCACGTTAGTAAAAAATTATTGAATTAATTTCGTAAATGTGAAAAATTATCGATTTAAAAATAAAATAGATCTGACGAAAACAAAGGCTTCCTTTTTCTGCCAAATATTTCAGTAATGAAATTGGTTTGGTTTGGAGCGCTATGGTCAACTTTTCCTACACTGGGGCTAGTTAGACCGGGACCTACTGCTGAAAGCCGATTCCGAACGGCTACAAAACGTCCAGTAATGGAATTGGAAATCAACAAGCTATCTTTCGTTTAGACTTGCTTACATTATATCAAATATCATTAAAAGCATCAATAATTCTGTAACCCCTGGACTAATTCTAATGGAACTTGTTTTTCATTGTATGTACGTTCAGGAAAATCTTAATCATACAAATAATGTATTGTCTTCACATTTGCTGGCATGACAGCTCGTTGTGGGTCTTAACCTTCTGCAGAAGTCTCCTACATTGCACTCGTCGTGAAGCCTTGGCCCTCCAGATCTTTACTGTTGATGTCTTACAAACTTACTACTTACGGCCCAGTGATCTGAACGTCTCTAGTTCGATGCTCGTCGCTGCAAATCCACCGCCGTGTTCATTAATGGTGGCCGGGGCACGTAAAATAGGGCGTGGCTACAATGTCCTCCAAGTTCTCAAATTTACCTCTGGAGGTGCGGGGTCAAGTGTTCCGGTCTCGTCACTTGATTCGGTTCAAAATTACGGGACCAATGTTCTTCAAGTCAGGTCAAGTAAGACTTCAGCCCTAGTGCTACCTCGCATTAAAGTGAAGCTGCTTACTTACATTTCGCCAAGAACCTAGGATTTGAGGACCTAGGTCCTTTGGACTTGGTGTAGGCTTTCGTACACCAAGGGGATTGGAAACAACAACTGTTGATGTCAAAACCCAGTCCAACGAAGGGATGGTCATCCCTTTGACCTTTTGGGTCATTGGAGTAGTAGTGTATGTATACATATATTTTTTTGTTATTTTAGACTTACCCTAATCTGAAAAAAATTGTTCCAATTTTTTTCAGATGACCTGTCTATTTCATTATGTTTGCCCTTAAGAAATTGATAATAACTGGTTCCTTATATGGCTAATAAATTTTATGATTGAACCTTTTGTTCTCCAAATTCCCTCAATCTGTACATCCTCCAAAATACATCTCAAGATCTTTCTCTGAAAGGCCTCCAGAATTTCATAAAGTATTATAGCACGTCGATTTTGCCATATTCAACAACATTACAGAGCATTTTAGCACTATGACGATGAATTGTAATTTAAAGTAGCAAAAAGTTGTGAGAATTGCTAGATGCACCTCACACTGAGGGGAAATAACACGTGAGTTAGGCAGCCTAAAAACAAAGAGTAAATAACACTGTCATTCTCTGAGTGGGTAGGTCGCTGTTTTCGTTACGTTTAACATCTATGCCAGCCGTATTCAACCCACTTTTTCACTCGGGCCATATGCATATGTTTGCTACATTACACGGGCCGCAACATAATACACTATTCCTCATAATATAATGCAATCGAACCCCGGTATATAACGAACTCATGGATATAACGAACGAAAATTTTGGTCCCGTCGTTTTCCTATTATACGCAATTTAACTAGTATTGTGTCAGTTTAATGTAATCGATTTTAGTCGATTTAATTCATTATCATTTTTAATAGATTTTATCATTTTTTAATACATCATTATTGAATAAACATTGCAACTAATGAGTTATACGTTTTTTAAACTCTAGCATTTTTCTTAACGATTCGGATATAGCGAAACACCGGATAAAGCGAATAAAACCTTTGGACCCTTGAAGTTCGTTATAACGGGGTTCGACTGTAATGTAAAAAGTAAAACTCAAAACCTAAATGTATCCAAGCGTTTATTTTAAAATGAGGATTTGTAATATTGAGACACACTTTCGACAATTTTAAGGGGACTCACGACCCTTAAGTCGAGGAAATAAGGAATATTTTCATACTTTTTGACTCTTATTTAACTATTTCAATTTATTCCCAATTTTTCCAAATTTTGTGTATGTGATAAATTGATATATTTATTTTAATAAAAAAATGTTCAACTCTCAAAATAACTTTAAATAATTTTTTTTAATGTTTTGGATATACCTCGTTTTTTTAAGTATTTCTATTGTATACTGGCTTGCGCGCAGAACTATAAAATTAATTTTACACTTAAATGTATAATTCCTGCTTTATATTTAAACCAAATAATTCAAAATACAATTGAACCTAAACATTCAACATTAAAATATTTTTAAAATTTTTTTTTAAAACTGCTCAATATATACTTAAAATTTCCTTAAATTTTTGCATTAATTTACCCCTGAAAAAATAACAAAATGTGCAGTGATTGCAATAACTCTAGTTCAGACGCAATAAAATAACATGATTATGCAGTGATAAAAATTTCGTGGAATTAATTTTCATAGTTTTTGAGATATATTTCATAGTTTTTAGTTGCGGAATGACGAAAAATTACATTTTGAGAAAATTGAGTTTAAAATTTTTCTTACCATAAACTTGATGAGTAATTAAATATTCAGAATATCAATATCTCCGGAACTAAGCGGAATATTTTCATGCGGTTTGTTTTATTTTGTTCAGAAATAATTAGGCTTTAAAATATATTTTTTTCAAAAAATTGAATGTTTTAAAGATTTAATGGTAGTGAGTCCCATTAAACATATCAGCTTTATACTTTCACCATGCTGCTCAATACGTCATCGAAGTAATAAATCAGTAGGCTGATTTCTGTATACGTTCTTCGCATATTTCATTTTAGAATACTACGATTCACAAAGATACGTTGATCCGGACAGCGTGATCAGTAGGTTTCAAATTTTTGGACAGTTTTGCATTTTTGAGTCTCAAATTTCCAAAATTATGTTTAAATTCACTTGCCTGATGAGTGAGTGTTTCAGGCCGCACATTAAAGCTTGGTGGGCCGCAGTTTGAGTACCCCTGGTCTATGCAGATACTGGTTGGGACTTAGTTTTTCCTGTAAACCACTTCTTTTTTCAAAAAAAATTCCATGTTTAGTCACATATGGCAAAGTCCCAAATAATCTGAATCGTGAGAATAGTTTCTACCGAATTCATTATGTCCGAAAGAATCTGAGACAGATCTACTTAAAAAAAAAAAATAGATTGCATTTTTTTTTGTCTACTACAGAGCTTTTACTTCTACTGCTTTCTCCAGGCAATCAAAAGCGAGAGAAAGAGGAGGTGGGGAGAAACTACCACTATACCTTTGAGTACTGCTGAGGAAAGAAAGATTTTTAATGTCTTATCTGCGAATTTGAGCCATGAAAATTCGATACATAATTTACGGACCTCCTTCCCGCCTAAATAATTCATATAAAAGCGCGAGATGAAAAGAAATGTTAACTGCTCGCTCCTTATTAGCAATTTTTATGGCCAAGCGACACACGGGCTAGTGATTGGAATTTCTATTGCCTTATTAAGTGAGCCGAGCATCGTTATGGAAACTTCTCGGCAGGCGTGTGTTAGTATGTAATAAGTAACAACGCCGTAATGAGGGCCAGTGGAAAGCTTTTAATTGGGGTACTAATCTATGCAGAGAGGCCTTTCACATAACGGAGTTGGGGTGAGGGGGCCTAATTTTTCCCTCCGATATGTACTTACAAAATACGAAAGTTTTACGCATGGTATTCCAAATAAAACGTGAGAAATGATGGACATATGTTGCCGTCAGGGACCAATTAATTCTTTGTCTGATATTCAACAGAGTGTAAATCCAATGCCACGCCAGAAAAAACAAAGAAAACTAATTAATTCGTGTAAAATGATTTCTACTCGCCCAGGCTTGTATTACGTAACTAAAGAATCAATACAATTGATTCAATTATGTTAAGAATATACAAGAAAAGCTCTAACTTAAATATTGTGACTAAAAAAAGACATTGGGGATTACGATATGTATGAAGAATGGTCAATAAGTTGCTTCCCAGTTAAAAAGGTAAAATAATCAACTAAGGAAGATTCTGAGGTCTTCACTAATCCACCTGTTGGGTCATCCGCATTTCATGCTGATTACGAAGAACTGACAAGCCCATTACGGTATTGGACCATAATGATGGTTTACTTTAAGGCATTTATGAGAAATATTTCAATAAATTTTTGTTGTTCATAATTTGAGTATCAGAATTAATTTGTCCCTGTTAAAGCAGACAAGTTAATCTCAAAATCAAGATTGTATTTTATGATAACTTTTTTGGCTGTTGTGCCATTTCAACATAGTACATTAAAAATTTACTTCCTCTTTGTTCGGCATAGTACGGAGTTAACAATTTTTTTATTGAAAATAAATTTTTTTCTTTTAAAAAAGATTTCTCTGTGAGCAGACAGAGAAATCTTTTGAAGTGAAGACCTAAGTATCTTCCTTAGGCGATTATATTACTTTTTGACTGGGAAGCAACTTACTGACCAATCTTCATACTATCCTGATCGCCTCGATGTCTTTTTTTAGTCACAATATTTAAGTTATAGAGCTTTTCTTTTATATCCTTAACCTAATTGAATCAATTGCATTTTTTCTTTAGTTATGTAATGTATGGCTGCGAAGAAATGAAGCTAACCTGCAAACTTTTGATTAAACTTCATAATGGGCATTTTAAAACTCTATTTAAAGTACCAATGGCTCGGTCATCCCGCTAACCTGATTTTAGATGACATTTTCTTTATCCTGATTTTGTTTATCTCAGCGGTTCCGTATTCTTATAAATAAAAGCTATTTTCAGTTACATTTTCTGTACTGAACTGCAGTTGAATCAGTCGGAAGTTTTACAATTATATAAAGGTACAAGCTGAATACCCGTACTTCGCTACGGAATACATTCAAATTAAATACAACGATCAATGTATGCAATTCGTGATAAAAAAAAGAATATATTTATAAAAAAATCGTAACGGATATTTTTATAGACAAAATAATGTAGAAGAAAATATTCAAATTAAATCTAATAGAACATAAAGAATATAGTACAATTAATGTAGTACAGTTTGAGGAACATATCTTTTACTGTATTTTAATATTTTTTTGGATAATATCCAATCGTCTGCCACATTAGCAAGAAATTTTTTTTTTGTCTATTTCGTTGTTATACACGTGACGATAAATTAATTTCAAGTACCAGAAATGAAATCATGTGATCACCATTTAATAAATTCAATTTTAAAAATTAATATTTAAAAATTCACAAAAAATCAAAAAATGGAGATAAAGATTTGAAAAAGATTTCATTTTAAAGGAATTTTTATGATCTTTCTTGTGATATAAATGTTATAACTCTCAGATTATTATTTTAAATGCAAACTTGAAAAAGTCACAAAAACCGATTAAAAATTTAATTTTAAAAAAATCTAAGAATAATTTTTCAAAAATCTTTCTTAGTGCACCCCTACACTATAAGAAGAATCGCCATGCAAAATTTCAGTCCTTAAGGTCCAGCGGTTTGGTCTGTACGATGTCTGTCTGTCAGTCAGTCAGTCAGTCAGTTACGGATGTGTTTTATATATATTTATAGACTAGCTAAAAACCCGCACTTCGCTATGGAGTACATTCAAATTAAATACAATGGTAAATCTGTGCAATTAATGCCAAAAAAATAAATGTATATATATATATATTTATAATAAATTCGACGATCAATATATACAATTGATGTAGAAAAAAAAAAATATATATATATATATATATATATATATATATATATAAAAATCGTAAGATATTTTTATAGACAAAATAATGTCCAATCGTCTGCGGCATTAGCAAGAAAAAATATTTTTTTGTCTATTTAGTTCTTATGCACGTGACGATATATTTATTTAAAGTACCAGAAAAAGAAATCACGTGATCAGCATTTAATAAATTAAATTCTAAAAATTAATCTTTAAAAATTCACCAAAAATCAGAAAATAGAGGTAAAGATTCGAAAAAGATTTCATTTTAAAGGAATTTTTATGATCTTCCTCGTGATATAAATTTTATAACCCTCAAATTATTATTTTAAATGCAAACTTAAAAAAAGTTACTAAAACAGATTAAAAATTTAATTTAAAAAAATCTAAGAAGAATTTTTCAAAAATCTCTCTTAGTGCACCCCAGTACCATAAGAAGAATCACCATGCAAAATTTCAGCTCTTTAGGTCCAGCGGTTTGGTCTGTGCGTTGTATGTCAGTCAGTGAATGACTCAGTTACGGATGTGTTTTATATATATTTATAGATTAATTATTTCTGGATTCTTTCTCCTAAGATAACAGCTAGTTCATTAATAAACAATATTCACATGAAAGACAGTTATTTTTCATCACCTATCTCTAAACCCCAGAGATTTTTGCTAATTACATCGGTAACTTATTGGCCATGCTTAAAACATTTTTGGTAGTACAGAAGTGAAGTTCTACTCCAGTAGGCTATATATATATCATAAAATTATGCAAAAAGCTGGTAGAACCGAAGAAACACCCCTCCGGGTGTTTCTTCTGATATGAATTGTTGACATAAATAACAGAGAAAAAAAATAGAATTTATTCTGTCGCCACTATTGCATAACTTCCGTTTCACGTGTAATGCGGGTTTCTAAAAGGCAATTAACAAGCGCATTATCTCTCCTCAAGCAATATTTGGTGAGGATACTTGAATTCACATTGCCTGAAATGAGGATATATATCAGTAACAAATCCATTCGAGGCTATTTGTAGGCTCATTCACTACGACCACCTGTACAGGTTGGCGTCTCGTTGCCACTAAGTGATGACCTCACTGTCAAGTCGTTAGAGGTTCTTCACTGATAGGAGAATCTCGCAGGTGGTGGATTGCCTCGGAGACGTTGGTTGAAGAAAAATATTTTCCTAACACATCATAAATTTCACGAATTAAAATTGAGTCCAAAAGGGCAACTTGATAATGAACATGCTGTTATTTTCCCCCTTAAAACCAATTTACTATCTCATACTATTAATAGTTTTAGCACTGGGACAAGAATTTGAATTTCTTTTTCTGGTAAGCCTAAAGAAGGATATTTTGCATCTTCAAATTTTGAATTAGCGGTAACAGACGTTCCACTTATCCCTTGATAAATACTGTTTTCCTTTTCAAAAAAGGACGGATAATAAACTAGTCAAAAGTTTTCAAAGGACACATACCATATTGTTTCAGGTTGTGCTCACCAAAGTAGACTTGAAAAGTGTACAAAAAGCACCTATCAAAAGATTCAGTTCAAAAGAGTCATTCTTCATATATATAATGTAAATATGCATACAGTGGAATGTCGATCGATCGTTTTTCAAGAGACCTATTGCACAGAACGATAAATGTGGGAAAAATGGTAGATGCGGGACCATAACAAAGGAATATTATCTTCGGGACTGGATAAAGTGAACGACACATACGGGAAAACGATGATTCAGGTAACGATCGATCGAGGTTCCTCTGTATATGTATATTCTGTGATTCTACTATGTTTATAAGTTTCATTATATTTACGCGTCATTTATACTTCATGTTAGATGACCAGTTATTATATCCCGGAAAACGCTCTGGAAACGGACTATTTCGTTATTTTGTACGCATTGATCAAAGTATTTCGTCACAAACGCATCCCCCCCCCCAAAAAAAAAAAAAAAAAAAAGAATCAGGCATGAAATATCTCTGTCTCCAATTCGGACTTCGGATTCGCTCAACATCTGCGCGAGTTTCTGTACACACGCGTGTCCTTTGAAAGTGATTATCCGCGCGCCAAAGCATCCCAGGAATGCAGTTCGATAATGAGGATTCATCTCTCCACTTTTAAAGGTCCGCATAATCACCTGCACCGAGTGTCCCGCATGACAAACTGTTGTCACCCCCGAGGAGCTGCCAACGGAATCTAAATGGCGCATTAGTGCCCTCTGATTAGATTGCTTTGGACTGATCTATCGCCCAGATACGCTATGCAGATATAATGCGTACGGTTTTTAAGCGCCGTCCAATCGCATGTGGCGGCTAATGAGATGATGCCTCTCGATTAGCGGCCACATTTAGACACTCTAACTGTATTTATCTATGTAATAATTTTTCAATTTTGTGAATTTTTTAAGGCCTCGATGAATTGCGACACTTTATTTAGAAAAATGTATCTCCCTTTATGTTTAAATTTTGGGAGATTACGAGTTGCGCGATTTCAATTAGCGAGACTCGTAAGTATGGACTCGATTCCTGTAGTCCATATCTGAAGTCCCGTCAGATGCTATTTGGAGGCCCCCCTTACGAACATTTATAAAAATAAGAACTATCCATGGGCTATACATACTAATAGAAGTACTAGGTGTATGCACCAAGGGGGTTTTGGGGGCCCCTAGCATCAGGGGGCCCTGGGCAAAGTCCCGATTTGCCCATGCGATAAAAAGGCCCTGCTCCTCAGGCCAAGGAGCATTAGGTTTGATTGGCACAGTTAACAAATCTCAAAAGATGAGATGAATCAGAAAACGCATTATCATGACTATTCGACAAATCACTAACTCCCCGTGGTATTTTCGTAAAGTTGACATTTATAGGACGATAAATCTCCCCACTATTCAAAATCATCTTCAAAATCTTGCTATTGACTTCCATAAAGATTTACCAAATGATCTTATTAAAAACTTGCCGATTGCGACCCTGCTGACCCAGCTAACAAGAAACGGTCCTGTGCCATTCTTGCTCGTAACTTTTAATTGTTTGTCTTGTTCCTTGTTCGCTCAGTCTCTTTTCCCCCCATGTTTTACCTTTACTTGTACTATCGAAGCTTTTTGTTTTCTCCACTTTCTATTTTCCTTCCTACTTTCGTTTTTTTACTGATCACTGAAGTTTTATGCATTGCTATATCATCCTACTGTGGAGGGCCCGGCCCATGTACTTTAGTTACCACTACTCTTCCTGAAGCTCCTGAAAACCCATTAAAACTTTTCTTTACCACATTTGTAAATTTTAACGATTACTGTTCAGGGTTCCGCGGAATTATTTGAAGGCAATGCATCGTTACATAGACCATGATTTTCGATATCGTTTTTTAAGCCATACCAAAGATATCCGCCATTCTGTTGACTATAGTTCCTACTAGACGCTCACCATTAAACATGACTTTAACTGTAACTCACTTGGCTTGGACATTTCTAGTCAAGAAACTGCACAACGTCTGCTTTCCCAGGACTACCAATGCTCGAAACGAACAGCTTATGTCCTACTCTCTCACTATATCTGATAAGAACTTCAAAAACAATTTTTCTTATTCACAAAAAAAAAGAACTCTGAACTACGTCATGCTAGCTTCATATTACAGTCGCTTCCTTCGTAAATGTAAGAGTTAAAATTGAAAATATATGAAAGATCGTAACAAAATATTTCCAATCTATTTTGAAAATCCTCATTAGTAATTGCAATTTCTGCCTAAATATGTCCTACTTTGGTAGTATGTTTTGAGATCAGATATAATACTATAATTTCTGTTTAAATGAGGTAGAATTAGTATGTCGATTAAAACAAAATCTAATTACTATATTGTAGCCCCGAACGTACTTTTTTCTTACTGTATTACTAACTGTACATACATGGGACGTAATGTATCATTTTAAGTTATTGTACGCCGGATGATGCCCTAAAGGCTAGAACCAGAGTCTACGGGTTCGAATACAGAGGTGCAGGCGTGTTTGAAGCCTTTCGGAATCTGTTTTAAGAAGTAGGTCCCTTTCAGTTTAGTCCACGTATTTCAAAAGGTGGCAGTACCACTCCGAGTAGACTATTTTAAATTAAAATATCACTCAGGATCAGACATCATTTTACAGAAGAATTTGCCAGTTTATCATATAAAAACTCAGAAAGCTGTTTTAAAGAAAATCTACTGAATTGCCACTATTGAATTTAGCTTCATGCACAAAGAAGCTTTATAGTGTATGAAATATAAAACTCTTTTTCTAATCATATCTAAAATATATTAATGAAATCTTAAGCCTTGTAGTTACGATCGTACTCAAATCTTGGTATTTGTTACCCTAACTCTAATTTTGTACGTCTCGAACAAGGTGACGTAAAATATGCCCTGTTAATCTACACTGCTGGCCACTGTAAATGCAACACCCTGAAGGAAACATGCAAATAACATGAAATTTACAACATGCATTAGCGGAGGTGAGATATGCAAATGATTAGAATTTCAGCGCAGACGCACGTCACGCTCGCCTGTGGCGCCACTTCAAAGCGCTATTTAAGACTTGGAGATTTCGACGATTTCAAGTTCGGCAATTGTGTTTTTCTTGTGGTTTTTTCAAAAAAACGATCAATTATGCCTCGTCGAAAACAGCGATCATCTTTTGATCAAGTATCCGAGTTCGACAGAGGAAGGATGGTGGATTATCTTTCAGGGAAATCGGTAGTCGTGTTGGACGAAACCAAACAACTGTAATGCGGATATGTGATCGTTGGATGCAGGAGAGTACGACGGACCGGCGTGTTCGATCGCATCCACCTCAGCGAACCACTTCACGTGATGACAGGCAAATTGTGCGCATGGCAGTGACGGATCGCTCTGTCACATCACGAACCATAGCACAGCACATGCAGTCTGTAACGCATCATCCAGTGTCTGCGCGTACCATTCGACACCGTTTACAGCAGAGTGGTCTGTCCGCAAGACGTCCATTGCTTTGTCTACCCTTGACGCAGAACCACAGACGTCTCCACCGCCAATGGTGCGATGACAGAAGGATGTGGACGGCAGAATGGAATGAAATTGCCTTTACTGACGAGTCACGCTTCTGTCTGCAACACCACGATGGTCGCATTCGAGTCTGGAGACACCGTGAAGAGAGGATGTTGAACAGCTGCGTTATGCACCCCCACACTGATCCTGCACCGGGTATTATGGTATGCGGCGGTATTGGATATCACTCTCGCACACCTCTAGTACGCATTGCCGGTACTTTAAACAGCCAGCGCTACATCTTCGAGGTGTTGGAGCCAGTTGTCCTTCCTTACCTTCAAGGCTTGCCCACAGCCATATTTCAACAGGATAATGCGCGACCACACGTGGCACGCATTGTCCAACGGTTCTTCGTCAATCGCCAGATTGAATTGCTTCCCTGGCCGCCTCGCTCTCCGGATCTTTCGCCGATAGAAAACATGTGGTCCATGGTTGCTCTACGATTGACCCAGATTCCATCCCCAGCTGCCACAGAAGATCAATTTTGGAAACGTGTGGAAGCTGTTTGGTCTGCTGTACCCCAAGAACTCATCCAAAGTCTCTTTGAATGGATGCCGAGGCGTGTGGCAGCGGTGATCTCCAACAATGGCGGCTTCTCTGGCTACTGATTTTAGCAGGAACCACACTTCACAGAAGTCTATAAATTTAATCATTTGATACTTGGTCAACATGTTATCTACAAAATAAATTTTGTTGTGATATCTCTTGTCTTTCTTGGTGTTGAAATTTGGGTGGCCAGCAGTGCACTTAAAGTGTTTAGGAAAACGATCACGACTGACCAATTACTCAGCCAGAGATTATCAACTGAGAAATCGTCAGTCATTTCCATCATATATCCTCGATCAACTGTACCTTTTCTTACAATCCAGGTATAATATTGTATAGAAAATTTAGGTATAAATTTGTCGTTTAATTTTAATAATTCCTTTCGGTATAATAATTTATTTTCCTACAGATTTCATAAGTAACTATTTATTGTTTTTTTTTTTTGATAGGGTGCTTAGAATTCTCTCTGTAACGGTTTGAATACTTCTCTGACATTTAGGGAACATTTAAAACTATTCCAACTTGGCAAATTCTAAAATAGACTTTAAATTTTTGACTAAATACCTGGAGTTTTTGCGGAATTGTTTTTGGTCTGTGGTTCATTTGAAACGCAACATTCAAGAGAGCCATAGAGTTCAAAATATGTTCATGAGTGTTGTTGGAACATGCTATTGGTAAAATGAATGGGTAATACCCATATTTGTTCCGTTAGAGGAACTCGAACGACTATCAAGATGGCATGCTACCACCTTTTAGTGGAAAATTGTCAAAATAACAGAAAAGAAAGCGTTGTAAGAAATTTTTCGCTTAGACTTGCTTTGCGTCCTTTCAAAGGTTTGATTTTTTATGTATTCTATTTATGTAGTCTAAAAAGTACAATATGCTATATAAAAACTCATATGAAACATTCAAGAGAATGATCCTAAATTAGAAAGCTGAGTCAAGCCATGCCAGCTCAAACATCTTAATAAGAAGCTTTAAACAATTGAGGCGTTGACGTTGAAAAGAAGGTAAGTGTCTAGCTCCTGTTTGTTCCAAGGCTAATGGCGTTGAAAAGAAGGAAAGTGCCTAACTCCTGAAGGTAGACACTTACCTTCTTTTCAACGCCATTAGCCTTGGAACAAACCCTTGTATCAGTGAAAAAATACTTCTCGGAAATTTTGGCACTTACCCTATTTTCAACGTCAAAGCCTCTATTATAATATCCTTAAATGTAAAAATTAGGAATGAAATTTTCAATCACAAACACTTACGACTACGTCCAGATTCATTTTTAAATTTTTTTATTTTTAAAATTATACAAGAAAAAAAATTATGAAACATTTTAACAGACTTTTTACCATAAAATTTATTTTATTATTCTCCAGATCATAGATTCTCAAAAAGGAATAATGTAATTGCCTTCAATGCAGGATTCTTTAAATATTTTAAATATACATAAGTTGTTGCATT
The DNA here is from genome assembly GCA_907164885.2 of Dolomedes plantarius. Taxonomy (NCBI): domain Eukaryota; kingdom Metazoa; phylum Arthropoda; class Arachnida; order Araneae; family Dolomedidae; genus Dolomedes; species Dolomedes plantarius. The sequence continues at coordinate 29,642,874 of OU015502.1, forward strand.
TTAATACTAAAAAAATCTTCCTTAGTAATTCGCAAGGTAATTTTTTCCAGAAAATCATAATGATATGGAAATTTTTTACTGTAGCTGTACGTCAAACAATAACAAGAACTACTGCTATAGTAGAGTTCTGACTAAGATCTTAAAAGGACGAAAGTTTGAAAGACTGAAGATCTTACATCGAGGACGAAAGGTTCACGTGGGAACGTGCAATGGAAAATAAAGAAAAATCTATATTTAGGGTAAAATAGCTTTCAAACCTACATGGACATGTTTTAATAGTAACTTTTCAGCATTTTCTCCCTGTGCGTTGCATAAAAAACCTCGTATTTCTCACTCTATAAAAGCTGTCAACAAAATATTCTGACAGTGTCTAAAATGATTTTAAAACTCATTTTAATTAAGTCCCAATAAATAATGCATTATAATTATCATCACTAGTGAGTGAAGTAGCATATATTAGATCATTGGATGGTCTCACATATGAACTTTCAGCAAGTGCATCGACTATAAAATCCTTTTTCCAAGAATCTCAGACGGATCAAGCACCCGGCGCATTGTTGCTACTCATATACGTCATTTTATGAAGTTCAGGCCATGCTGCGAGGCTACGGGAACAGACGGGACTTTAAACTTTCTCGAGGTAATTTTCAAGGAGAAAGTTTCACGCCAAACTTTCAGCTGAGCGGAATAATTGCATTAAAAATTGACAGCAAGAAATACTTTGTTGTTAGTTTGGAACGAAACGAGCAGCTCGGCTGAAGCCGGATGAGAAATTTAAAACACTTTATAATCTAAGTTTGAAGGACTTGAGTGAGAAAGAAAAGTAAAATTTTGAGTTTGGTGGATAATACATTCAATACAGTAATTTTCGAGAAAATAGCTGAACTATTTCCAGTTTATAGCGCATAAATATTTTTCTATTTCGGCATTTCCATGCAAAATCTTTCTTACTCGATCGCGTATTCTGACTGTTCAGGTATCGAGATTTACTCATATAAACATAATTTAATTTGCAAATGTTTTAAAATGAGGTAGTACCTATCAGACTTACAGATTACGTTATAAATATCACCAGTCTCCTGCTGGACCTAATCTCATTAAAATTCGTCCTTAGTAAAGCTCTTGAAAAATCTTCCAAAATGATTTACAAGGGATTTTTTTCCGGAAAATCCTTGTCATATGGCAAAATTATGCCAAAAAATAAATCTATATATTTATAATAAATGCGATGATCAATGTATACAATTGATGTAAAATATATATCTATCTATATATATATATTTATAAAAAAAATGTAAGGGATATGCCTTTTTTTTGGATAATTTCCAATCGTCTGCTGCATTAGAAAGAGAAAAAGAATATCATTTTTGTCTATTTAGTTGTTCTGCACGTGACGATAAATTTATTGAAAGTACCAGAAAATGAAATCACGTGATCAGCATTTAATAAATTAAATTCTAAAAATTAATGTTTAAAAATTCACCAAAAATCAAGAAATGGAGGTAAAAATTCGAAAAAAATTTCATTTTGAAGGAATTTTTATGATCTTTCTCGTGATATAAATTTTATAACTCTCAATGTATTATTTTAAATGCAAACGTAAAAAAAGTTTAAAAAACAGCTTAAAAATGTAATTTAAAAAAATCTAAGAAGAATTTTTGAAAAATCTTTCTTAGTACACCCCTACACTATTAGAAGAATCGCCATGCAAAATTTCAGCCCTTTAGGTCCAGCGGTTTGGTCTGTGCGTTGTATGTCAGTCAGTCAGTCAGTCAGTGAATGAATGAGTCAGTTACGGAACTGTTTTTTATATATAGATTTGATTGTAGCTGTATGTCAAAACAACAATAACAACAACAATAACCACTGTTAAATTACCCATAATAGTTGTTCTAACTAAGATCTTAAAAGGATGAACGATTGAAAGACAGATTGTTCGGCATTTGCTCAAGAGATTATCTTCACGCCGATCAGATATTCTGACCATTCAGGTATCGGTATTTACTTGTTTCCTTGTCTCTGTTTTCAAGCAATATGTATGCTTCATGATGTGTTATCAAGGTAAATAATTCTATCAGATTTTACAACTTATAGAACTTCTTTCGTATTGACTTTTGCACTTGAGATCGTTATTCTAGCGAGATATTTAACAATGCACAGTTGAACCCAGTTATAGCGAACCCGGTATGTAACGAACTAAAATTTTGGTCCCGCCGTTTTCCTATTATACGTAATTTAATTAGTATTATGTCAGTTTAATGTAATGGATTTTAGTCGATTTAATTCATTAATGATAATTTTTAATAGATTTTATAATTTTTTTTCATACATCATTATTGAATACACATTACAACTAATAAATTATACATTTTGTGAACTCTAGCATTTTTCATAACGGTTCGGATATAGCGAACTACCGGATAAAACGAACAAAACCTTTGGTCCCTTGAAGTTCGTTATTACGGGAATCGACTGTACATAATAAAAAATACATAAAGCTGGGTACGTTTGTACTGTAATGTAATTAAAAATACATAAGGCTGAGTGTAAACGATAACAATCGATACTTATGAGCATGCATCGATTATGATCGTTTCTACCAGATTTTTAAGGCCAAAAAAATTCTTCCCGGCCGGCATTTGAAAACCTAGATTTTTTTGCCAATTAGATATTTTGATAGTTAAGTTATCCTAACGACTTTACGATAACATACATTACAAAAAGGATTCAATAATGTGATCAATCGGCCATGCATGTTTGCGAATATATATAATCAATTTGATCACGTCTACCAGATTTTGCAATTTATAATTTTTTTTCTGGTTGGCATTTGCAACATGAATATTTATGCCTGCATGATATTCAAAAAATTTAACAATCTCATGTTCTCGTCTTTATTTCTCTTGGGTTTAAAAATATTGTAAAATGTTTGTGTAATAAATTATAACGTATCAGTTGCATAAGCCAATAAATAGTATTAATGTGGTGTTTTTTTTGCGATGGATTTGAATACTCATGAAAAATCTTCTGAATAAATATTTGTACTAGATTTTAATGCTAATTTAACTATTCAACTGCATGGAATTCTCGATTCATCCATTCTAAGGGAAATTAACTTAGTAAAATGTGGTAAATTATGATCAACTCTTTACAGTGGCATCCATGTGACAGAAGCTGTCTATCTCATTCTGTTGCATATATCATATTTAGCACTAAAAGATTTTCAAGGTTAGAGGAGTAGAGAACCTCTAAGGTACACATTTTATTTAAGGTATCAAAAGTAGGCTCTTTTTGTATTTTAATATTCAATAATGCTAAAATTTCACTTTCATAAATTTACGTTCACAAATCTAAACCACTTAGACAGACGTTGTTTTATGCCATGCCAATGTATGCTTTAAATAACGTAATTTTAAAATAATATGCATTAATGCGGTCGTTATTTTTACAGAATATACAGCATTAATATATATATATATATATATATATACACAGTGGTTTCCGCTTATAAGAATCACGTTTGTTATTACTGTTTTTGATTCTTATAAGCGGTTGATTCTTATAGCCGAAATTTATGTTTTTGGACAGGCACACACACACCTATATATACATATATTAGAAAATTTACCATAAAATACTCTTTAATTTACGTTAATTATCTTTTATTAAAATAAATTTTTATAATTTTAAAAATACAACTTAATTTCTAGACCTATAAGTAGATACACATGATTATAGTAAGAGAAGAAAAAAATCCAATATTTGGTGCAACATACCTGCTTAACAGTTTAACATTTCAACTACAGGAAGGGTGCAAGAAAAAGTTTTCTATGGTAGCTTGACGTAATGAAGTTTTCAGGAGGCTGTTTATACCTCTTTCAATACCAATAGTCTCAGACCAAGATTCATGTTCTACCTTACGTTTCACGGTTTGATAACGTGCTGAATCTAATAATGTCACGTTTGACTAAGTGATAGTGGACACTTCGCCGAAGATTTATGTGTTTCAGGGTCCAGGAAGCTGCAACCAGGATGCGGGAGGTGGGAAAAAAAAGGGTCCCTGTCTTTGTTTGTCAGTGGAGAAAAGTGAAATTGGATCCGGATGGGTAAGATGCCCCAGGGTCAAGCTAATAGGACAGTGTTTAGCTAAAGCATTTATGGGGAAACTATAATATTATGTTATGTCTAACAAAGAAAATGATGCATTTTACGACTGTATTCCATCCCATCTTATCACACTTTCTTTTAAAAAAATAAAGAAAGAACTTCGTGCCTTTTGAGGGTTTAAGTGGCTTTTTTGGAAAAATGAAAGGAGAGCGAAGACTGTAAACTGATTCTTAAAACCGGTGGATTGATTCTTCAAAGCGAAAATTTTAACATGGAAATAATATATTTGTTTTTGTTTTTGCGATATTGATTCTTATAAACGGTTGATTCTTATAACCACTGATCACTATAAGCGGTGGTTACTGTATATGTATATATATATGTATGTGTGTGTGTGTGTGTGTGTGTGTGTGTAAATAATATAATATAAATGGTACTGAATTTCAGCTCTCTCTTTTACAAATATAGTGAGTTGTTGAATTTGTTAATTGCTACCCTGTATCATTGTCGTGACCTTGTGGTTAAGTAGTTCATTTTATCGTTTCCATGGACGAACTGCTCTTTTCATACATATATGAATAAACCAAATATATGTATATATATATATTTACATCATGTATGATTCAACATTTCCATTATCAATTGATCATTCTCAATTCTCAAACAGATCAATCATCAATCGAAAATCAGCGAGAGAGAGTGAAAAATCCAGCACAGAGACGGGAAGCACTTCCCATAGAGTTCTCTTTCCCCCATCAAATCATAGTTGTCTCTCCTGGGTTCTCTCTTTTCTTTCCTTTAAACTACTTCCACACACATCTGCACTGTACAGTATTCTGGGGAGAAACAAGTGATTTATGGGGAGCACTCTGCAGAGTCGCTCTGCAGCGATCCCCTCTTTGGGCAGTTTTTGAACAGATCATCAAAGGACCTTGGGGGCGGGGTCACGGTCCTGGAGCGTGACTAATTGACCCCAAAATGGTGTCAAGCGGGGTTGGCGGGTGCTTACTGCAGAATTGTCTGCAGGAATATGGAAGCGATATTATATTATCCCATTTTTCAGAAAACTCCAGAACATTCTAAAGGACTCCGTCACCGCGTGGGGAAGTTCCCGTGGATTCCGATCTCCCGGTGGTGACTGTAATTACCTTAAATTGAACACTCCGCTAACGAATGGTTTAACGACACGGTCAATCTTTTCTTAAATTGGTCACATATGTGGAGTCTTTCCCACTTAAAATTCGGCCCAGCACCACTACGTGTACGGGCTCCTCACAATCATAATGCTGGTTATACTACGTGTTCCTTCGAAAAGTGATATATAGTCTGTATAATTCAATGTCTAATCCGCATTCCTCTGTGAATCCGATTTTAAATTGCCTTGTTCAGTGGTTTCCAACTGACGGTACGCGAGAGCCTTTGAGGTGGTACGCAGAAAACTACTTAAGATAAGCACTACTGAACCTTACTGAAAAGCTCTAATAAGAAATAAGCATAAGCAACAGCAAGTTTCGCATTAAGTATCCTGATAAAGACATTTTAGAGTTGGGGAATTGTATTTGGCATTCTTAATAACAATTACGTACAAATGACCTTTTCGAGTTATATGAATTTATTTTCGGAAAAAAAACACCACATTATTTATATTTAAAGGCATTTTTGTAAAGTTATTCATATTAGTTGGTAACCGTCAAAACATAGCGGCTAGATAGTTAGTAAATGCACTAATACACAAATTATACTCAACACATCATTGCTAAATGTTGAAAATTATTATATTAAGAATAGAGAAATACGCTTTAAAATATTACTATTGAACGCAATAAAAAAAAAATAGGGTGACCCATCAGTACGAAATAAACAATTTCCGTCAAGTTTAATTCTATATCTCACAAACATAATTAAAAATAAAAATGGCAGAGAGAGAGAGATTCCTCGGAATAAACAAATTAACATGTTTAGGCGGCCTCGTGCTTAGTAAGTATCTAAAGCCAGATTTAAACATGTCACTGATCGTGCGTTAAAGCAATTTTTAATTGTAAATTATCGCTGATTAATAGAAATTGCTGTTACAAAATCTAAATCTGACACATCTATAGATTAAAATTTTTCGTTTAAGGCTGCTGTGTACTAAGAAAAAAATTGTATTTCCCTTTTCCTCTTCTTGCAGACTCTTGTGGTGGGAGGAGTCCAGTCGACAGTTCGAGAATTCCACCCCCCCCCTTAGGATTGACATTTTGAGGGATTGTAATGACTCTCTCTCTATACGGAGGTTAAGCGCTGCCCTCAAATTTTTTATTTAAAATAGATTTTTGTCAACTATTTACAGGTACATAAATGCTGATAATCAAATAAAATTGGTATTGCCAGATAGCCTGAACTTTCTGCAAAGCGCTACAGGATTCATTTTATAAATGTCGTCCACCGAAGGAATTTATGAGCGTTTAAAACACACCATACCAGATTTTTCCCCGAATAATTTAAATTTTAAAATATTAATTGCATTTTTTTTAAAACGAAAAAATGTACACAAATGTAAAATTTCTTTCTCTATGACGGAGTACAATTTTTATTTTTTTTTAAATCTTTGAATCCAAGTCGGTAATCCGTGGACAAATTTTCTCCATAGGTTAACATTGAGGTGAGCGAATCCAATGGGGTTAGTACATAGCAGCCTTAAGACCAAAATGAAGCAAATGGAAGCAGTAGTTTTCTTTCTCGGACTGCCCAAAGAATCGGCTTAGCAATTTAAATATATAGATGTGTATGGAATTTATTTACCCCTCCCCCTCAAAAAGTTGTAACATAACCTTTGGTACGCCATGACCCTGCAAAGTTCTCAAGTATACAAAGGTTGGGAATCACTGGCTTAGTACATGGACTTCATAAAATAATTTTAAGTGTTTGTCATTATATCTTTCGTAGCTAAACTTTGCGTTGATGAAACAGTTAACTTCACACTCATGAATAATATATCTGTTATCAATTTAACTAAAAAAACTTTCGTTTTGAATTTATAGCCATCGAACGCTTTTGAACATCCCGATCTCTTCTAGCCTTCGAGACACCAATAATCTATCCATTGCTTCTCCCCTCAAAACATAAAGCCACCTCTGAATTCTTTATTGTAGTTGTTCCAAAACCTTCTTTTCGACAAAAGCAGACGCTGCAGACTTGATAAGATGCGAACGTATAAAGTATTATGGAATACTTTACGTTCCATTCCGTGTAAGTTACTTTTATTCGAAAAGTGAGGGAAATTCGCCACCCTGGAATGATCTGGGTTCGGGGGGTTGCTCAAGAAGTTGTTCGCAAAATATGAAATACGGAATTGGTGTTGCCGGAGTGTATTTTAGCTCGAGGGGGCTGGGGGTGTTTCATTTCATTTCATCGTCTGCTGCTACCGCCGAAACGGGGTTGGCGAGTAATTGCATTTCGTCCGTGTTAGAAGAACGAAATAACGGGAGAAAAAAAATTATTAGAGACAAGCTGCATTTTAGGGACCTCAGAATAAATTGAAGTGAAGTATAACAGGAGATATCGTTTTCAGTAATAATACATAATTATTGTGAGGCGACGTAAACAAAACGGATAATACTAATTATAATCCAACCATATATATATATATATATATATATATATATATACACACACACACATACATACACAATGTAATGAGGTGTCAGTTAATAATTATCCGCTACTTTTTATCAACTATATAATTAGTAGCTTTAGATTTATATTGCTTGCATTCATGTAACTTTAAGAGTAATTTTAGTGTCATCAAGCTTAACAGTAATTACATAAATTTTATTCCCTCTTTAGAACCATCTCTATATTTATCTATTATCTTAAAATGTTTAATTAAATAGGCAACAAATTGAAGGATATAGCTTGTACTTGGGAATGAACTATATTCTTTTAACTCATTGCAGTAGTTAATATTACATTTTTTAGCTCATCATTGTTGTAATTATTATTGTTATCATTATTCTTTTTCTTTTCTTTTCTTTTTTTTTTTTTTTTAAGCGGAGGCACTTGTGTAGACATTTGCCTATAGTTCATCGCAGTTCGCTGGCCGTTTTATTATGGGGGCACCATATGCGCGGACCAGCATTACCTCCTATGAAGGGATATCACAAATGGAGATATTGTAGTGGCGCGACGCCGGAATTCGAACCAAGCACCCTAAGTACTGAAAGCCAAAGCGCTGTACCACAGGGCCACAACAAGTTTTCATTATTAAGTTTTCTTGACATCTTCAAATAGAACTCCTCTAATTTTAATACTGCATATTGTTTAATTATACTAATTTTAGATGTTGTATAGCCTTACTTAACGTGTATACCTATTAAAATTATTTTAGTATGCTTTTAGCTGAAGCACTGTTACTGTATCACAAGCGATTATATTCCACGGTTTATTAAGTTAAGGAATAGCATTGAACTGCAACCTTTGCATTGGGGATTGAAGAAATCATTAATGCTTCATTGTGCTATTTTTGAGTTTTCTTATAATTCCAGATTTCGAAGGATCGCGCAGCTCCAAGGAGTGATTGTCTTAAAAATCAAATATTCCAGAAATAGTTCTTTATTCTATTAATACTAATAATGAGACGTGTTTAAAAAAATCCAAATATGTTTTCACATATTTGGATTTTCTTCCTGTTTTCGATTGTCGGTTCAAATTCTTCTATTTCTTATTTTATAAGGAAGTGCTAGTTTTGCTCCACTATGGAATCGTTAGTATATTAAATTATATTCCGTTCCTGAGAATTTTAAATATGAAATTTAGTTAATTGCAGCAGTCGTATGTAGGTTGGTATGCAGAACAGTGGACTGGAAATCAGTGGATTTAAAAACAACTGAACAACTTTATTCAAACATCACTGAGTACACACATACAAGTTGAAAGCTAACCAGTTGTGTAAGAAATCGTTGCCAGATGTCAGCACAAAACTAGAAAGAATAAACTGAAGTACAGACAATCATGGCCGCTCCCTGCGTCCGATCTTGGTAAAATGTCAACTCTGCATGTTTATGCCGGGAAACGATGACGATTAAGTTGATTTATTTCACAGAGAAGAAACTCTAAATTGATATATCCTACGCACACGCATGTTGAAAAGGAATTAAACTTAGACAACTAACTCAATGCAAAAAATTTTGATAAAACTAAGCATAGTGATAGATTTTTTTTTAAGAATAGCGCCAAGATTATCAAGCATTGTTAAATGAAGAACTGTTTCTATTGAATGTCATATTCAGGATAAACTCACCTCAGCTCTTTGCAATTTTCCCCAAAACTCTGAGTCAACCTATCAAAGCAACATGCAAGAATCCCGACAATTTCAGTCAGCTTAGAAAAAAATCCCAGTTCTTTGAATCGAAGCACTTTAAGTCGATAAAACTTTAGGTATAATCGTAGGCGATAGATCAGCAATACTTTAACAAGCATCATACTAAGAGAACTTAAAAAGATGACCTAAAAAAGAGGGAATAAACATTCGAAATAAAGCAACTTTGGTAAATCTGAGGTTTAAAATTAAAGGAACTACAGATAGATGAAAAAATTAAATACAAATAATTAAATAATTTAATACAAATTTTTGTATTAAATTTAATTTTAATCCAAAAAATTAAATACAAATTACAAATAGATGAAAAATCTATTTTAGCTTCATGTTGATTCACTATTATGAATGAATTTAGAATATATCGTAGACGTACGTTTAAAGAAAATGATGCCTATTTTACTTAATATATTAAGATAAAAAAGGATTTTCATGGCAAAAGAAAAATTAAAATATTCACTTTAGACATCTGAGATTAATAATTTTAAACTAATAACTGTTTTTCAATATTCATTAATGCAAAGGAATACTAGTTCGTAAGTGTAAAACTATCAGGATAATTTCTTTTGTTAGCAGTTACCATAAATTAATGATTCGTTTAATCCTACATCACTTATGTGCTATTTCAATCTCTAGTTTTCTTTATTCTAAATCTGAATTATAATTTAATACCCCCCGATCAGGGAAAGAGGGGTATGAAATATGTCATTTAGCCGTACCAGTAATCACTAGCTAGCTAAACACAACACAAATTAGTGTGCTTATGAAATGATATACCATTAAATTTATATCTGTACAAAGCGGTCTAGTGGTTCCCGAATTATAGATGCTTTTACTGCTGTTGTTTTCATTAACTGCCATTTGGCAATTTTTTATTAGGTTTGCAGTAATCTTTGGTGAATGCTCGATAAAAAATTGTCATTTGTTGATCCTCCTAAAAACAAAACCAAAGTTGCCAGGTTCGGCAAGAAATCATTCTTGAAAATGATTTAAACATGAATAGCAGCTAATTAAAATTGAAACCATTTTTAATAATATTTTATTCTCTAAGTTGTGAACATTTCAAATTTCATTTCTTACATTTTAGGTTGAAAGAGAAACTTTTTGGTAATGGGAAAAAACCACTTTATCTTTTGAAAAATGGCGCCAGAGCTTTGTTATGTGTGTCTAAACCGAAGACAAAGAAAAGAAAATGTTCGAAAGATGACAAATTAACCAAAAATATCCTCTAAAACAATCTTTGTTTAGCGTAGAGAAGTTATAGCTCAAAAGAGCAATAACTTTGGTTTTTGAATTATGTATAGCATATTAAGGGAAAAATAAAATTATTTCAAACTGAACATTCCTTTTGGTTAAGTTTTATGGGTTTACACTTTATCCATATAAAAATTGTAACAATCCTTATATAGTTGAACAGATATCGACCTAATATTTTTAGGAGGTTGGCGTATTAAATTAATATAATCTTTACACGTTTTACAGCTGTACAAATTCTAACCAACCCGGTATATCTGAACAGATTATAATCGAATTATAAAAACTTTTGATTCTAGTTCTCTAAATCTTGAGGTAGACTGACAATTATTCAATGTTCAATTTGAAGATAAAGGTAAAATTTTTCGTAGAAAAGATGGTTTTTTGGGCGAAATCTCTGTTACAAAGCAATGGAGTCTAAATTGTTGATTAAAGTAGAGACAAGGCTATAAAGGACTGAAATCGAAATCTACAGGAGATTCATCCTACACATGAAGATGGTGCTTACTAAATTTCGGAACTGTAACTCAATGGTCAGTTTGTTTTGGACTTACGGTACCTAAGACAGTCGGCAAGACTTAACCGGCGCAATATTGGGGCGGTTTAGAAGCTGAAGCAGTTATTAACAAAGAAAGATCCGTTTAGAATTCAGTCATTATTGCAAAACTTCCCCTTGACTTACTTAATTTGGCTAAGTCAAGAAAAAGGGAGAAATCCTGCGAAATGTGAAAGCTCATTAGTATTTAATCAACCACTGTCAGTTTATTTTTGTCATAATTATTTTTAAAATATCTATTTAACCTATACATCTATTATGTGATTTATAGAGGTTAAAGTATCGTACTTAATACCTTTAATAAAAATGATTTGATACTTACTATAACCCTTTAGAGATCAATGCTTTCCACGATATGTTCAATACGACCATTATGCCCTTAACTGAAGGTTAACCTTAGTATAATTCCCCTTTATTAAAGTTTAGCCTTCATAAAATTAATAATGTCCATTGTCCTTAATATGAATAATAATGATCATTGTGTCTTCGATCAATAGTCTTTGCTGTCCTTTGAACGTTTTATGACGGTCAGTATGCTCTTTATTAAGGGCCAGTATTCCGTTCTATTATGAATAACGACCAATATGTCTATGATCGAAGTCAGCGGTATTTTTCATATGATTAATAATGGTCACTACGTCCTAGATCAATAGTCATCGTTGCCTTGTATGATTAATAACGGCCATGAGTATCGACTTTATCGGTTAGTTAAAATCATCATTTAAAGGTTAATGTTTCCCTTTGTGTGATTAATAACGGGCAGTGTACCCTTGATCAAAAATCAATGATGTATACATTGATGACAGCTAGTTTATTGTTTCTCCTTTAAAAGTTGCCGAGGCTCGAGCAGGGAAGGACTTGTTAGATTTAAAATACAGACCTAAAACCTCCTACTTGTACTAGCAACACTAACCCTCTAGCGAGTACTTTGAAGGAAAATACTTATTTTTTCCCCTCTTCTGGCGCCATAACCTTGATCATGGAGCCAAGCAGTAGTTGGCTGCATCTCTCGAAGCACAATGGCCACCATAATTCGTACAATGTGAAAATTCGGGCCATCCCATATTAAATGCTGCAAGTGGTTCTCCGAGCGAGATTTGATTTAATGATCTCTGCCTCACACACAAGCGCTGAAATATTGAATTCAGATTATGCACGGGGCACACACAAAAAAGAAGGTGGCACGGGGAGAGCTATGCTCGGGAAAGCCTTTCGGCAAATGCAAATTTGGCAGCGGTAAATTTCGAACTTTTCGTCGATGTTTTTAAACGTTCGCTGTCGAAGCAGATAAGTGCAAGAGCTTGAGGGGTGGAAATACGGAACGATGATACAAGAGTTTATGTTGATGTGCATGTTGCAAATGGCTTTTTGCTTTGGCAGAAGGTCTTATTTATGTAACTGCATATCCGAGAGCATTGCCTGGAGGGGTGAGGGAGTAGAGTAACATCCCCCGGTGCCCTAAACTAAAAGAAAGAGAAAAAGTATTTTGGTCTTCAATCCTATTATGAATTTTCCCATCCATTTACGCAATAGAAACGGGGTTAGCAAAATAAAATTCGAAATAATTTGATCACGAAAACATAATTGCGAAAATAATATATTAATCAAAACTAAAATGATAATTCGCAACGCTTCAAGCACTTTTCTTCGTTTCTTAAGTGTTACAACTCTTAGAGAAAGAAAAAAAGTGAGAGGCTTAAACCGACAAACAAATTTGATATTCGCATCAAAAATATATGTGCCAGAGTTAGAGCACTTAGACCAGCCGTACTCAACCTTTTTTAACGTAGGTTTACGTTTCTCCATAATGGTCCTCCAGAAAGTAAAATTTCAGACGCTAAAATGTCCATCCGCCCGTCCTCGCGAGTTTTAACTTTGGCAGCGCGCCAAACCCAGTCTGTATCGCTTGGACAAGCAGTAAACAGTTAAACAGAAAAGTACCAAAATTCGTCAAAATTTTGACATATATGTATATATATATATATATATATATATATATATATATATATATATATATATATATATATATATATATATATATATATATATATATATATATATATACATATGTACATATATATAGATACATACATAACACATACATATATACATACATACAAAAGAGGTAAGCAACGATAAGTAATCCTACGTTAATATCCCGCGGTAGTTTCGTTAGAAGACACTACCTGAAATTTTTTTTCACTAGGGCCACATGCACATGTTTGATGCATTATGCGGTCCGCAGCATAGTACACTATTCCTCATAATATATAAAAATGTAAAAAATAAAACTCAAAACTAAATGCATTCAAGCGTTTAATTAAAAATGAGTGTTTTTTTTTCTTTTAAGTTGAGACGCACTTTTGGCTATTTTAAACATGTCAGCTTTATACTTGCTCCATGCTGCTCAATACGTCATCGAGGTAAGAATTAGTAAGCCGATTTCTATACACGTTTTTACATCCTATTTCCTTTTGGAATAAGATGATTCACAAAGTTCCGTTGATGCGAACAACCTGATCAGCAGGTGGCACACATTTGAACAGTTTTGTAATTTTCAGACCCAAATTTCTAAAATTATATTTATAAATTTACCTGCATGATAATGAGTATGTTTCGGCCGCACATAAAAGCTTGGTGGGTCGCATTTGAGTACCCCTGACTTAGACGGTTGACGAGCTAGAATCAGTGAACATGTTCAATAGACAAATAAATCCTTTTCCCTTGTGTGTTCAAGAGTTAGAACCTATATAGATGGGCAAAATATTCCATACTCATTTTAAATACTTTTCCTTTTTATTTTTTTTCGGGCACCTAGTGACCACCAGACAAGTTCAATGTTCACATTAAGGCGCGGTCCACACGAGCGATCCGGTGTCGTTGCGGCACCGCAGTTGCGATCAGGAGTACAATAGAGTTGAACTAACCGACGACGCCTACGTCCGTTAGTTCAACTCTACGTACTTCGGTTAGTTCAACTCTATTGTACTCCTGATCGCAACTGCGGTGCCGCAACGACACCGGATCGCTCGTGTGCACCGAGCCTTATCCTCTTCCTTATTTGCTCCAGAGCTCTTATAGCGCATATAGATTGGTGCAGAGTTCTCTGCCCGACTCCTGTCATCACATTAGTCACGGTAACATTAGACACGGTATTTAGAACCCCCCCCCCCCATTCCCGCCAGCAAGGTTTCTTTGATGTGATGTCTCCCCCGACCCCGCTCGACACTATTTGACCCGCTGACCCCTCACTCTTTCTTTGATGGACCGCCAGAGGAGGCGATCCACGCATAGTACAGAGTACAGAGTGACATAAATCACTGGATTCCCCAAGGCACAGGCAGAGAACGCTGCACCAATGAATATGCACCAAGAGATAGGTTGAAAGCAGAGTCGATTCAGACCCGTGAATTCAGACCTTAAGGACCTAAAACATTAATTTCCCCTAAAACATCCAATTTATAATGTAGTCACAGGGGCAAAACTTCTGCACTCATCTATTAAAAAACAAATCAAGAAAAAAGAGTAAAAAATCAAGAAAAAGCGTGAAGATTTTTTTGTCTGTTCAATAACTACCAATTTATCTCTCTCACACACACACACATCTGTGGCTTGGTTCTAAAAGGACCAATGTCAAAATTGTTAGTTCGAGAAAAGGGCATTCAAAGATATTGAACATTTTGCTGAATGTTATATTTTTCTTATACTACGCATCACATTATTTTTTTACGTGTTCATTGTTAGTGTAAAAAACATTATTTTTGTAATATAAAAAAATTTCACCTATTACTATTTTATTTAAAAAATATGCCTTTGGCCCTTTTTTGGATCTAAATTTAATCCACCTTAAATGACATTGACAGATATTGTTATTTGGCATTGGCCTTTTTAGGATTAAAGATTTACTAAAATGGAAACTTTTGGTATAAATGTAATTATTTTGTAGTTTATGTGATTATTTAATAATTTAATGCCTATAATTATTGTTAATTTCCCGGAATCTAACGTATAATCTTGAGAGGTGTCTATGTATTGTTGAGAATTTTTTATTTTATTTGAATATGTTCATTAGATTCAGTCTTAAAATACTAAAGCAAAATACAGCGGCAAAGTATTCCATACTCAATTTAAGTACCTTTCCATTTTATTTTTTTTTCGGGCATCTAGTGACCACCAGACAAGTTCAATGTTCACATTAAATCCTCTTCCTTATTTACTCCAGAGCTCCTAGAGATAGGTTGAAAGCAGAGTCGACCCGTGTATTCAGACCTTAAGGACCTAAAACATTAATTTCCCCTAAAACATCCAATTTACTTACACACACACACACGCACGCACATACACATACACATACACATACACATACACATACACATACACCTGACATTGGCCTTTTTAGGATTAAAGATTTACTAAAATGGAAACTTTTGGTATAAATGTAATTATTTGAATATGTTCATTAGATTCAGTCTTAAAATACTAGCGTTTCCCTTACCATTGGCACATTTTTCAAGGGTATCCTTTCCTCAAGTAATCTGAACTAATACCGATCAGGTTTTTTTTTAAACTTCAACGTTAAGAATTGCTCTACTTTACGTAAATATTAATTATGTCACATTAATTATAGTCATATTTACACAACGCAAAACGATTTTTAAAAAAAATTCTATGCTTTAAAAAAATAACCACGTCAGCGAGGAGGAAAAAAAATATGAACTCAGGTTAGCAAGAAATCTACCTCTGAAACAACCTGTCGATACACTACACCACCCCAGACATAAAAATTAAAAAATAATCGCATCCATTCATGTCTCTCAGAGCTTCCCTTAGCGTAAAAGGCTACACCATCCCTTGACAGCTTACATGGTGGACGACACTCAAAAATTGGGTTATGAAACAGGAGCCCCCGGGGGTGGGGGACTCTACCTTCCTGCCCCCACTGGAAATTGGTTTCTGATTTATGTCCCGGGCTGTGATTAGCATGTCATAAGGAGGGGTCTTACAAGGGTGGCCCGGTTGCGATTAAGGGACGAAGCACCTTCGGAATTTATGTGCCTGCAGAGAGATCGGATTTTTGTTGGGCAGAGTCACGTTGCCGTTGTTGTGGGGTGTCACGGAAACTGCGATAATCGCAGGGTTTTGGGTCATAAATCACAGCGCTTGGATTCCGAATGCAGTACTTGTTGTTTTTATTAACACCGTGTACTGGGAAGGAGATTTAGTTATGAGTAAGGGTACAAAGTGTGTATTCATTTGTTAATTTAAATGTCTCCCACAAAATACTCACCTTCTTACTTGTGTACGTACATGAACGCAAGTAAATATATTTTGATAAGGGTTTCATTCGTTTATAAGATAAGGTTGGCACTACTGAGAATGAGATATCATTAAACTTTGGACATACCAATTAGAATTGAAGACGTCTAATGAGCAGCATTCCCTTTAAATTTTCTGAGCTGCTTGGTGCAGATATGCATTGAGTAATATAAAATTGAAACACGATTAAAAATGAGCAATATATTATTTTTATATGCCATTGACGTTTGGATAGTTTTGTAGATCGGAGGTTAGCTTAAATTCCGGAGGTCATGGGTTCGATATCCTTTGTTGTCAGGCAGCCGTTAGGCAGTTCTTTGTAGAAGTCCGCAAACTCTGTGGACATTGAGACCTAGTGGATAGCGTGTAAGGATTTGATACTTAGAATAATGCTCAGTTCGAGTTCCGACAAGCGCCACTGAATCATGTCTACGCCGGGTATGGGCACGTTAAATATGTAGACCGGAAATTCCTTCCGTAGGGTTTGTAGGGGTACGAGCTTCCCAGATGTGATGTATGAGTGTGTCCAGTCTAGATTGTGGTAGCATATTCACGGGTAGGAATTCAATCCCAGAAGTCTTAGTTGCCATTTCAGGCCCTCTCTGGTGCATTAGAAGCACTGAAAACGCAGTATACGTTTACATTAATTACTGCAGACATTTAAGGTAAATGCTGTTAGATTCACTGTGGGTGGTTGAAATGATCTGCTTAAAGTCTCTTCCAAATTTTTCTATTAATTAAATTCGTTGTGGTAAATCCTGGCTGGCAGTCTGCCCTTGATGCTTGTATTGCTCCCATTGAGATTAGACACGGTAAAAAAACTCTGAATAAAATCTCTAAATTTAATTTGTAAGTGCAATATTAAAAGGATAAAAAAGAGCCAAACTATCTAATGCTACTCATATTTCGAAATTATGAATTTTAATTTTAAATATTCTTAGGGCTTCGATACGATGAGAAAATTCTCTACAACTTGTGTAGTTGAAGCGTTATCATTTGTTTAATTTCTTGTTGTGCTGTAAAGTTTATGCCTTTTCTAATTCATTGGATATAATGTTTTAAACTGTTCTTAATTTTATATTCTACACCTTTGGTCAAAATTAGCAGAAATTATTTGAACTACCATAAATATTTGTTTCGGAGTAATATAATACATAGAGTTCCTGCAGGAGTACATGCAGTGGCGCACTAAGGATTTAATCTTGGGGGAGGGGGATTGAGTTTAACGGATAAAGATATTTATAATACAAATTCAATATTCATTATGCAATTTCTATTTCTTTCGGTTGGGGACCAGGGCCCCTTGGCCCACCTCTTGGGTGCGTCACTGAGTACATGTAGGTGGAACGCAAAAAAAAATCCTGACAATTTCATGGGTAATAGGCCACGACTAGATATGCGTTCAGATTTGCAGAAACGCATCTAAAGGTCTAACAATTTTCTCATGCCTTTCATATCAATTTTATATCTCGTACTCTACTACACATACACTTATAGAAAAATTTTTGCATGTAAAGTACGATAACACTTGAATGCCTCTACACAGAGAAAAAAAAACGGGCTAGTCACTGGCATAAGTGGGTTCTAGAACCCATTTCGTGCGGGTTGTGGTTACAGATGAGGTAAATTACGCACATCCGCGTTCACAAACACGTTTTAGAATGCGTTAAAAATACCACTCTCTGAGTTATCGAAAATGCCGTGTCATCTAACACATTTTATGCATGTTTACCGGGTTCTCGCAGTTTACCGGGTAGCAAAATCTCCTCTATTTATCGAAACGCGAATTATACTAACAACATTCTGAAATGCGATTCATATGGAATTAGTATGTTTTCGAAAAAACAATGTTTGGCATTGATGTACATGCAGAAGGAGGAATATTTTTTTACACATTATTTACTGTAAGTTTTTAGGTTTTAATTTAAGTTTTTCGAAAAATATTACTATATGCATAAATTATAACAAAGAATCAGTATATTTTATATAATAAATTACATAATATATATTTTAACTGTATAATTTTTATAATACAAAATGCTAAAAAATATATATGCATTATATCATTGGTTTTTATAACTAAGCAATTGAAATTGTTGTGTATTATAAATTTTATACCTGACCTGGACATGGTTAAATTTTTATCCCTTATTTTTAACGTCAAAAGAAGTTTTTATTTATTTATTTATTTTTTTTTTTATTTTTTTTTTTTTGGGGGGGGGGGGGGGGGCATACAACATATAAGATAATTAACGAGAATAATTGTGTTTTTATTTGTTTGAAACTCCCTTCATGTTGTTGATTCGATTTTTACCTATCGCTAAATTGCACACAATTTTTTTTCCTATATAAATATTTTTTTTCATTTAAATATAAATCTCTAAATCGAAAATTTAAAAAGAAATCAGAAAAATTATTAAAAAAAGGAATATGCAAGTCCTCCACATTATATTCTACATTAATTTTGTCGCTAGTCCAAACATCATTTCAAGAAAAGATGCTAATGATCTAAGGATGTGTTTGTTTTACCGTTGTGAATTCCCTGAGAAAATGAATTTCCGGTGCAAATAATTGAAAATTCTACTTAAGAATCCTACATAAAAAAAACTCATCAATCCATGTTAAAGAAAGTAACAAAAACTCAGGAAACTTAGTTTATAGGACCAATTAAAAAGCACTTAGGATTTCAACAAGCGCATGTCTTCGATTACTGTTCGGGCTATTTCTCGCTTTCTCATGGAACCAGTTTTCTTCTACGGCTGTAATGAGATAACGCGGTTAAGTTCTGAAGCGACACTCAGTGAACTTGAATAGAGCAGGGGGACAGATTGAAATAGTATAGAATTTAGTGGTCAGAGATTTTTCTTTTCAGCAGTCAGTGAAAGATGGCTAACATATATTTCATTTCACATGCTTTAAAAATATGTTTAAAATTTTTAAAAAACTATATAAAACTACTGTGTTTAATGATTGGTATTATACTTTAACATAATAAGCTATTTGGTTTCTTATATTTTATTTGACTTTTAAAAATCTATTTTTGTATTTGTAATTCACTTTATAAATAAAATTTTTTAAAGTAAAAAATAATAAAGAAAATATATAGAAATAAGTGAGTAATAAGTAACTCAGTAACAATAATTTAAAATTCCTCATTTATACTTCATCATCTCAAAATGAAACTGCAGTAAGGTATTTAAGCCGTGGAAAAATACTTTCTATGATTTGAGAAACAAAATAAAATGTTTTATGAACTTAAGAGGAAAACCTACACCTGAATTTGAAATTTATTAATGGTTGCCCGATTGAGAATTTTTAGGGGATATCACTGCTCCCTTAAATAAACTGAACAAGGTGAAAATCAACTAATAAATGATATTTTTCAAACAGTGAAGGCATTCGAAATGAAACTGATATTGTGACAATCTCAGATTAAGAAAAATAGCTTAATTTACTTTCAAATACAGTCTGAACAAATCAACGTAAACAGTGAAAAATATACAGCAGTAATTGCTACAAGACTTTGAGAATAAATTTCAAGATTTTAGAAAACACGAACTGCATTTCAGTCTATTTGCCACTCTATTCTCAGTTGACATGAACACATTGCCTGCAACCTTGCAAATGGAATGCATAGAAATAACGCTCAACGTCTGTCAAACGAGATCTAGATGCCCGGTTATCATAAAAGCAGGCTCAGTGTTCACATTACAAATAACATGCTCTTATTTATTTGTTTAAAAAGTAAATATTCTGTTATTATGAATTCTTACTTTTTATTACTGTACTTTATTACTTTTTATTATTATATTTTATTACATTATTACACTTTATTACTAAACTCATGGGTAATATGGGTTAAGTTGTCATATAAATAAATACTGTATACCGCCCTTGACACGTTTTTTTTGGCTGATGCGGCCCAATAGTACTAAAAGGTTGGACACCCATGGTATAAAGCAGGGGTGGGCAAATTGCGGCCCGCTACAGATTTTTTTGTGGCCAGCCAAGACCGCCAGAAAAGTCCGGACAGCCAGAAAAACTGCCAATATTTTATTTAATTTATATTTATTGATTTTTATGATACATTTTCTGAAATTCAAAGTTAGCTAATAAATGCAATAATTTTAAAAGGTAGGGCTCTCCTCTAACCTTCGCTTCCACAAAGCGGCCCCCCGAGCCAAAACAATAATTGCCCACCCCTGGTCTAAAGTATTCCTTTTATGGTTTTAATTTCCATCTTATATATCTAAAGTAATTCTTGATGGTATGGCTTGTATCCCATACAAGCAATTTAGAAATTCTAGTTAAATGGAGTATAATTTTTTTACTGAAGAGATGTATGTGAAGTAAATAGATAAAACTTCTCTGGTGTTATAAACACAAAAATCATAGTTAATGAGTCCGATAATATAACATCCGCTCCACACTTTTTTCTTTTTACATGCATTTTCTTCCTGAATTTATTAACAATAAATATGATGCAGGGGAATACATAAAATCCTTAAACGAATAAAACAGGGCAATAACTAAATTCTCGAATTCAGTTAATTTAAATGAATAATTCACGCTAATTTTTATTATTTGGATTTTTTATATTGTATGGAGCTAATTTTTAGTGATTCATTATTGCACATTCCATCTAAAAGAGACAATGTCTTTTTATGCACAGTTTTGTTTAAATGAAATACATCCAGGCACACATATTCGTTTAAGTAAACAATTATTAAAAGCAGTGAAATTTCGGAGGTTTACTTTTTTTTTATTTTTATTTTTTGTGTTCAGAAATTGAATTAAGAGAATATGATATAATGAAACAACAGATGGTAGTTTAGAATAATGGTAGTTCAGATGTAGTGAGAAATCTGTCGTAAGAGCCCTTTACATTTTTCTCATTTAGTTTAAAATATGTTAATTTCATACCATACTTAAAAGGGAGAGGGGTGTTATTTCTCCTACGGGAGAATAGTGGTTCCGAAACTATAATTTGTTGTGCAGATCTCAGGACATCTTAACGTATACTAATTTGCAAAATATTAATTTAGAATTATCGTGCAAATACCAGCTCTGGGGGACACATCTCTTTTGCATCATTTACCTTTGACAGCAGATATTTTCATTGTGCTATACATAAAAAATATACAAGAAAACTACGAATATGGAACATCCTTCATTAAAAAGCACATAAAATATTGCGGTTCAGAATTAACTCACATCGTATATACATATATATCCAAACAATGTTTAATATTTTTATTTTTAAGATTTGCGATAGTAAAATTGGATGTGTAAAAAAAGAATTTTGCAGCAAAAATAAATTATTTAAAACATAAAAGCTTTCTTATTTCACAGTCTTATAGTATATTACTTATAGGACAAAGGGTAGTTACAAACTGCATGACTGTGTATTAATTGAATTATTACAGTTAATCGATGTTTATGATTAATAACAGTTTAAAAAGCACTTTTCTCTCACTATTTCATAACTTCATAAATCTGTCATTTAAAACTCAGTAAGAGAATACTGCGACAGCTATTATGAATTAAATAAAAGAATGTGGAATGTATGTGTATCTGCTTCCATTCCTAAGTCCGAGTTTGGTGAGAAATTGAAAAAAAAAAATTTTAAATGAAATCTTGAGTCTGGGGGAAGAATTTTTAAGTGTGCTCGCTCTTTTTTTACGAATGTCGAAACAGGAAATGTCCTCACTCAAGTGTTATTTTTTCCCCGCCATTTTATTCCAATTAAGATGTTTTCCGTCAACTATCTTTTACACCGACGCCATGTCTTCGTACCCAACGGTGAACAGGAAAGGGAAGCAATCATTTACTAAGAAGTAATTGATGCCATTCAAAAATATACCGATGGTCTTAAGAAGAGATGGTTTGCATATGTCAACCTGTAAGCTTTCTTAAAAGATCTGGTACGATAAAATGACATTACTTCCAAGATCACCGGCATTCTCTGTTCACTTGTTAACAATGACGCTGACAGAATTCACCGACTACTTTCGAGTACAATACTTTCGGACTACTGCTTCATTTAATCTTTCTGAATTTTCCTTGGTTTCTTAAGGTGAGTAACAGTTTTGTTGTTTAATTCTTTTATTTATAAAACTTCATCTATGTGAATCAGTGTAAAATTTGATAACTGTTATTTAAATTTATCTGTAATTTGTTAAAGTAGAAATGACAGTTTTTGCTTTCACTCTTGCTATTTGTATTAAGATAACTTATTATAAGAGGGTATTGTCTTTTAATAATTTATCTAGTATTTGTGCTGTATCCCTCATCGAAATTATTTACCCCCAGAATTTTGACAAAATCTTTTAAACTAGGCAGCTGAATAGATAGTTGATGAAAAAGACAATTTTTTAAAAAAATTTTGTACCCATGCTGAATTTACTCTTCAAAAGTTATGCATAATGTGTTGTATTTAGCATATTTTCATAACATTTTCATTATTTGCTCTTTCACACATTTCATGAACTTCATAATTTCTGTACAGTTATCGTTCTTAATTTATCATATTTAAAGCAATGCATTTCGATAGTGCATTATTCTATATGATTTATAAAGTATTTTATTTTATGAGAAATTCTCGTAAAGCTGAAACTTGGCTTAGATTACTTTACTTATGACTCTTTTACTGTTAATTAAGAAACTCACAACTGAAATTTTATTTTTCACGAAATAATGCATTTGTGACAAAGTACCTGAGCATTTTTGTTTTTTTAGATTTTTTATCTCATCCCGCTATCAGTTTTTAGATTTACATTAATATATCAAATGGTCTGCTATAATCTATCATGGTCTAATGTGACATCGCATTTAGTTGCGATTGAATGTTTCCTAATAATTATATTTATTTTAAATCCTAATTAAACAACGAATTAATCTGATATTTTTACCCTACTTTAAGTTTTGATAATTTTGCAAATTATTAAAAAAAGACTTAGAAATTAGCATGGTATTAGAAGAGCAATGTATTCGAAATATCTGATGTCAATATTTGATTCTGCTTGCATGTTGAATTTGTTTAGAAACTTTTTTGTGTGTGTAGTTTACTATATTACCCAAGCCTGTTAAGCATGTGGGATCTTTATTAAAAAATAAATATAAATTTCTTAACAAATTGTTATAAAAACTAACAGTATTTTATTCTTAATTCACTTATTTTTTCTTTATCAAAGAAATATATTTTTACTTACTAAATTTTAGAAAATGCACAGTTTTAAGTCATTTCTATCCAGATCCTTTCATGGATCTGGAATTTTTTCAAAATATAATAATGAAATAATATGCAATTTTTTATTCAACTCAAGTAACATTTGTAATTTGCACAAAATTTTATTCATTTTACATCTATGTGAATAGTATAATTAAAGGTTTCATTAGATATATTTTGACTAAATATATTCTCTTTTCCGCATAAGGATTCTTAGAATACTAAAAATAAAGCACGAGAAGGTACTTTGCTACATATCCACAGAAATTATTAGATATTTTGTATAGAAAAGAGGTCCTCTATCTCTTCCTGTTTTTCTGAAAGAGTTTATTATTATGTGTTAGAATCTCATTTTGTTTCTTTTATGTTAATTTCGGATGCTTACATTTTCCTTTTTCTTAATTTATTTATGAAATTTACAGTTAGTTCCCTCAACAGTCTTTTATTTGTATGTTATTTTATATTATTTCTCTTTACTCTAATACTGCCCGATGTCTGAAATACAGCGGATCACTTGTTGATCAAGGATTTAAAGAGAATTTATCCATGTTTATTTTTTGAAGATGAGGTATAGATTCCCTTACGTATATTTAGATTCCTATTCTGCAACAAAACAACTTTTCTTCAAATTCCTAACTATACAAATTATATGTGTTGCAAGATGCTTTAGCATAAATTTATTTTTAATGTAATTAAACAATCAGTTTTAATTTGGAAATATGTATGACATACTTGTATTTTTTAGATTTTGGCTGAATTTGAAAGGTTGGTAGGAAGAAATGTTGAAGATGAATTTTTAAAGGGTTTAAAAAAATATGGACCTGCAGTCTTAAAAGAGGCCCAAAGTAACAAATTAAACAAAGGTTTATTAGCATGCCTGGCTGCTGAGAATGATCAGGCGTTAAGGAAAAGTATGATTTTTTCTTTGAATTTGGAATAATAATAATATATCTATATCATTTTTATCATTCATATCTACACGTGTGTGTGTGTATTTAATAAATGCTAAAATTTTGATAATCATGTTACTAATTTTATGTCGTTTTTTGTTGATTCAGCAATTTTTCTAGAATTAGAGTATGAATTAAAGATGCAAATTTTGTTACGACAATTCCAGTTAAAGTCTCCACTGTTTTTTTTTATAGATATAGAAGCACAGGCAGCACCAATAATGTTAACTTGTCTGGCAGGGGATAAGGTTGAAAGTTTAATTCGATGCAAACAAGAAATGTCTAAAGAAGAACCCGAAATGGTAATAATTTGTATCTTTTGTTTGTTAATTGTACATAGCTGCACGAGAAATATATTTTGTAGTTGTTCCATCCTCTATTCATACCTTATCTGTTACTAATAATTATTAATGCCTAAAAACAAAGAATCAAATAGAGTTTAGTTGGCTCTTAATTACATGAAGATTAATTCTGATTCTGTAATGCATAACATAAGAGAAGTTTATTTGATTTTTCAGGAGAATCCATACATTGCTGGCATAGGAGATATATTTCAACCATCGAGTATGGCTGTCTTCTATAACAAGGAAGAACTATTTGAATGTTCCAGTCTCTCTAGAGCTGTCTTATGTCTGGTAGCAATGCACTATATCTTTTCGATAGCGTATCCAAAACAGTTGGCAATATCACTCAGACTGATACAGCACCTTTTTTGTAATATACAAGATATTTCTACAAAATCTAAAAAAATTTTAAGAATTGTTAATTCAGTTTCAGTTACTGCGCAAAATTGTGAGTGTAAATAAAAATCTATTTTTAATTGTTTTTGTTGATGTATTTTTTAAAAATTTAAATGAGAGTTTATTTACTTTCAAATAAAAATGTGCATCTTAAAGCATCAAATTTAGAGGGTAATAAACTGTAATATATAACTATAGTAATACACTAAGTTATTTATTAATAAAGTGTATTTAAAGTAAAGTCTATTGGCGAAATTTACATACGAAATTTACATTTATTGTGTGTGTAACAATCTCCTTTAAGCAACAGAGTAAATGTATTAACACATAATAATATATAATTTACAAATCATGTATTTATTATGAAATCAATGAGATAATTGGTTCAAAAAGAAACTAAGCTTACGTCTGAAAAATGGTCAACTAAATTTGCTGATATTCTAAGTTGTAACGAAATAGTCATTTGAGATTTGATTGTTTTGGAGATTAGATTTAATTGTTTTTGATATGGTTGCATGGTTTTAGAGGAATCTATTAATTAGTCTATCTTATTGTCATGAATGTAATTTAAAATTGGACTATTATACAAATAAAGTTTGACTTCTTTATAATGAGGTGATGATGCGTTAACAAAAGCGTCTTTAATACGGGAATATTCCCATAAAGAAAACTAATAACGATAAAATGCAATAAATTTTGTACCCTTTCTTTTTATAAACTGGCTTTACATTCATAGAAAACTTAAAATGCTTTGATTAGTTAAATATTTCTATGTTACCATTAAACTGCTTATACTTTGTTTGGATGACATTACAGTATGTTAATAATTTTCATATAAAAACAGTTCTTGATATTTTCATGCCATGATATTAGTGTTTTATTTCAGCCAAACTTAAAGCATTAAAGAAAAATTGATCAACGGGATTTTAAAGTTTTATGCATAATTATTTTAAAGTTTAATTCATAATTATTTTAAAGTTTAATTCATAATCATTTTTTTTCCTCTGAACATTTTGTTGCTTTAAAATTTGCTATTATGAAAAGCTGTATCACAATTCGGAATTAAATTTCCTGATATTTTTTTTCATTTGGAATTAATTTCCTTCTATGTACCCCCGTGAAAAAAAAATGCATTCCAAAAAGTTCGGGGCTAAAATAACATTTTATATAATTGGTATCATCCTTACAACATTGAGAATATATTTTCACCTGATAAAATCCCTTAAAAGAGTAACTGACAAAATTTTATGATATAATTTTTGCTTTCTTTAAAAAACATTTCTAATTATCCTAAAATGATATCCTAAAATTTTCATTTTAATAATGTTTATATTTTGTAAATTTCTTTATGAGAAGCTATGCGGGAGTAGAGTTTAGGTAATAAATTTAAAAAAAATTGTTTTATATAATTATGGGAGAAAATTAGCATCTCTTAAATTGATCCAAATCATGTAACTTCTAATAATCGATAACTTGATATACGTACTAAAGCCATATTGATCTTAAAAGAACTCCTTAGTAGTGGTTTTATTGAAGCAGAATAAACAGGTACTTTATACTCGAATGAAATTGGTTATAAAACTCAGTAAAAAGCGACTTCAGTTGCTCGTTTTAATGTGTGTTCTAACTCATTTTAATAGTACCCACTTACTGAGTTGATAAACCCGCGGTAGCGGGTAAACGAATCCACTTGGGAAGATGGGTTCTAGAACCCATTTCCCACATGGGTTATACAACTCACCAAAAGCGAGTTCAATTACTCGTTTTAATGTGTTTTCCAACTCACTTTAATACTACCCACTTAGTGAGTTGATAAACCCGGGGTGGCGGGTAAACGAACCCACTTGGGAAGGTGGGTTCTAGAACCCATTTCCCACATGGGTTATACAACTCACTAAAAGCGAGTTCCCCTGTGCAGTGGATTTGAACTCGGAGAAATGGGTTGACCGACCGAATTTTTTTTCTCTGTGTATAACGGTCGAATTTTTTTTTTTCATCAAATAGACAATACAATACTAGTTAAATTTAGACTTATGTCTCGCCTATCAGTTTTTCTTTCATTGTCCTACAAGCATAAAAATGTTTACCACAGAAATTGAGATGACTCTTTTGTCTTTTAACCCTAAACTGCTGACAATTCTTTCTTATAATAATCATCCTTTAAAATATTGGTTAAAACGTTTGATAATCAACAGAAATTAAATGAATTTGTTGACAGTTACTGATATTTATAACTCGCTATAGGGAATGTATTTTCGGTATAAATGAAGATAAAAATTTCTGATACATTTTATATATAACCATAAGTTTTATTCTGACTCTCACCAACAATACTACAGGATATTTTGTCAAATTTAAACTTTGTATACTTTAAATCGCAAACTACATTTCATGTCATGCCTATCATTTAATGTCACGCTTCCGCTTTCTCTATTTTTTCCTTCAAGTATAAAATTTTTGCCACGGAAAGAGCTGCGACTCTTGGACAGGCGTTTAACCCTTAAAGATTGACAATTTTATTTTTATAACACTCGCCTTCAAGACCATAGAATATTGGTTAAATTTAGACTTATTTCCTGCCTATCTTTTCCATTCTTTATTTTGCATTGAAGCATGAAATTTTTTCCTTTCTCTTAGACATATCTTTAAGCTTTAAAGGTCGACAATTTTATTTCAAATATTCACCAATAAGATTAAAAATATTGATTTAGACTTTGTGTATTTCAAATCTCAAAACTACACTGAAACAACTGGTATCAACACGTTAGAGTTGAAATGCAAATGAATACTGATTAGATCTTAATAACGCATGAGTTGATATTACTTAAATGTTGATATGTATATCAGAAGATGATGATGCAGTGATGTGATATGAGGCAGATTACTATCTCAAACTACAACTATGATAAAAAAAGAAAGCGGAAATGGGAAAGAAATATTTTACATGTCGCCGTTGTGGAGCCTGTGTTTTTCACGGCATGTGTGAATTTCTCAATATTAAGACTTTTGACTATTCAGGACTAATTTTGCAGCTCAGCGGAGTTGATCTTTGCTTATAAGGTTTTATTTGATTAAAACTGAAAATATTTTCATGTGCGCCAAAAAAAGTCATGCTGTTGATTTAGCTAGAAAAATAAGGCTGATGACACGGCACCCGGTCGGTAAAGGCGTCGAGCCAGTGACCTGCAAGTTGCTGATTCGATAGCCGACTCTGATAAAACCGCCATCGTGTACACTAATGGCGACTGGTGCACGGAAAAAAAATCTGTCGTAGCTGCAATGTCCTCCAAGTTCCCAAACATTACCTCTGGAGGTGCGGGGTTAAGTGTTACTGTCTCATCACTTGACTCGGTTCAATACTACGGGACCGGTATGTTTCAAACGGGTGCAGCGTGGACCCACCCCCTGTGGTGCACCCGGAGCAACTCATACAGAGCATGCGGTGAAGTGGTTGCACACTTCCGGCTTCTCCCGAAGAAGAGTCTACACTCACCCCCCAGCCCTTGGAAAGAAAAAAAAATAGCTTCTAATCGCCTTCCTAAAAAGTATGGCTACTTTACTGTTTAATATAACTTGTAAGAGGGTTCAATTATGCAAGCATTAACATCAAACAGATATTTATTGATCTACGTATCGACCTCATTAGGTGCTCCTCAGTAGAGCAGAGTTGACAAAATTCCAAAAACAGAATTTTCTTTTTAAGGCATATTTCTTATTTTAGGCAATATTATCATCATTAATTGCTAAGTAAATTTCGAAACGAATGTAATAGATGTATTGTACCTTCCTTGGATTCAGATGATTAGCATTTGTCGGTCACTATTAAAAATTAGAGAAATTCTATCTTCGACAAATATGCTTGCGAAATTTGATTGCCGCAAGCATATTTGTCGTCTCTACCATTCTGAGGAGAGCATAACAGGAATGCAACCTTGGTGTATGCCTGCTCGGCACTTAGAGATACTTACTTTAGTGTGTTAGTCTGAAGAATGCTACCATACTTT
The DNA here is from genome assembly GCA_907164885.2 of Dolomedes plantarius. Classification (NCBI taxonomy): domain Eukaryota; kingdom Metazoa; phylum Arthropoda; class Arachnida; order Araneae; family Dolomedidae; genus Dolomedes; species Dolomedes plantarius. The sequence continues at coordinate 29,672,382 of OU015502.1, forward strand.
ATAGCAAAACTTCATGCACAAATGAATTTTGTGTGATACAGATTCCTTTGATGATTAGTTTACAACATGAAAAGTAATATTAACTTCTCCGTCCGTGATAAAGTAAAATTATCGCCTTTAAATAGAGAAATATTTCATTGGAAATTTTTTACATTTTGCTTAAAATTAATGCAATCTCGATATTCTTGAAATCATAAATGACAGCTTCTTAAATCACCAGTACACATAAAATGGGGATTGTTTTCAAACTAATAGACATAACACATCTACACACTGAAGATGCAATTGCCTCTATAAAGGCAGATTTTATAGAATATTTGGTTAGAAAAGAGGTTATCACATGTAACATTGCAAAAGACTCACCTCCAAATGTTGGTGAAATCATAAATCATGATTTCTTAAATCGCCAATAGAAAGTATAAATTACACTGGTTTTCAACTAGTATACATAAGACATCTTTAGGTACTACATGCATTTGGCTCATAAAGAAAATAATATAGAATGCTTTGATAAGGAGTAGAGCCTATAGAGACCATAGCATATTATGCTCTGTGGCATGAAGGACTATATCAGAAACAACTGGTTTTCATGAGCAGCAAATGTTGTCTCTGTAGACAACATTTATATTAACTTTAAAGTTTAAATTAACTGTATTTTGATACCTTACTTCTAATTTAAGATTTTGGCATTTATGACTTGAACTGAAAACTATTTCCAATTTTATTTCTGCTTACATTGAATTCATATTTTAAAATCTGTTGACTAACTCATTCTTCTTTATTATTCACTTTGGAGATTCTTTCCAGTTTTGGTTGAGATCGTTCGTAGAGTCGGCCCGTCAAACTTCGATTTTTCGATAGAGATGTTTTCCGAAAACTTCACTTTAACAGGTTCAAGGATATCCGCACCGTTAAAACGGAAACAGTCGATTTCGTCTGTTTTCAGGTACTGAAAAACAGTCGATATTCCGGATAGATCTCGAATGTCTATCACATGGTTGTTGCTGATATACACTTAGTTTGGTGATTTGAAGATTTCTGAGATCAGCAGCAACAAGCTATTGTTAGCAGTAAATGTTATCTGATAAGACAATTTTTTAAGTTAACTTTTTATTCAGCAATTATCCAGAAGAAATTGAAACATCTTTTTTATCAAGAATTAATTGACAGAACTACTATTAAGTTATGGGTTGTTAATAGTGCTTACATTCCAGTTTTTTCAACGAAGGATTCAGTGGACATGATCTGGTCACGACTGTTTGACTTAACATCTGAGCCTCTTGATAATTCTGGAGAGGTCTTTCTGCACTATTTGTGGTAAACCAGAAGTTATGCGTCGCCTAGTGGCTAAGTGGTTAAGGCATCAGCCTGCAACGCTTGGGGCGCGGGTTCGATTCCCGCCTAAGACTTGGTTGTATTCTGGGGAACCGGTCAGTCTTCCGCCTGCAAAAGGAGCCCCCGGAGAGTCTAGAAAGAGGATCTGCAACCCATCTTCCATCGCCGATGTAAGATAGGTATCCAGAATGTAATAAAAATTGTGTGATTTGTGTTTCTATTTCCTTGTATTCATGTGTACACCGGACTGGGGTGTAACAGTCGTCAGCCCCAGGTAAATTAGCCCCCCCCCAAAAAAAAAAAAAAGTTTGGAAAATACCCACCTCCAGACCTATGAGGCAATGTCGAATCAAGATCTCTGCAGCCGATATTGGGAGGCAAGGGCATTTACTTTTTTACTTTTTTTTATGTTATCTGTTATCTTGTATCTCTTTTGTGTTGTTTTTGTGTATTTCTTGCCATTAGAAATAAAAAAACAGCTTTTTATTCATCTACCTAAAGCTAATACTTACTGAAAAATTTAGCATTTACAACTCGAAACTAGGGCTCTGATCATCTATCCAGAGACCATCTATCTGACCATCATCTATCCTATGGATTCGAGTCCCACTGTTGACATGGGTGTTTGTAACCCCTCGGTATCAGCTTTAAATTTAGGTCCCGCTGTAGGAATGTATGATGATCAAGCAACTGTATAATGTAAATCAGTTTTATGTATATAAATATTAACATAGTACATTTACAGGTATCTTGTAAAAACTCAAACAGCAATAGAAGACTTCGAAATAACTACAATCAGATAAAAAGGATGGCTACATATGTTTTGATCTACTTAATATTGGCCTGATTTAATACTGTAATTGCATTAATGTTAATTGCAATTTTCATAATTATAGATCGTAACTGTATTAATATTGTTTCAATAGTATTAATAAATATATATTATAACTGCATTAGTATATCATTAATATTGACCTTTTTTAATTGGCCTAACGATGATCTGTTAATTAGATCGACAGATTTGTGGCCATCCATTTTATTTGATTGTTGTTATCGAGAAGATTCCTGTCATACAATGATATTTACATATAACGTCGGACATTGTTCTTGGGAGTAAATATCATTCCCAGAGTGGTGTCAGAACTGAATGCTAGTTGATATAAAGTCACTAAAGCTTAACGAATTAGAACTTTTTTATATAATACTCACTCCATTTCACTCTCCGAAGCACACTGGTACCCCGGTGTCAGTTTCTGAAATACAGTAGAGCCCCGATTATCCGCGAGCGGATTATCCGCGGTGCGGATTATCCGCGAGTGCGAGTGCCGCGAAAAAAATATTTTAATTACAAACCTCGAAAAAACCAATTTTAATTTTTAATCCAAGCCAACTTACAAGGGAAATACAGTAGACCCTGTACGATGGAGGTGTACGATGTTTAAGAAAATAAGCACAGGGAACTGTAAATAATATAACATAAATTTAATAGCGAGGCATTGTTTGCCATAGTAAACTCCGCTTGTTGCAGGAGCTCCGTGCTAGACCGATACAAAGTTCGTTCTGATGCATTCTTGCCGCTAGAGGGCGTACATAGACAAATGGGTGGAGACGTTACAACAAACATTTTTAACAGACCCTGCAGTTCGAACGTCGAAATTGAACGTCGAAGGTGAGAATGTCGACGAAGAGAATATAGAAGAGTGGCTGGAATGCGACGCAAGTGAGTCGGGGTTTGAACGACTGACTGGCATAGAGATAACGAACAAAGCAATGAGAGTGAATGAGAATGAAGTACAAAATAAAAGTGAACACGAGGCGCCTACGCGGGTGACACACGAAACTGCTTTGCAGCACGTAGACGGATTGCTTCAATATTTAGAGTAACAAGACGACGATGCACATCTGTCAGAATAAATCATGTTAAGGAAAGTACAATTTAGAATAAAGAAAAGGGGTTTTCAAAGCAAGAAGCAAAAACGAGTGACTGATTTTTTTAAAAAGGTGTAACTGAACACTTTTTGTACATACAGTATGTATGTATTGTTTTTTGTTTACCGTTCTTTATATTAGGGATTTAGACATAGAGCAAATGTGTCTGCTGTACTGTACATATGTAAGTATTTTAAAAGTTTTATTATGTTTTTGTACAATAAAACATAGTTTTTATGTTGAAATTTTTTTTTTTTTTTTTTGCAACTAATTTTTAGACATTTTCGGTTTATCCGCGATTTTTGTTATCCGCGGTGCCCTTGACACCCAATTCCGCGGATAATCGGGGCTCTACTGTATCTGCATTAGAGGGCTTTGCCCAGGGAAGTTGCTTGGACCATAGGAAACTGGGTTGAACTGGGCCAGGATTTGGCCCAGTTCAACCCAGTTTTCCTATGGTCCTAGAGAATGCATTAAGCCCGTTGTATTACCAGGATTCCCTTATTTATTTATCTATTAATTTTTTTTTTTGGGGGGGGGTGAAAATTAAGACTGGAATTACCTTTATGTTCAATTTATATTTATTTATTTATTTTGGGGGGGTGAGGTGGGGGTGGAGAGTTAATTCATTCTATCCATGGACGTGCTGTCAGCACTCGAAAAATATTTCTCAAAACCACATCATAGTGAATATTACAATTAAAATGAGCAAAAAAATTTTACTTAAATTAAAAAAAAATGAAACATTGATGTTTTAAGTAATTTTTTGTATTCTGTAATGAAATTTTTCTTCCACGATCTTTATTCACTAAAGCAGAGAATTCCATCGACTGTTCATAAAGAATCGTGAAAATAACTCAAAGCCGGCAAGGAGATTAATCTCTATTATGTTATAGTTTACTATTAATTTACTTACGAGACCAAAAAAAAAATCTTGATCATGGTTATACTAATATTAACTTCCAAAAGTTTCTAATATCGGAATGTTTCGCAGATAACCTTCCGTTATATTTTGCTTTCTCGCACATCGCTGAGGCATCGATACGTTTATGAATATCTCAAATGGAAACCTTTAATGATCGGGACCCCTTTTCATGGAATCCCTTCGGAACGATTCCCAGCCCAAAATACGATTTGGATTAGTTAGCTTGCACGTTTTCTTGGGGCCAGTCGCGGCTCGAAGATACTTTTCAGTTTTAGCCGATATCATTCAGGCATCTAGATCATCAAACATCGATAATTCGATTCAGATGTTTCCCCTTTTAACAGGTTCGTAGATATCCGTCCCGTTAGAACGAAAAGAGACGATTTCATCTGTTTTCGGCATCTGAAAAACAATCGATATTCGGAGCAGATCTTGGATATCTTTCTCGGGGTTGTTGCTAATATGCATGGAAACCGATTGATGACTCGGGGATTTTTGAGATCAGCAACAATTGGTTTCCGTTAGCAGCAAATGCAGTTCGGGAAGGCGACGTACAAATTAACTTTCAGTTTCTTTAGAGATGGGATAGTTTTGGTATATAGCAGTCAGTAATTCTTCCTATGTTTACGGCTTGATATATCAGCCGAAGCATTCTTTCTCGATCAACTCTCCCAATGATATGGGTAAGTGATCAGAACAACTGATTTCGCTTGTCAGATGCTATGTCGGTGAGATGTTAGGTTTTGTTGCTTTTGCGTGAAAGGTTCTTCGAATATATCATATCCTCGTAGAATGTAAGTAAATTTATTCTTTTCATTCCATATGTCACAGTTTTGACACTTCTTACTACCCAAATACGCTTAAATGAGAGGTCAGCCAAAAGCTGACTGACTAGGGAGTTGGGTATTGGTACCAAAGACTGCGCATATGATCTCCCCGGCTAGTGCTACTGTTTTTAGTCGTTTGTAATCAGAACAGCAGGTTTCGATCTGTCTGGTCCTTTCCTAGCGAAGGGTGACCTTAGCGCCCCAAATCCAGCTACCTCTATTTGGAAAATAAAGCTGAAGTATATCTACCTCAGAAAGCTATATTTACTTTTCTGAGATACTATGTTTCAGGGTCTGGACAATGGCCAAATGGCTAGGGCGTTGGCATTCAGTGCCAGAGTCCTTGGGTTCGAGTCCCATTCTTGGCATGGATGTTTGTAGCCGTTTGGAATTGGCTATGTTGTTGTTCCTAACGCCCCCTGGCCGCAAGTTCCAAATCTGGGAATCGGCTTTAAGCAGCAGGTCCCGGTCTAATTAGCCCTCGTGTAGCAAAATTTTAACCGTAGCGCTCCAAACCCAACCAAACCTATGTTTGAATGGAAAGACGTTTGTTGATGTTGAATATGCCTTAAGAAAATATGATAACCAGGAATTGTATCTCCTCTGGGCATTGATGAATAGCAATTCTATCTCAATGGCTAGACATATGATTTTTGATACTCTGGAGAGAACAAATTAACCTAAGCATAAAGTTTAAACTAAAACCACTTTTTAATACCCTTTGAGTAGTTTTGCCTCTCATATCGACTGCACAAGAGAGATAGTTGTTGCTTTCAAAAAATTTTCACCTTTTAAAAAGTGATCTGAGACTGAAATTTTTTTTAATTATCTACAGTCCTTAATGCCCAATTTTATATATTTTTTTACTTACTAAATTACAATTTTTTGACAGCACGAAAATATATCTTGCTATTAGTTAAATGTGCCAAACGAAACTAAGTACAATGGTCTTGGTAAGTCGCCTGTGTCTTTGCCTTTGTTGTCTTAAATAATTGGTTTTAATGACTGCTGTTCAATTGTGATTTGTTAAGCCCGCGTTAGGAAAATGTGACCACGACGCTCCATACCAAATTAACCACCCATTTGATTAATTATTTATCAGTTAAATTCTTATTCTGAATGCATCAGTTGTAGATTCTGAAGTAAACTGTTACATATGAGAGAATATTTACAGGGTGCATTTGATAAGATGAAGCTGAAAATATTTTTAATTTATACTTTAACTCGTTAATTATAAATAATGATTCTTAATAATATTCATAATTTATACTTAAGATACACAAGATTCAAATTTATAATTATTCATACCTTTCTTATTTTTAATTTATGCTTATTCTGAATTTATACTTCACCTGTACTTATTATATATTTAATATGAACTTATATGTATTAATGCATATGCTAAATATATATCCTCAATATATATGTTTAAGCTCCATACATTTTGTGAATCGGTTTTAGTTTATTCTGTAATTCGGAATTTTGATCTTGGATATGCTTTGAATATTTTAAATAAAATTCAAGAGTTCTGAACGACACAAACAGTTTTTATGTTTTCGTTTGTAACGTCAAGTTGTTTTCTTCAGTTTTTATTTTAATGTATGAAATATAACACGATTTAACCCTTTTTAATTTTATATTCCGCACCGTTAATCAAAATTGGTAGAAACTTTACGTGTATCATCAAGAGTCTTTTAGTCTTCTGTGTGAAGGTGACCTGCTGTCGACTTTGTACGCTTGAAACAGAAGCAATTGTACTCACAGAAATAAGTGCATTGTCGCGCATCGAAACAGCTTATCAGAAACGTGGCTCCGATGACAGCGCCCCCTTAGGGGTCCAGCGCCCCCTTAAGGGGGCGCTGGACTGAGCCTCCGATGTTTCGAAGCCAATGTTAAGTCAATGGGGAAGTTCTTAACAAATTGCAAATTCGCATTTAAATATTTTGAGAAAATTTTTTCTGCATAAGATACCTGACGACTTAACAATTCGTGTTTGTTTATCAATTTTTGGTTTTCTCTTAAAATTTAATTTT